>OX438752.1:1015000-1615000 GCA_949316235.1 Oegoconia quadripuncta | reverse complement strand
AGAGGGGCGTGCCATGCCTTGGCTGTTCGCATTTCGGGGAGAGGGGCGTGCCATGCCTTGGCTGTTCGCATTTCGGAAGAAGACATTACTATGTCATATTCTTATACAGAGCAAATTCATCAGTTTTTTCTTTATGCACAATGGGTTAGCACCTGACCTTAATCACCACACCATCTTACTTGGGGAACTGGCTATGTTATCTCTGACAACCGGAATACTACAATGCTATTAACATTGCTGTTTAGCAGCAGACTAAGGCCTGTATTAATAAACCAATCTCAATACAAGTCTTGAGGCTGTATCATCCGAGGTGCGTCTTAAGAAGTTGACACTATCTCAAGCTCCGTGCTAATTTATAAACCAATCTTGAGGTCTTCCCAGTTGAGATCACTTCTCAAGTATTCGCCTCACCGGCGAATGAATGATAGTCTTGAGTTTCGTTTATTAATGCGCGCACCTCTCAAGGAGCACTGCTTGAGTATGCACATGCTTTTCAAGTATCAAGTTAGGTTTATTAATCAACATGTTTATTGTTGTTGTTGTTTAACACTTTATTGCATACACAGAAAACAATTACAGTGATACTTAAGAGTAAGATATACAAAAGGCGAGCTTATCCCTAAAAGAGATATCTTCCAGCAAACCCAATATAGGATATAACAATAGTGAAGGGGAAACATAGAGTGCACACAAGTAAGATGAAAATAAGAAAATAAATATTAAGTACATAATAATAAGTACATAAATAAGCCTACGAATATATAAATGAATAAATACACAAACATATAAATTATATATAAATGAATATATTAATACATATATTAATAAATATATAAATAAATAAATAATGGTTATTGACAGGACCCAAGATAATGCTCTTTCACACGGACTTTAAAAATGGCCAATGACTGGCTGTCACGTATATTAGAGGGAAGTGAGTTCCACAGCCTGACTGCATGAACAGTGAACGAGAAACTATAAAAATCAGTGGTATGCGGATGGAAACGTAGTAGAGTGGACATGGGTGATCGGGAGAGACTAGTGGGAGACCGCAGAAAGCTAAAGCGATCTCGCAGGTAGTTTGGACAGGAAGGATTAAACAAAACGTTATAGAGAACACATAGTATATGACTGTTTCTGCGCAGGCGATAGGTTTACTTGAGACCGGTCACAAGATGGTTTATTAATACGGGCCTTAGAGAAGACGGTACAGAGTACTAAACATATACCCCGCTGGAGATCGAATTGTTTACATTACACAGAAACGGTAAAGGAAAAAATCTTTCGAGGGATTTCTAAACTTCCAATGTGTAGTTGTAATGTATATATGTGTATCATCATCAGCCCGTAACCATCCCACTGCAGGGATGTAGGCCTTCCCTCGTATATGAGGGAGTATGGGCCATAGTCCACCACGCTGGCCCAATACGGGTTGGGGACTTCACATGCATTTGAAATTTTATTTCACAGACATGCGGGGTGTCCTTACGATGTTTTCCTTCACCGTTTAAGAGCAGTCGGGATAAATGTGTTAAGAGAAGAATAAGAAGTTTTAACGGTTACTGGGGTAGGCCCATACTCAATAGTGGGCGTCCTACTTATTACAAATATATATATATTTTTATTAAGGACAACAAACAGCTGGACAATTTTTATACTTAATCTAGTTTTACAAAATGATGTGGATCAATGTACAACCAGCAACGTTATCCACAGGTTACTATTTCGAAGATATAGAGAGTAGTACAAAATTGGTTTAATTTTACACTAAAACTTGAATATACCTAAACTAAGTTGTAACAATATTACCTACAGTTATTACAATAAGTATCTAAATATAGTTAGTAGGATTACAAAATATATTACCCTAAAATATATTAATTAATGCTATATATTATATTATATTTAGTACGCGATGCATTTACTGTTACTTGTTATATTTCTGTGTAATAAAAAATACCAAAATAATATTATACTAATTTTGACAATGAATTTAGAAACCTTAATCAATAATCATACCTGGCAGCATCCAGCACTGAGCACACATTCCTCAGCGCCAACACCTGTCGGAGGTAGTCCGAGATGGCGGTCTCCAACTCTTGGAAGTTGAACTGGTGCGCCAGGCCCAGCATGTCGAGCACCGTGTCCTCGCGGAGCATCGACAGGCCCATGTGACCTGCAGGTCAAAAACGTTTACAAGTTTGTTTGCGTGTTGGAAACTGCGCAACTGTGTTGTCAAACTGTCTCCTCTATCAATACACCTTCAGTAGTTAAAAACGAATCTTCAGTGTGTTCCTAGTGATGACGACCTGGTGTAGTGGTTAGCAACTCTGACCACTATTACCAAAAGGTTGCGGGTTCGAATCCCGCTAGGGGCATATGTTTGTGTGATGAATACGGACATGTGTACTCGAGTTATGAATGTTTTCATTTATAGTAAGTATTTGTTTACAAATAAAAACGAATTTGGTATATCAACCATCTGGTATCCACAACACAAGCCTATAGTTGCTTACTGTGGAACTAGATAAGTCAAGTAAGTCCACAAGTAACTTGTACTCAACATTTCCAAGAGTATTTCTTATACAGGTGATTATGGCATATCAAGTTTATATTTTATTTAGTACATTTTTGAAAATCTAATGTATGTCAAAAAAAATATAACATCATTTAGGAAAAATAGTGATAAACATGATGTCAATACAAGAAATAAAGATAAACTTGCAGGTCACATAAGTCGCCTCCGCAAAGTCAGTAATTCATTCAAAGGGTTATGTATACGCTTTTTCAATAAGGTTCCAGTTGATATACAAAATCTTCCTCTCAATAAATTTAAAGATACTGTAAAACAGAAACTTATTGAGAAAGCATATTATAAAATATCAGACTATTTAGATGATAATCATCCCTGGACATAATCAGATCGTTCGCATGCCAGGCTATTTCACAATTAATAATGAAATTTAAAAACCTGTTTGTAATATAAAAACCTTTATGTAAAATCAAAGCCTGATTTTAAAAGAGCAACCCTTCGAGTTTCTTGCTTGTTCTTCTCAGGGGAAAATTGCATTTTGAACAAGAAGTAGCTTAAAAAATTTAAAATTTACTATGTAAAATTGACTATTTTAAGTGTACTCTGTGTACCTACAAAATAAAGCATTTTTGACTTTGACTTTTGTTTTATTTCATTATGATTATTCAAAAATAGTATGACGTTGACGTAACTATGGTTACATACTTATACTTTGTTACATATGGTTACATGGTTACATAATTAAATTTTGACATACATATAATAATAATGCTACTGTAACAATGGTTACAATTTTTAAGAGTCTAACGACATACCTATTGAAAATATGATAGTGGGTTTAATTTCTATCTTATTTTGTTCATTTTGTGACTTAACAATATTTTAACATTATATTTATATTAAATAATCTAGTAATCCTACAAATCTTTAAGATATATATGTATATATGTGTTATTGTTTTATGTTTGACAATCACTTTTATTTTAGAAATCATAAATTTACGGAACTGTAAATATGACATGGTATTGTAAAAGTGAACTAAATAAATCTAATCTAATCTAATCTATACAAATTTCATTACATTTTTGTAATACAATTACCTGAATAAACGTAACGCAGTAAGGCCTTGAAGGCTTGCAGGGGTGCTTGTAGCTCCACTTCAGCCTGAAACAAACATACAGAACCTAGCAATCGGCAATTTGACCTAAAACCACAAATTAAAGAACAATTCTTTAATATATTATATGAATTAGCATTCCGCTCGCGGCTTTGCCCGCGTGTACACACTCTGTTGGTGCACGCACCCGACAAACTTCAAAGGCTACTACTGCACTCAATATTATCCAAAAATACACATTATAATTATTATTTTTTAGTCTATAAGACTTCAACTTCTCTTGATTTTGTAGGTTTAGTTCACACATATAAAAAAAATCATTAGATATCCATAAAAACATTATTTGAACAATCTTGACTGACGCCTCCGATAACCAGTAAATGTGTGTGTGTAGTGCGAAAGAGGTCACTGATCCGCCGCGTTATTAATTACCAGCTTTCCGCCCGCGACTTCGTCCGCGTGGTAGATTTCATCAAAAACGGTTAAGCAAAAAAAATTGCCTATATGTCAATTAGTTACATTATTTATATCATATATTATTTCGTCCCAGCTAATGAGCAAGACAAATATTATCTCGCGCGACATAAACGTTTATCGCGTCTGTCAAGCTAGTAATGCAGGATATAACAACGGTCGCGGAAAGTCGCTGGATTCGGTGCACTTAGCTCTGGAAACCTATGTGTGAGATCTATGTTCAGCAGTGGACGCCCTGTGGCTGATATGATAATGATTGCGTAATTAATACAAAGTAAATTCCAAGCTCCGAGATATTACAAAAGTAAGTGATGTAACATACCACATTGAGAAACTCAAATGGTGCTGGACTGGACACATGATAAGGTCAGAAAAAGCCAAGTGGACAAAAGAGATAACCACCTGGTACCCTAGAGATGGGAAAAGACGGAGAGGAAGACAGGTGAAGCGATGGGAAGATGATCTGCCACATGGATGGGGAAGATTTGCCAAGGTCAAGGGACAACCTGACCAAACTAAAAACGTTACCGATGTCAGTCAAGAAATTTAATTTAAAATCTGTACATATGATTTTTATACATATTATTTAATACCTGATCAAAGAAATAAAGGCTATTTTTATTTTTATTTTTTTTTAATTCCAAGCGCATTGATGATAAAATGGAATTAATTACCTGGTTGGCTTCCCTCATGCCGCCATACAAGAGGGCTCTGAAATAATCACTGCTTGCAGCCAATATCACCTTGTGGGCTGGTATCCTCTGTCCCTCCACTATCAAGGTCACATCCGAATATTCCGATGACAGGCATAGTGACCCTATATGCTCTGACAGGTGACCTGTGGGAAATTTATTGACAAACTCTAGTAATCCTTATTAATCAGTATTTTATGCTAGGGTTCGAAGATATAAATCAATCAATATTATATGTCGAGATATACAGGGTGGTTTTTATTTTAAATTCTAAAGACATTTTAAAAAAGACAAAACGTGAATATGACAAACGACAAATAATAAATGCCGGATCAAATAATAAAAAGCTTTGGGATGCTGTAAAGAACGTGACAAATATAAATAAATCTAAAGACCTTCCAAATGACCTCCTAAAAGTGGCATCATCTCATCAAGAATCTGTTAACTTGGTTAACGAACACTATGTGAACGTTGGTAAAATCTTAGCAGAAAACATACAAAATAGGCAAACAGTTACACCAACCTCAGACACAAATCTTATTGCTACAGACTTCTCTTTTGTGATGTTGGACATAGATGAGGGGGAAGTGGAAAGATCTATTATGATGTTAAAAAGTGACTGTGCACTAGGGTGGGATGGTATTTCATCAACAATACTAAAACAATATAAAGACATTCTTGTTCCTCCTATTACACACATATGTAAATTGAACCTTGAAACGGGTATCTTCCCAGAGGCCTTTAAGAAATCCCTTGTCCGCCCTATATTTAAATGTGGTGATAAAGACCGTGTCATTAACTACAGACCTATCTCAATTCTACCCTCACTATCCAAAATACTAGAAAGGATCATGAACACAAGGTTAACTAAATACTTGTTTTAAGTGTACTCTGTGTACCTACAAAATAAAGCAACTTTGACTTTGACTTTGACTTTGACTTTGACTTTGACTTGGAAAAAAATAACTTGATTTCTGATCAGCAATATGGCTTTCGGGTAGCTAAATCAACTGCTGATGCAGTTCATGACCTTACAGATATGATAGCCAGGGCCCTGGATGAGGGAAAGAAATGTCTATCTATATTTCTAGACCTCGCTAAGGCGTTTGACACAGTGTCTGTTCCACTGCTCATCTCTAAGTTGCACAGAATGGGAGTGAGGGGGCTTCAGTTGCAATTATTTGAGAACTACCTCACAAATCGAACCCAATGTGTAAAGATAGGAGAATCTGTCAGTAAAGACTTACCGGTTGTCTATGGCATACCACAGGGAAGCATTTTAGGTCCAACCCTTTTTCTGGTATTTATAAATGACCTGTGTAGCACAAAACTAGATAATGGTAAAGTAATATCATTTGCGGACGATATAGCCTTGGTGTTTGATGGAGACACATGGGAAGAAGCTATGTATGTAATTACGGAATGGTTAGATAAAAATCTGCTCACTATTAATGCTGACAAGACAAAATACGTAACCTTTAGTATTCGTAATGTTAACCGACCATGCCACGGTCTTAACATCTGCGCTCATACTTGTTCTATCCCTTATATTGGAACGTGCTCTTGTAACAACCTTGAGTGTGTGACACAAATAAAATATCTTGGAGTTATTGTGGACCAATTCTTAAATTTCCAAACATATATAGCACAACTGGCATCTAGAACTAGAAAATTAATTTACATCTTTAAATCACTCAGACACATTGCTGACACTAAGGTTATCAAGATGGTATACTACGCTTTATGCCAATCTTAACTTAACTTACATATGGAGAAAATTAATATTCCTAGCCAGGAATCAAACCCGTTGATTTTGAAAAAAAAAAGTGTAGTAGTGTCGCTAATAAGGAACGAATTCTGGGAAGTAATGACATATGACAAACTAGGTTACTTAGGTTGTTACTAATCTTGTAAGTTATACACATGGTAAAACAGTTTATTGTCCCTAATAAATAAAATATTAAATTTTAAGGGTGGAGAGCAGAGAGGTGAAGAGCATAGCTTTTAAATTGAAGCAGATCAGATTTATTTATATTTATAAACATTTTGTTTAACTTTGACAGACCTAGCTAAGGCTGCTATTGTGGAGGGTTTTGGTGTCAAAGCTAAACCCTATGCTAGTGAACTCACATATAAAATAAAGAAGGTCTCTTAAAAAAAGGGAGTACTACTTTGGAGTACAGTCACTTGCAAAGGGTATTTCGCACAGAACCATCCAGAATGGTCCTATATGGGCGCCTTGGTTTGACTCTGCCAGCCTACCCAGGGGGACTTTGGTCTCAGCGTTTAGACTGAGCTCAGGACACATACCAACAAATAAATTTTATCATATGATGGGACCACTATGTGCAGTTTGTGATAAACCGGATGACATGTTACACTTTTTGTTGGAGTGTGACCAGAGTGCAGATATTAGAGAACGACTTTTGATTAAATCATCGGAGCTATGCAATGGGCAGCTCAGCTGTGTTTTGGATGATATGCTCTGTGGGAGTGCTGTCCGTTTGTATAAATTGTTGGATTGTCCATTGCAAAAAGAGAGTGAGGTTTAAAAAGGCGAATGTATCAATGAGGCTGGCATAGTCACCCAGGGTGTACAAAAGCCTCAAATAAAAACAAGATTAAAAAAAAACTTTAACTTTGAAAGATATAATATGAGAAATACAGTTGAATTTAGCTTGTAAGGAAAATCTATCTACCTACTTCATTCTAATAACAAATGACAGACTAGTAATGTAGAACTTACTGATATGCTCAATGTCTCCGACTTTGGTCCCTGTGGACGTGTTAACTGACATATACTGGTGCTGGCTGCTCATCTTCTATATCCACGTTCCATTGATAACCTGAAAATAAGTATTGTGAAGTCAATAAATATACCTAAAAAAATTCAAGTTTCCTCCTGTGCTTCTTAGACATGACAATAATGTTCTTTCCAGTATTGAACTACTTCACATATTGGGGGTTCTATGGGCCAATTGACAATGATTCTGTCAGAAGTCAAGGTTGACCGATTTCTAAATAACATTGACAATGGTGTAGATTCGGATGTACACCAACTAAACTAAACTAAAACCAGTTTTGGAGTGGTGCCGTCGCATCGTACTGTTCCAGGGAGAAAGAGACAGTACTACTTTAAAACTAGTTTTAGTTTAGTTGGTGTACATCCGAATCGACACCAATGACACTTAGTAAATCAAGAAATGCAGCAAGGTTACGTACATATTTTCCTTCGCCAGTAAAAAAAAAAAGTATTTATTTGTGATAATAAGAGATTTGTGTTAAATTATAATCTTGAAAGAAATAAAAAAGCTAATGACATTTGAAATTTAAAAAAAAAGTAGACAGAATACTCATTAAATTAAGTGTATATAAAAAAACAAGTGTATCGTGATTTGTGGAGCAATTACAGTGTTCGTTACAAATAATTAATTGATTTGTGCCTTGTTAGAAAGCATAACATGATAGCTGCACGACCTTGAGCTATCTGACGTACCTACAATTAAAAAAGAAGCAGTTTAAGATGGATAGACAAATTCATAGTTTTGCAACAATAAAGGGAAGCTAATAATACTCAGGACTACCATTTTTCTAACAGAATCTTTAGATTTATTGAAAGGAAGATTTTGTACATCAACGGGAACCGTATTGAATATATTTATATTTGTATATTTATTATTATTGGCATCGTGTTAAACACTATTTTTCCTGAATGGTGCTACTTTTTTGCAAGTAGATTTTCAAAAATGTAATGTGACGAAAAGGTTAGAATATATATAAATAAGTTTACAGATATTAAACTTATATATACCTATATATAGTATCCTTTAAAGTTAAATTTAAATAGTAACAAGTCAAAACAAACTCACTTTCACTAATTAAAATGTGGAAGTATGGACATACGTTGCCACTAATGTTTACAGAGATAGAGATTTATAGTCATGTTTAGAGACCACAAATTCGTAGAAAATGTTGAAGAAAATGCCAGCAGCACCGAATTAGTAGGTACCTTGGAAATTTTTTGTTTGTTGTTCATGAAGTAAATGGAGATGACATCAATTCGTAATGACGACAATTTGCATCAAAAAATATAGCCCTCATCTGGTTTGTATTATACCATATAAACCTTTACGATCGCTGTTCATATACGAATGAAGTCAGTAAACGCTATTGCTAAATATTGAAACACTTATTGATTATTACGCACCCACCCTAAATTGAATTTCACTGCAAATGCAATCACAACTATTAACGCAAAGCTGTTTCCTCTTCAGCTTTTCTCTTTAACAAACACATACATTGTGGTACAAAAATGCACTCCACCCAATCATTTCATTAGATTGGCAATTAAATATTTGTTGCGAAATTATTTATTCATTCACGATCAATTATTGTTTGAGTGAATTGTCAAAAATCGGATCGGAAAAAAAAAACATGGAAAATATTGAACGAAAACCATCCTCCAAACAAAAAAAAATATTTAATCTGTGGTAGTCGATGTGACAACCTTAAAATAATCTGACTGAAAAAATAAAAGGCGCAGTTGCCAGGTCCAGACGATGCAAGTCGCCAATTTATGTTTTACCTGCTTGTTTGACTCTTCTTCATTCCTAGTGTCTGAACCCCGATAACGCATGACAGTCCACGTGACTCTCGTTAGCTCGCTTGATGTAGGGAGTACACTGGAGTACATCAACGCTACCTATTTTATGGCCGCCTGGTAACTCTCGTCGTAGGGACACGTGGCATGTCACGTTGTGGGACTGAGATGCAAACGGTCTACTCTACACAGCTTAATAGAGTCCAGCCAGCTCCCTTTCAATAATCGATATTCGGAATCGGAGAGTTTTAAAATTAGAATGTTGTTTACGCGCCGAGAAATTTTAAATTAACGAATCGAGAGACAGTGCATTGGTAATTTTACTGTAATGCTGTATGTGAAAGACTGAATAAATAAATAAATAGTAATAACAAATTGGAAACATTTTCCTACCTTATTACATTTTAAACAACTTTGCAAATTGAACAACTTGTGCGTCGGTTGGTTGACAGACAATTGCTCTATCCATACATACTCAATAGAACATGATATGTGCGTATCTAACCGTATAAACGCTAGAATTAATATAGTACTAACGTAGCGATATGACAAGTTTGACAAAAAATCCAGGGAAAATCGTGTAATAAAAATACGTTTATGACTGCAGTACCATACGAGTATAAAATTTAAACTTGTTCCACTACAAACTTGTCCAGACTTTGAAGCAATCCTTCTATCGCTTCAACACATGGAGGCATTTATTCCCGGCAGTCAAACTTGCACATAAACTCTTTAGGCTCAGGTAGCCTACTGCTGGATACTACTACGAAATTCCATTTAACATAAGTCTGTCTTTTCTTTAGAGCATATATCGTCAAAATTCAGCAGGTAGAAAACCTACCTACTCATATATTATACTAGCTTCGGCTGTATGGAATAAATTTATGGCGATAAAATTAATTTATTTATCCCGCGGGAACTACTTGCTCCAAAGGAATAAATAATCTGTCTTAATCCAGTAACCATATACAAATTTCATCCAAATCCGTTCTTCCATTCGCCGTGATTGAATAACATACAAACAACCAGGCAAACAAATAAACAAACATACATCCAAACATTCGCATTAAGAATATTAGTTAGATTAAAGAAGAATTCATCCGTAAAGTTAGTAATTGTGAAGTAAGGTGGCTTAATTTAAACAACATAAGGTCGCGGGTTCGATTCCCAGAGGTATATGATAAGTACTCAGTTTGGCTGGTGATAGAGCATTTATAAACGTCCGCCTGGCGAGCTACCACCATCTACATCTGCCACCAAGCAGCAATGTTGATATTATAGCCAGTCCCCCAAATAGGTTGGGGGCTTCCACTTCGTCCTCATCTCCATTATTCGTGTGACTCAAGGTTCCAACAATCTTGCAATCTACTTTTATTACAATGTGACTGATTTATTCTTAAAATTATGTATTTGTTGCAATAATGTTTGTTTATTTTTGAGATAACATTTATTTACGGAAGAGCAAGACTTCCTGATACAAGTATCTTAATACTTACTAGAAGGTTTCAACCCTATATCTAGTTATAGCATTGTGAGGAACGCATTAAACATTTTTATTTATGAACTAGGTTTCCGCCCGCGACTTCGTCCGCGTGGAAGATTTCATCAAAATCGTTTCAGCAAAAAAAATGCCTATATGTAAATCCAGGTCCTAATCTGTCTACCAACCAAATTTCATGCAAATCCGTCTGGCCGTTTAATACTATAACAAAAAAATCATCAAGGTGGAAAAAAAACCCTTTACATAAAACCGCATCTAAATGGATCAAACCGTTTTGAAGATAAATGGGAACATTTTATCGAGCGAAAAATGGTTATTGCTACGCCCCCTGGGCAGTTAACACCGATGAACCATTGCCGACGAATCACAAACCCTCTACAGAAAACCATATTTAATCGATAAAACGTTTTGGGTATAAATTGGAATATTCGTTTGCACAAACATACAAACTATCACCCTAAGCTAAGCACAGAATTACTATATCTCTACATATCAAGTTTCCCAAATAAAAAAATTAAAATAGATGAGGGCAAATCCTACAACAGATAGTTACAATTACTTATCTCTTACTATATCTTTGGTCGTTCCATCGTGGGTAAACATAGGTAAAAATCCGTTTATTGCCCGTGGTCCGATCGCCGAGTTCTACTGATCGATCCATGGGTATTTTTTTGCCTGTGGTTCTATCAATCGGACCATTATTATAAAAATTTAAAATTGTATTGGTACTGGATCTACTGGAATAGTAGTACCAAGTTAAATATTTTTACCCATGGTACTACTATTAACATTATTTTGGAAGTATTCTAGAGGTTAATAATCTATAGATTAATCAGGTGTGATTGAAGTCAAGTCCTGACTTGAATAATAAGTCCATGGGTCAAGTACAAACCCGTCGTGCTTAAAAAAAAAAAAACAAAAAAAAGAACAACTATAAGTTAAAAAGGCTTTTTGGCGGGAACTCGGCGAGTGAAGTAGCATTTTTCTTTATAAGTCTTAAAATTTGTGCATTCTAACTTTTGAAGCTTAATAATGGCAGAATATTGTGCAGCAAACGTTAGTGTTGGTGTACAGGTGAAGGGAAGTGTAAATTAAAGTGCGTAACGGAGTTTTCGGGTTCCCACAAGAAGCCGCCAAAATCTTTTGTAAAGCATTCTGCCACTTTACTGAAGAATGACTTGACCGTGGTGACTAGACTCTGTATACGACGAATTACTTGTTTTGATTGAGACTGACCTATAAACTGAAGAAATAAGATAAATAAAAATTTTCACTCGAAACTGGCAGTAATGTCCCTCGACAATGAGGTTGACTGGTTGCCATCCTCAAAAATAAGAAGAAGAAGAAGTTAAAAAGAATGGTTGCCAGGTCCGGGCCTATCCAGGTCGCCAAATTCGGTACCACCTAAACGCGCATCAAGCCCCGAGCTTCACACATTTTTATTGAGTACTCTTCACTTTCGCATGTTAAAAGTTGAAAAATTTTTGGATAAACTAATCAGAACAAGCAAAAACAATAAAGTAGTCTTCCATCTCACTATAAATAAATAAAATTACTTACTCGGTCTCGATCCTGCTTCTACAACATCGAGTTCACTGAGAGGACTAGACGAATAATGTGACTTAATTTAACTAGAAGGCAAAGTCAATTCTATGGTCAGAATGGGTAAGCCATTTAAACATGCATGCAGTTTATCAATTATGTACAGAAATACTATCTCCTATCTCACTAAACTGAGTAGCATTTGAATGAAATCTGAGATCATAGTAGCCCCTCGATACTTTACATGCCGAATTATAATTTTCGTTTCGTCGGAGGCAAAGTCGACACGTATGATATTATATTCTCTCAGAACAATAACCCATGTTCTGTGTATTTTCTTGGTAACAAAATATTCTCCGTCACTGTCAGACATTCGCAAAATGTATTTATTAGAAACATGGACTTATTATTCAAACAAGTCCATGATTAGAAACGATGAAATTGATTTATAATTATAATAAATACCTGAGTAAATACTTCATAACAATATATTTAGTATGATATGACCAACCACAATAAAGCTGGTTAAACCTATCTACTTTTTAAATAATCCCGGGACTTTATTTTCGCTCATCAACATTTCACGATTCCTTCCATTCCAATTCCAGCAAGCGGGAACTTGTACCTAGTTGTGATATGGATTTCCGGTCAGTCGACCAACCTTTAATTTTGAGCATATTTAATTTGTAAGCCGTGTAGTCAGTAAGTTTATAAAAAGTAAACATTAATTGTTGCTATCACAACTATTAGTACCACACATAATTTAGCAGAAAATACTTAGTGTTAATTTATGCATGTCTTGTGGCTTGCTTGCTGAAAACTTTATAGTTTGAGTTTTTGTGAATTATCCTTCTTTAAAATGTACCTTGCTACTATTATCGTTTAGGTTTTTATTAACATAGTTCAAATGGATTTAATAATATAAAAATTTATCAAAATGTTGAAGAATATATAAATAAACTATCTGTTGATTTTTTTAGCAGGCGCCAAAGCTTGGTTACTTAAATGCTTTGTTGGTATTGGTTAAAAATTTAAGTTGTACCAACATAGTAAATACTTACTACTTTTCGGCTGGTTATGTTGTCAGATATTATTATTACCAGTTGTGCTGGGCAGGTAAATATCGGCGCTATATCAAGTATAATTTATTTTTATTTATTGGTATTCAATACGATAATGATGTTGTAATAGTTAAAATAATACCCACGGATTTATTCTTCGCAATGAAATAGTGAAATGTAAGTAATAAATTGCCGTATTAGTGTTTCTTGAACTTTTCTACAGAAGGTTGTGCTTCTGTAAAAGTAGCTGCACAATTTGATAGAGTGCGATTCTCGCGAAAGAAAAATGTAACGAATTCTATAAATATTACCACGAATCATATTATTGTTTTTATTTTGTGTTCACGTTTCGTTGAATTTTTTATGAAGAACTTGATGACAGTATCTGAATTACGAGTAAGCGATGCGCCCAGATGATTTTTCATTTTACACTATTTTATTTTTCTATGCATTACAGGCTATCAATAATGAATTGTAAAAGATAATTGAATGTCTGTAATGAGTTCGCTAACAGTCTCGGGCCCGAGAAATGGAGAGACAGCAGTGTAATTCACTTCTAAACTTTGAAGATTCGAAAACAGAAATTTTGAAAAAAAGATTATTAAAATCGACGAACACGCCCGCTAGCTTGAATCCGTCGCAGAATAACTCGCAGCATAATGTGCTGTTGAATACTTTACGTGTGAGTTGAAAGTTCTAACTATATAATTATTTAATATTCACTCACACTTGACCTTATTGACATTGTTAACAATTTCAGTCGCCAATATCGAGCAGCATGATCGTGTCTTCGATGCAGGCGCCTCAGAGCTCCATGCCCATCACTCACAGTCTGGTGACACACTCCATAACGCCTATGAAAATGCACAGTCCTAGTCCATACCCCTTGCAGCTGTCCACTGTTCATGTGCCGGTGCAGATCCCAGGCTCCACATCCAATATCAATGTCCCTGTTCAACTGTCAAATGCTGCTACTACTATGCCTTTGCAAATAACTCCGGTCAGTCTCCCACTGCAAGTGTCAGGTACTACTAATGTTCCTGTTCAACTGCCAGCCGGTGATACAATAAATGTACCACTTACAATGCCTGCTACTAGTCAAAATATTCAGGTAACAGGCCCAACCATGTGTTCTACATTACCTTCTATGCCACTACTTCAGCCCACCAATCAGCCTCTTAACTCTATAATACACGTTCACATGGGCACAAATCCCAGGCCCAACCTTGACGGTACCTCTGACATGATTGTATCAAGTTCATCGCAACTGCAGTTGCCTGACTCCTCCGGAGTTCAAGTTAAAATGAACAATCCAACAACTGTTTCGCAAGTACAGGTTGCACCCAATCCTGGTATTGTGCAAATCCCAAGTTCCTCGAGCAACTCTATACAGTTGACCCTGCCAAACACTGGAAGTGGTGGAACCGTGCATTTGCGTGGCTCTGCGAGATCAATGCCTCATGTAGTCTACATCCAGACACCGACTGGTCTGAAGCCGGTAACCAATACAGAAGTTATAAGCCAAGCCAGCACTAGTGGGAATCCGCCGCAAATCATTGTTAGAAGACCTGTGAGTATTTGTTGTCTTATCTTTAAACCTAGCACAGATTTCTGTTTATTTAATCCAATAGTGTTATTTGTCTCCATTGTTTTTAATAAAATCGAAACCTAAATACTATTTTTTACAAATGCAAACAAAAGCAAGATAATTGGGTAACATTTTCTATCATTGTTATTGTTAAACCTGCGTGTTGGGGCTAACAATGTGTATGAAATGAAAAATACGACAATTTTGCACAACAATTAATTTGTTAGGTAATGGCCTATTTTGCTGTTTATCATTGAGCAAATAAGCAGAAAATGCTGTGACTGATTAAAAATCAATATCAAATGTCATTATTATCTATTATTGTGTTTCTTCATAAAGATTTGTAAGCAATTCTGTTCTGTCATTTATGCAAGTTGTAATAGGCTTAGAACAGAAGTCTTGAGTCTTTCTCGATAAGTCCTACTTATTCTTAGTTATGTTGCACGATGTTCTATAAGATATGAGAAACGTCCTGCCGAAAACAGCACCCTGTTGCTTTATGCAATGGGAATCCAAAACATAGATATATAGCATGTTCTGGAAGGCATCAAAATATTTAGGTAGCTACTTATACGTAAATAAAAATAATGTGATGAAATGAAACACATGAATAGTAAATATTTTACATGAGGGCCATGGGATTTTTATTATCTAACTGTGAGTGTTGTTTTTGGCGCTGTTTTTTTCAACTACAATCAGTTACTCACAAGTATTACGAAGGTCTTGAAAACAAGTATTGTCGAACAACTATATTCCAGAATCCAGAGAACAAATAAATGCCAATTCAGTGTTTAGTGCCTATCTGCGATCAACTGAGACTTAATTTCATAACTAACGGATGCAGTTGTAAAAACAGATGTGCTGCAAAAATATTGAAGGGCAAAAAATAAGCAAGTCGAAGTTTCATAAAAATTATTTTAAAACTATTTAGCATGCACATTATCTTTGTATAAACTATAAGTACTTACTGTTATTTAGTGTACAAATGGAATGACACATTTCAAGGAAAATAGTTACTATGACATATTTATGATTGGCTGGATTCACGTTTGACCACAATCTCACCTGATGGAAAGTGACGGATGTGGTCGAAACGGTGATGGTGTGGTGGTCATTTCTTGGGATTTGTAGAAAATTCCGATTCCTATGCTTTTTTTATCTTTTTTTCATTTGCGGCTTTTGTTTACCCTGTGTGACTATGCCAGCCTCATCGATACATTCGCCTTTTTAAACCTCGCTCTCTTTTTGCAATGGACAATCCAACAAATTTATACAGACGGACAGATTCCTATACCTACATTTCTCATAACATAATTTAATATTCGGTTCTTTATTTCACCATTAATACAATTACTTGTTTCAATTACTTGTAAAAAATTGAAACAAGTAATTGTATTAATGGTGAAGTAATAAACAAACAAGTAACAAGTAATTGAAAAATATAATGAACATAAGAGGATTTATTACATAGCATTCATAGACTACAACAAAGCGTTCGACTCTTTAAAACATCAAAACATATGGGACACACTACAGAAACAGGGAATAGAGGGCAAATACATCAACCTCATCAAACAGATCTATAGTAATGGCAAAGCCAAAATTAAACTAGAAACCAGTGGTGAAGAGTTCGATATACAGAAGGGAGTCAGACAAGGTGACCCTATGTCCCCGAAACTATTTTCAGCCGTACTAGAACAAGTATTTAGAAACTTGGATTGGAGCACAAAAGGACTCATGATAAACGGAGAACATCTACACCATTTGAGATTCGCAGACGATGTAGTACTGCTGTGCACAAGCCCAATAGAAATGCAAGAGATGCTGGACCAATTAGCCACAGAAAGTGAAAAAGTGGGGTTAACAATGAATTTGACAAAGACTAAACTATTGACAAATGGTCAGAAAGAAACAATAACACTGAAGAACAATACTACTATAGAGTACGTGGACAGTTACGAGTACTTGGGACAAACCATATCTCCGACAGACCAGATGGATAGGGAGATCGATAAAAGAATATGCAACACTTGGAAAAGGTATTGGTCACTGAAAGAGATAATGAAGAACAAGGATATTTCTCCCGCTCAGAAAGGCAAAGTACTGGACACGTGTATAACACCATGCCTTTCATACGGATGCCAAACGTGGGCCCTAACTAAGAAAAACTTAAGAAAACTGGAAGTGTGCCAAAATGCAATGCAAAGGAGTATGGTGGGTGTTAAGTTAAGAGACAGGGTAAAACTTACAGATATAAGACAAAAAACCAAAATCACCCCAATAACCTACGTAATACATAAAACGAAATGGAGATGGACGGGACATATCGACGGGTTCCGGGCTATTTGAATTAACCGCCATTTTTTTGCTATTAGACTTTTATATATATTTGGAATCAGCGAATTTTTCTGCGTCGTTTGAGCTCAGTTAGGTGACGATCGGAGCATAAAAATGTCGCTTAATACAACCGCATTTTTTTGGTCTATTTTGCACTGCAATGTATGGACCGACACAAAATATTGTCAAATTTAAGACTTGTGTACTTAAGCTCACTACCAAATACTACATAGTCGTTTAAACCTTTTTTCCTGGAGCAACAATTTACAGGCAGTGTACGTTCAAGCATGTAGCCTGACCTTATAAATATATAGAAATGTCGCTTCATGCAATTAGCCTCTTAGTTAAATTCTTATCCATTGTCGCTTAATACAACTAGCCTCTTTGTCAAATTTATGTCCAGTGTCGGTTCATACATTAAGCTTGGTACTTGAAATGCTAGATGTTGTCACTTCAACCATTTAGCTTGTAGTAGATTATGGTATACCGGTCGCATGAACTATTTATGGTTTCAACAGTAAACATTTACAGATAATGGTTAAACCTATTTTTCTTAGTCTATATTTGATTTGCACTGTCGTTTCAGCTATAACAAAAGTAAAGTTCTAGTACATCAAACAGTTTATTTTTAACGGAATAAGTATAGTATACACATTAATACAATCGAAATTTTGTATGGATTGACTATTAAGACGTTGGTTAAAACATTGATTTTGGCGCCAGCGTGATTAACCGCGCGAGTTCGAATACCGGGGGCCAAGGCGCGCGGGCGCTTGGGGCGTCTCCCCTGCGCCGCGTCATTGAAGAGATTTTTCTTTAACTTGTTTAGAATTAGGATAGGAACAGTTCTAAATGTTAAAGATTAACAATAAAGAAGAATGAGTAACTGCAATATTATCTCAAATAATTAGAATTATAATTTCAGGGAAGAGACTGTTGACCAATTATCTAATAAAAAGGCTGTTTAACTTGTGATTCCTAAAAATATGACGTGATAATTTCTTAGTTGTTACCTTACGAAGCTAAAAAGTTATTGCTGTTTCTAGGTAATTGTTAGTTTAAATAAAAAACTTATCTTTGAACAATTTATTACCTATGTTTTATTTTTCATTTCATAATAATTAACAAGATAGGTGAAACCCCCTATTATTTCAACGTACCTTTTAATTAATCAATGTTTTAGCCGTCAATTTCTGCACACCTTATTATTTTAGTATGATTGCAAACAATTAAAAAAAAAGAAATAAGTCACATAAACTAATTAGCCATACATCAATAAGTTTGAGATATGGTATTTAAATCAATTAGCTTAGGTTTGAAATATGACCAACTCATTGGTTAAAGCACTTAGCTTAGAGCTATTATTTGCAATCCTAGGTACTTAAGTCAAGTAGCTTGGAACATGTATTAATAAACCTAGGCGGTTGAGTCAAGTAGCTTGGAACATGTATTAATAAACCTAGGCGGTTATGTCAAGTAGCTTGGAACATGTATTAATAAACTTAGGCGGTTAAGTCAAGTAGCTTGGAACATATATTAATAAACCTAGGCGGTTAAGTCATTTAGCCTGGAACAAAAAAAAGTAAAATGTGGGTCATTTTGTATTAATCGACATTTATTTTCGTTAAAAATAGGAATATCAGAAAAAAACATTAATCAAAATATGAATAATGTGTAACAGAAACAGAAATTTCCTTTGCTTTGAAAAAATAATGCGATTTGCTAAAGTTATGATTTTTTTTCTGAAAATCGAAACTTTAAACTGCTCTGGTGTGAAGTTTCAAAAATGGCGGTTAATACAAATAGCCCGGAACCCGTCGATATGATTAGAGGAACAAATAAATGGTCACAAAAAGTCACATACTGGTACCCTAGAGAGGACAAGAGAAGAAGAGGGAGACAGATGCGAAGGTGGGTGGACGATATTAAAAGGGTCGCAGGAGCATGTTGGACGAGGAAGGCACAAGACAGAAAGGAGTGGAAAGTCTTAGAGGAGGCCTATGTCGGAAGACAAACTGCTGGGGTTACTGATGGAGAAGAAATATGGAGCTGCTAAATTTAAAGATTTTCAATCAATTAAATTTAATAATAACAATAATTGTACTTATAGAAATGTAATTTGCGGAAATTAATTTGTATGAATTCGATAGATATAAGTAAAATTTTTTAATTTGAAATAATAACAATTTAATATGTAAAAATAATAATTTAATGTGAAAATAATAATAATAAAAATAAGCAAAAGTAATTGTGCATGCCAATATGTAAAAATGTGTAACTCTGCCAGAAATAAAGGCTATCTTTATCTTTATCTTTATCTTTAATACAATTACTAGTTTGAGAATAGAAAACACCAGTATTGTTACCCAGTTATTAGCCATAGAATGATTATTTATGTATTTATTTGTTAGGCCGGTTCCGAGTCAACTTGTCAGCAGCTGTACTCTCCGTACTCACAGGTTAATTCCTAGCGCGGGGTCAGGCTGGGGGCTGGTTTATGTCGGAGTGGCTTTTTGAAATTGTCTTAGGTATATGTAGTCTTCTTTGTCTGGTCAATAACTATTTTTTTTTTATAATGATGTTGATGGAATTTGATTATTAGGTTTCTGTCGATCCTATTGCACATAATCTTTAGTTTGGGACTAGATGATTGGTGTAAGTGTCCGAATTATTTAAATATTTATTTATTTTTTAATACACCTAGATAATAAAGTCAGATTAAATTATTTTAAAGGTTGCCAGCATGCTCAAACTTTTTACTGACTACATTTAATGTAGTTTCTTTGCCTTTGTTATTAACAATATTTTATTTAGGATATTAAAAAGAATTTTTTCTAATAATAACGCCAGTCCCATTGTACCTTTTGCCGACTTAATCTATTTAAAACTAATTCTAGCGAAACACCAATGAAAAATAAAAGGAACTACAGCTATTCGAAGGATGTAAATTCCAACCAGTTCAAGTCAATTACATACCTTATACCCTGTCTCACAAGTCCATGAACAAAGAAAGTAATATATTAGGTCCTTACCTATGAAATTGGCGTTTTGTATGAAGAATTTCATTAAGACTGTTTTCTCCATACAAACAGTTTTGAAATTTTTTTGGGAACTGCAAATCCAAATTTAGCTAAACTTTGTGTGTATTATCAGATTAGTGTTAATTTTTAAAATTAACCGCTTTATAAAAATTTCTGCGAATCTAAGAAATAATATGGGAAGCTCATGAAAAGAGCTGTGTTCAAGTTTTTTTTATTATGTGATTTAGCTCAGACATTAAAAAATATTTCATGTGAAACCTTAAAAATATATTCTCTTTTCCAAATAAAAAACAAATTTGGAAATAGCTATAGAATCGTAGAAGTTGGTACATTATGATTAACAAAGAAAAAATCTCCAATTTCATACGTAAAGACCTAACTAATGTATAGATTGAGGGATTTTATTAATAAAACAATCTTAAGATCGAGATATATCTTAAGATACTATTTTCTTGATACGCAAATCTATAAATAATAATAAATAAATATCTTTGCTCATACACACAGCGCCATCTAGTTCCACACTAAGCAACTAGGCTTGTATTATGGATACCTGATTGTTGATAAACTGCACAAATACATTTTTTTTGTAAATAAATACATATATAAAAGAAAAACATCCATAACTCGGGAACATATGTCTGTATTCATCATACAAACATGCCCGTAGCGGGATTCGAACCCGCGACCTTTTGGTATAGCAGTCAGAGATTATAACCACTACACCAAACAGGTCTCTACAGGTCTATCTCAATCATCAACTTAAGTGCACTCGATCTTGTGATTGTGATTGCTTTATTAAAGTTTCCGAGTTCTATTTGGATGCTCTTTTGGTTGGAAACAGTCAAATATTTTATTTGATGTAATATATGATTTTTATCATTTCAAAATGTTAGGTATTGTAATTTGTGATTCAACAAAACAAAGAAAATGAAATATATGATTAAGATACTGAATATTATAGAGCGGTTCATGTTCATGCTTGCTTATCAGATAGAAATTTTGTACTGTTATTAGCGTATCACAAATTTAATTTTATCCTTACGAAGTTATGAGATAGAGTATTACTATGTACAGTAAGCTGCGGAGAAACCAGATCCCCCGTACTTGATTTTTTTTTTTTATATTTCGGTCACTTACACCCAACATCTAGTCCCAAACTAAGCAAAGCTTGTGCTATGGATACTAGATAACGGATAAACATACATAAAAATTTATATAAACATCCATGACTCGGGAATAAATGTTCGCATACATCACACAAACATTTACCCCTCGTGGGATTCGAACCCGCAATCGTTGGTTTCGCTGACAGGGTCACTATCCACTACACCATGTGAATAGTTTGTTTTTGATATAACAAACCATTCTCATATATTTTACTAATGATTCTACACTATGTGTTAAAAATTTCACTGTTCCATTTTTAAAATAATAAATATTCTTGGACTTATTATGCCTTGGACGTACACACAATGCCATCTAGTTCCACATTAAGCAACTATATGATTGTTCATTCATTTATTTTTTAAATTAACTATGATATCTCTTAAAATATTCTTGATCCACCAAAAATGCTAAATGTGCCTCTAATTCATAATTGATTACTGAATAAACCTATTTCAAAAAAACGGGATGATGGTTCTCTATATATCTATTTTTGATTGTTTCTTTGTAAACGCTTTATTGTATAAAAAGGAAATGTTTGTATTTGTTTCGTGATATCTTCAACATCAATCATTAACAGATTTAGATAATTTTTTTTTTTTGTTGTATACCCTGTGCAACAAAGGGGAGCAGCGCAGGACCGAGCGTTGTGGAGATCTTTGGGGGGCCTTTGTCCAGATGGACGTCTTTCGGCTGATATGATGATACCCTATACTGCTAGGGTGGTATATAAATACATAAATAAATGAAAAACATCCATAACTCGGGTACACATGTCTGTATTCATCATACATACTTATGCCTCTAGCGGGATTCGAAGCCACGACCTTTTGGTAAAGCAGTCAGAATTTTTAACCACTACACCAAACAGGTCGTTAAATAACGGTTATTATGGTAAAACAGGATTTTACATCTGGTAACAATTTTGCTAATTAATAAAATCAACTATTTGGTGACAAATTCATTATTTTCGGTCCCAAACAATATTTTTTTCAGATCTATCTTATTAATTAGGTGGTATGTTAAATATAAAACTTATGTAGTCGTTTAGACTAAAATAATATTGCAAAACAAATAAATAATCGTTTTATTACCTTTTCAGGCTACAACTAACTCAAATATACATCTAATATCCAGCGTTGGAAACAAACCTAATATTGCCCCGAAAATGACTGGACAAAATAAATCTATATTGGCACCAGCAAATAGTAGCCAGCCTATTGTAATCCAAAAGCCAAAACCTAGTGACAAAATGATGGTCCCAGTCAGCATTGCACCTCAAGGCAAACAGGCCATAGCTTACCTTGGATCCATGAAAAAACCTAACACAAAACCAGACAGTCAGTCAATACTCATATCGAATAACCAGCCGAATATGAATTCCAATAATCAAAAACTCTTTTTGACACCTGTGAATATGCCGAAAATTCAAAATACTAAGTTCATTCTTCCTGTAACACTGCCAGCTACAATGGCATCTAAAGGACCAATTATCAATCTCCAAATAGCTAATGGTCAGATACAAAATGATCCTCAGGGTAACATTACTGTCATGAGAGATCCAGCTGCCTTGGAGGCCTCGGAAATGCCTCCATTGCAGCCTCTCGGGAAAGGTGTTAATATAAATGGGAAAGATCTTAACAATATCCCTCAGAGCCCTAAAAGCGATAAGACGTTTGCAGTATCTATCCCGGGATCCAGGGCTGAGCCTACAGGTGAACAGGGAGAATATACACTGTCTATACCTGAAACTAACGCATCAATGAATGACGATATCTATACTGTGTCAATAGCAGATGAAGATGGTGGACAACGGGAGAAGTCGTTCACTTTAGCCATTCCAGAGAAAAGCAAGAGTTTGTTAAATAGGAATGTAATAGAGCGTCACGATATGGCTCCAGTCACTATCGCTGCGCCCGCCATTTTAAGACGTTCCAACTCTGATAACAGCGAGAGAAAATCCAACAATGCAAACATCAAAAGGCGTATTTCTCTATGCAATGAGAATCTAACTAACAAAAACTTCAAACTGAATCTACCGCAGCCGAGACCAGTTGAGAAACCAGAGGACTTAATTGACATCAATGATGATCATCGTGTCCCATCTCTGTTTTGTGACGAGAAATTAGATAAGGACCTGGAGGCTAAGGCCAACATGGGGGATTCTGACCATGAAGATTATCAGGAGCGAAAATCAGGGCCTGATAGAAGCCATGACGTTTACTATCACAAAATGGATATTTATGGCAGAGAATTGGATAGGATGAGACGGGATAGCCGAGGCTCCGGCTTGGAGGAAGATCCACCTGGGTTGGTATGGAATAATGGTGTAGCACAGCTGCAAGGCAGCTCTTTGCACTTCCAAACTAACGAGTTTGGATTAATCGATATTATTGAGGGTAGTGATCCCGATGATATACAGACACCAAGTGCAAAGTATCACACGCCTTTGAAACAGCGAATCGACAGGAGCGGTAGGGAAAAGAAACCCACTTCCCCTGAAGACCTGTACCGCTGCGATGGGTGCGGCTGTCACGGTATGGCAGCAGAGTTCATTACACCAAACTTTTGCAGCCTGACATGCCAGAGTGATTACCAGAAAATGTCCCAGAAGAAAAGAGACAAAGAGAGGGTTGACCTAATGAAGAAAAGGAACAAAGTGAAGAAATTACTTATGAGGAAGCAGCTGTCCGACTCTGATATAATTCTAGATAGCAAAGAGGATAAAGTAACTATGAAACATTATGATGAGTCTGTAGCGGAGGCTACTTCACTAAAATTGGGTGATGATATGATTGAAAATGAGAAGTATCCATGGATGTGTGGCAAGAATGGGTTCTCATGGATGCGTTACCTTGACATATGCAAAGCTAAGGCGGCTCCAGTAAAGTTATTCATCCATTCAGATCCATTCCCTTACAACTGGAACAGCTTTAAAGTTGGAATGCGGATGGAAGCAATCGATCCTCAACATCCGTCTCTATTCTGTGTGGTGTCTGTTGCCGAAGTTCAGGGGTATAGGTTGAGGTTGCATTTCGACGAGTATCTGGATATGTTTGACTATTGGGTGAACGCGGACTCTATAGATATATTTCCACCAGGATGGTGTGAGAAGAATGGACGTACGCTCACGCCTCCGACAACTTATTTACAGACGACGTTCTCTTGGCCAATGTACTTGAAGCAAATGCGTGCGATCGCTGCACCGAAGCATCTGTTCCCTCATGTTACCACAACAGTAAGTAATTTTTATTATCTTTAAAGCTTTTATTTATTTATTTATTTTTATTGGGCATACAGAACAAGTTACAGTATAACAAGGCCGAATAGGTATACATAGAACTTATAAAACTAGAGTATAACTCTGGGTATGTGTGCACAGAATGAAATATTAATGTCATGCTAGCAGTGTAACAATCAATCTAACAAACATTCAATTGTCGGTGATGAAGTAATTAATTGTTCTAAAGTTGAGTCACAAAATAAACTTAGCCAAACTTAATTACAAAATATCAGCTTTGTTTGTCTTCTAAACGTAAGTAAATTGTGTACAAAAATGTCCAAGGAAGAACACTCAGCCACAGTTGCATTTTACAAGCGGCACATTCTGACTACGGGATTATAAAAAGAAGTATTATTTCTATACACTTGAAGAACAAACAGTCTGGGAGATGATTTACGGGATCTGTAGAGGATTTTGAAGTTTAATAAGGACAAGAGAGAAGGCGGTTTAACAGCGGTTACGCTCTTGTATACATTTTTTACGTATATTCCAGAGGTAAAGAGCCAGGTAACCTATGTTACATGTCCCGGCTGTTAGGCTAGGCCAGGTTCCTGTCACTGGCATGGGTCATAATCCAGCATACGAACCCAATGTGTGTCAGTGAAAACAACAGGGACTGCCTATTTAACGTGAAATTGAAATCTTTATTGTCAGATTGTGGTACAGCTAGTTCTTACAATTTTTGGGCTCTCACAATCCACCCATTTGGGGCATACAATAATGAAATTAAATTAAAAATATTAGCATGCAAAAGAAAATAAAAGCATAATGAAAAATTAACAAGTAACAAATTATAAAATTAAGTAATACTATAATGTTCACACGATCTAAACAACATAATTCAATTATTATTAGAACTAAGAAATTCTTTTACCGAATAAAACAATTTATCCAGCAACCATTCAGTAATTTTCTTTTTGAATTGAGAGGAGGTGTAACCTTTCAAATAGCTTGGTAGATTATTATAAATTTGAATAGCCATAGCAGGGGCATTATTTTTATGAACATCTACTCTTGATTTCGGTAAATACAATCGTTTTTTATGTCTGGTAGATCTAAGAAATACATCGCCATGCGTTTGAAAGTACCCAGGGTGCTCCTTAACAAATACTGATATTTGCTTAATATATAGACAGGGTAGCGGAAGAACTTTCGCAACTCTAAATAACGGCCGACATGGTTCTAAAAAATGGGCATTATAGACTGCTCTTATACATTTTTTTTGGACTAAAAATGCTCTTTCCGCATCCACTGAGTTACCCCATACACTGAGTTGCCCTCGGAAGGTCGGAAACACTTTTATTATAAATTCAAAATATAGAAAACCTTCGACTACATTGATGGAATAAATGATTATATCCTATATATAGACCAGACTTAAGTAAATATTAAAAAAAATGAAAATTTAGATACCCCTTGAAAGACTATTATGTCATCGAAATACCCCAAAAAAACTGTGTTAGAGCTACACACACACGTACGCACGTTCGCACGCACGCACACACACACACACACACACACACACACACACACACACACACACACACACACACACACACACACACACACACACACACACACACACACACACACACACACACACACACACACACACACACACACACCCGTCGTTATTCGTCGGGGGTTAAAAATGCCAGTAATAGTCACCCATCCAAGGACTAACCGCACCAGACATCGCTTAACTTCGCTAATCGAAAACGAATAGCGAATTCTTCGCTGATGTAACCCTTCAATTATCTTCTTTAAAGGATGTAATTTCCTTGGTCCTTTGTCATCTACAATAGGAGCTTGAGCTTCGTGAACTCTCAAGAAGACTTTATTTATAAGTGTGAAATATTTATTAGCAATCCACTGTTCGACTGAATCGTATGGCAAAGTTGATTTTTTTTTCTATGATTGACTGGATTCGCGATTCGGATTTTTTTTTTTTTATGCACGACGGGTTCGCACTTGACCTCCATCACACCTTACTTAGACATGTACCCCGCCGGGGATCGAACCCGTGACCTCCGAATCGTAAACCCAATGTTGTTTACATTGACCCACGGAGGCGGTTAAATTGTTATTATACGAAATAAGTTCTATATTGAAAATACTTTAAAAAACAAGCTTTTAATGCTCCATGATGATTATCACATAGGACTTCCAGTGGAAATCTCCTGGCTCCACCTTCAGATCCTCGTCATCATATGCAATAAAAAGTGCTCATGACATCAAAACAAACTACCCCGAATTCACCATTAGGGAGTTCCTGTCCCTACATCCCGTCTCCATCATCAGATCAGCTCGATTGTACCATAATATTGCATCGGTGGTAATGCAATATTATGGTACAATCGAGCTGATCTGATGATGGAGACGGGATGTAGGGACAGGTATCTTACATAAATATACCAAATTTCACCTCAATCAGATACCAGCAATCAAATGGTTGAAAAATGTTTTTGCAAATTTTGAAACAGACAACTTACATACGAACATTGCAAATTATATAAAAGCTCGTAAAAAATAAATAATTCAAAATCTAAATTAGGCCGGCTGCCAGCTGCACTGTATGACTGATCATGTACGTGACGACACTGCCGTAAACCAGACAAAAATAAATTATACACCTTGAATAACTTCATATACTATTTCTTACAAGCATGTTATTGTTACGACGCGAAGTCACCCATAAAGACTAATATCATTTGTTGAATCAAATCAAAATATTTTATTTCATAGGATAAAATTATCACTTGAAAACGTCACTATTGATATTACATTTAAATTTGCTGCTCGTTCACAAAGCTGACTCCCCAGAGAAGCACAAGCAAGAAACTCTAGGGTTGTTCTTTTAAACAGATTATGGGTTACAATTTGTGATTTGATAATTATATGAATAATAAGACAGCTATGTCCATGCTTGCTTATCATTCAAATAGTTAGTGATTTTATAATAGCCTTTTGCTAATAATTTCTATTTTATGATTGCTTTAAATTTATTTAAAATTATAATATTATAAATCTTATTATAAAGGCGTATGCATTGCCCTTTGAAGGATTTACTAACTATGTGTAGTCGGCTAACATAAACTGATAACTGGTTCTTATTCCTTGTATTAACATTGTGCCTATCACTATTTTTAGCGAATAAGGTTATATTTTTTTTGCATATAACAAATTTTCATGAATGTATTGAGAAACCATTGTTAAGATATTAATTTGCTTAAACTTATCTCTAAGAGACACTCTAGGTCCTAATTTATAAATGGCACGAATGCGAATTTAAATGTAGCGGAATTAATAAATGGGTTTATTGCATTTATCTCTCAGTCAGTATATTCAAGCTACTACCTCTTAGGATAGGATATAAAAGAATTCATGTTCCTATATTAAATTAATACAATTTTGCAATTTTTGGGAGGTGGTAGAAATTAAGCTTGTTTTGTTTATGTTGTTTCGACGTGATATTTAATTAAATAAATAAATATCTTTGCACATACACACAGCGCCATCTCGGTCCACAGTAAGCATCTAGGCTTGTGTTATGGATACCACATGGTTGATAAACTACACAAATACATATTTTTTTTTGTAAATAAATACAGTATAAATGAAAAACATCCATAACTCGGGAACACATGTCTGTTTTCATCATACAAACATATGCCCATATATATTACTTGAAATGATTAGGAAATTTCATTTGTCTTTATTATTTCTCATTATAACCTTGCCAATGAAATAATCGACTCACCAAATAAATCTCTGTCAGTTCATAAAATTAAAATTTTAATTGTACGAAATGAAATTTATTCGAGATCTGATTATTCATGCAAAGGAAATTTGTCGTACATCACTTTAATTAATAAATAAATATCCTTAGACATACACACAGCGCCATCTAGTTTCACAGTAAGCAACTATAGACTTGTGTTGTGCATACCAGATGGTTAATATACTACCTACATAAATACATTTTTTTTTGTAAATAAATACTTATTATAAATGAAAACATCCATAACTCGGGTACACATGTCCGTATTCATCACACAAACATATGCCCCTAGCGGGATTCGAACCCGCAACCTTTTGGTATAGTGGTCAGAGTTGCTAACCACTACACCAAACAGCTCGTCAATTGATGACATACTGGCTGTAGAATAGTGACAATTTCATTAAAATCGGTATAGTACTGTTCGAGTCGCTGACTAGTTTCTACCCAGACATGCATAAGTACTAGATTATATTTGGTTTAATTATCACTTGCAAGTTTTTGTACTGAAAGTATTGGGTCTTTACCTATGAAATTTTTTTTTTTTTTCTTTAATCATATGTACCAATTCCTGCGATCGTCAAAGCTATATCCAAATTTGTTTTTTATTTGGAAAATGGAATATTATTTCAAGGTTTCACAGAAATATTTTTTAATTTCTGGGCTAAGTCACATAATAAAAAAAATTTGAACAGAGCTCCTTCCATGTGCTTCCCATAATCATTTCTTAGATTCGCTGAAACTTTTAAAAATTAACGCTGCCTATACTTAACTTAATGTAATCCGATAATACACACAAAGTTTAGCTAAATTTGGATTTGCCGTTCCCAAAAAAAAAATCAAAAATTTTTGTATGGAGAAAACAGTCTTAATGAAATTCTTCATACAAAACGCCAATTTCATAGGTAAGGACCTAATATTTTACGTAAAGTCCGCCAAATGTAATTAATGCTTGTTGGAAAAAAAAAAAAAAAAAATCAACACATTGCTGATAAAACTAGGCTGGTCCTAAGCCACGCGACACTTAACAACAATCCGTGGTTTTACCCGACTGCTCCAGGAAAAGGGTAATGTTTTTCGAGTATGTAGTTGTCTATGAAGTGCAATCGTTAGATTTGTCATAATCTCGTATAGTGTCATAGTAGCTTGCTGTAGCGGTAGTAGCTTGGACATACCGACTGACAGATAAATGCAATAAACCTTTTTTATTTCCAGGAGATTTAAGTTGACATTCAACAAATGATGTCATGTTTTTTTTTTTAGTTTAATTCTCTCCTTTAGGAGAAGGCAAAGGGATCTAGCCCATAACAGCCATGTCTTATTTCTCTTATTTCTTCAGTTTGTAAGTCAGTCTCAGTCAAAACAAGTAATTCGTCGTATACTTGGCGTATACAGAGTCTAGTCACGGTCAAGTCATTCTTCAGTAAAGTGGCAGAATGCTTTACAAAAGATTTTGGCGGCTTCTTGTGGGAACCCGAAAGCTCCGTTACGCACTTTAATTTACACTTCCCTTCACTTGTACACTATCACTAACGTTTGCTGCACAATATTCTGCCATTATTAAGCTTCAAAAGTTAGAATGCACAAATTATAAGACTTATAAAGAAAAATGCTCTTCACTCGCCGAGTTCCCGCCATAAAGCCAAAATGATGTCATGTATTTTACGTTGAAATAAATTCTTGAAGTTTGATGTTTGGATACATTTAATAGAAAAAAGTTCGACATGGCGCCCGCGAAATTTGAAATTAAAGTTTTTTTTTTGTATTTAAACTTATATTGTCACTAGCTTGCCGCCCACGGCTTCGCCTGAGTGGAATAGATTTATTGCGGACATGTTTAATTTGTACGGGAACTACTGACTTTATCGGGATAAAAATATGCTATATTTTAATCCAAAGTATACAAAACTTCATTTAAATCCGTTAATCCGTTTCACCATGATTGAGGAACAAACAGACATCCAAACTTTCGCATTAACAATATTAGTCAGATTAAAAATGTATTGCCGCAGATGATAAAACCCAACGGCTTCCGTATCGGCATGAAACTGGAAGCGGAGGACCGTAAGAATGAACTGGTCTGCGTGGCGACGATAGCGGACATGCTGGATAATCGGATGAGGATCAACTTCGACTCCTGGGACGAGATGTACGACTATTGGGTTGACCCGACCTCCCCCTACATTCATCCCATCGGATGGGCTGAGGAGAATGGGATCGCGCTCACACCACCCAACTGTGAGTATCACTTTACAATGAATATTCTTGTGAGATGCGTCTCCAATAGCCCGAAATTGTACTCACCCCTCGACTTTTACAGCTTGATAGATTTATGATTAACTGGATACGCGTTTGACTACAATCTCACCTTTTTTTTTATGCACAACGGGTTGGTACTTGACCTCAATCACACCTGATGTTAAGTGAATATGTGTGGAAGTGAGTGGAAACGTACTGACCCGGAAACCCCAACACATTTGGAGGACTGGCTATCTTATCTCTGACAACTGCAACACAACAATGCTATTAACATTGCTGCTTGGCGGCAGATTTAGATAAGATGGAGGTAGCTAGCCAGGCGGACATTTAAAATGCCTTACTGTACTTAAACATGTACCGCTGGGGATCGAACCCGCAACCTCCAAATCGTAAGCCTAATGTTGTTTACATTGAACCACGGAGGCGGTTAAATTGGTTGGTTCACCTGATGGATAGTGACGATGTGGTCGAAGTTGGAGCACGCGATGCCAGTAGATCGTATTCACCCTGCTCTTGAAGATCCTAAGATTGTAGGTGCAGGATTTAAGAAATGAAAGAATTTGTAGTAAAGCTGTTGATTCTATAACATAAATACATAAATATCCTTAGACTTATCCACAGCGCCATCTAGTTCCACAGTAAGCAACTATAGGCTCGTGTTGTGGATACCAGATTGTTGATATACTACATAAATACCTATTTTTTTTTGTAAATAAATACTTATTATAAATGAAAAATCCATAACTCGGGTACACACGTCCGTATTCATCACACAAACATATGCCCCTAGCGGGATTTGAACCCGCAACCTTTTGGTATAGTGGTCAGAGTTGCTAACCACTACACCAAACAGGTCGTCAACGTCAATATAAATAAATAAAGAAATAAATAATAATGTTTTATTCACAGTCTATAAGGACCCCGATTCGTTCTCGTGGGAGAACTATCTAGTGGAGACCGGAGCGGCGTCAGCTCCACCGCGCGCTTTCAAGACCCGCCCGCCGCAGGGCTTCAAGCCTGGCATGAAGCTGGAAGCTGTCGATCCCAGGGTGAGTGGCTCTACTTGAGACCATTCTAACAAGTTTTATACGAAACTGCGTTTCAAAATTTCTTAAACCGTTATGTTATTTTAATATGTTATTGTTATATTATAACCGCCCTCGTGACTCAATGTAGACAACATTGGATTTACGATTCGGAGGTCGCGGGATCGATCCCCAGCGGGGTACATGTTTAAGTACTCTGTGTTTTTGGTGGTAGGGCATCCGCCTAGCTGGCTACCACTATCTTATCTAGAGCCAAACAGCAATGTTAATAGCATTGTTGGATTCCGGTTGTTAGAGATAAGATAGTCAGTCACCGAAATAAGATGGGGTTTCCGGGTCAGCACGCCTCCACCTTCCACCTCATCTTCACTTAATCAGGTGTGATGGAGCTAACCCGTTGGGCATAAAAAAACCCAAGGCATATCTTACCTGTGTACCTAATTTCATCAAAATCCGTTCATTCATGTCGTCTTAATTGACCAACACTCTAACATCCAAACTTTCGTGATCATAATATTGTTTTACGTTTCTTCATCCGGATATGTCTCGCTTTTTAATTTGCAGGCAGTTGTAAATGGTGCTGTCACTTTGTAGTATGTGACGCACCTCCGCCTTATGTAACTTTAGTATATAAGCAATTGCACCGCATTATCGCCCTTCATTATACGTATAGCACGATACATTGTGTTTCTGTCATTGCGCTCCTGGTTCCCACATTGCATGGAGTTACATAAGGCGGAGGTGCGTCACATACTACACAAGGAACGTAGCAGGGTCGCCATGCAATGTGGGAACCAGGAGCGCAATGACAGAAACACAATGTATCGTATAATGAAGGGCGATAATGCGGTGCAATTGCTTATATACTAAAGTTACATAAGGCGGAGGTGCGTCACATACTACAACTTAGCCCCAAATTTATTTTTAGGCAGGATGGTCTTAATTAATCTGTGTGCGTTTGTCGGGTTTGTTAGGTACCATTCCTGATCCGCGTGGCGAGCATAGATGCGGTGAAGGGCCACCAGGTGCGCGTGACGTTCGACGGCTGGGGCTCCGGGCTGACATGGTGGACGGACGACGACTCGCCGGACCTGCATCCCGTGGGATGGTGCCTCAAGACTCACCATCCTCTCGAGCCGCCGCTCAGTGAGTACTTTATAACCGTTTTACCGTTCGAACGGATAGTTTTTGGTTTCATTCAGAGGGCGGAGTGTGAGTTTTGTTTCGACTTAACTTTACTACCGCGTTCACGTGACTATTTTTATTAAGAAATATGCAGCGCCTCTAGCGTGACCCGGGTGCTCGTTTGCCGCCCTCTCATATAAAGAAAAAAGGCTGTTACTAGCCGAGGCGCAGCGGCTTCAGCGCGTTTAGCTAATTTGGGTTACACGCGCGTCGCCGGCCCGGCCAATGTGCAGCATAATGTACCGTACATTACAATACTATTAACCTAATGTAGCGTTGTCCATCGATTGGCGAATATCCGCCTGGCTAGCTACCACCATCTTATCTAAATCTGCCGCCAAGCAGCAGTGTTAATAGCATTGTTGTGTTCCGGTTGTCAGAGATAAGATAGCCAGTCCCCCAAATGTGTCGGGGTTTCAGGGTCAGTACGCTTCCACTTTCGACCTCATCTTCACTTAACATCAGGTGTGATTGAGGTCAAGTACTGTTGTAAAACCTCTTTTTGTAATCTAACCAAATGTTTTATTGGCTGATATTCTTTTCAATTTAGGTATGTTCGTAGTTTAGTTTTTTTTTTCTATACGTCACATAAAATTTTTCTAAATACACAATGGTGTCGATTCGGATGTACACCAACTAAACTAAAACCTGTTTTAAAGTAGTACTGTCTCTTTCTCCCTGGAACAGTACGATGCGACGGCACCACTCCAAAACTGGTTTTAGTTTAGTTGGTGTACATCCGAATCGACACCAATATGTCTGAATGAAGATAATTTTTATTCTAATTTAATTAGAACAACGAGTAGCACTATTTACTCCTACAAGTACCAACACGTTGTGCATAAAAAAAATATATCGATAGCAGTATGATAGTCTGTCTATAGCATAGCTTGACTATGGTTAGTTGGAGAAAATTTTCCATTTATGTTTCGCAGCGGAAGAGGATTTCCTGGTGGCGGGCCCGTGCGGCGTGAGCGGGTGCCGCGGGCTGGGCTCGCTGCGGGGCGGAGCCCACAAGCAGCACCACGCCGCCTCCGCCTGCCCCTACCGCTCGCCCCGCGACCCGCCCGACCGCCTCGCCCGCGTGCCCGCGCCCCCCTGCCGCCGGTACGTGTGTACCCTGCCCCCCCCGCCCCCCCCGCCTGCCCCTACCGCTCGCCCCGCGACCCGCCCGACCGCCTCGCCCGCGTGCCCGCGCCCCCCTGCCGCCGGTACGTGTGTACCCTGCCCCCCCCGCCCCCCCCGCCTGCCCCTACCGCTCGCCCCGCGACCCGCCCGACCGCCTCGCCCGCGTGCCCGCGCCCCCCTGCCGCCGGTACGTGTGTACCCTGCCCCCCCCGCCCCCCCCGCCTGCCCCTACCGCTCGCCCCGCGACCCGCCCGACCGCCTCGCCCGCGTGCCCGCGCCCCCCTGCCGCCGGTACGTGTGTACCCTGCCCCCCCCGCCCCCCCCGCCTGCCCCTACCGCTCGCCCCGCGACCCGCCCGACCGCCTCGCCCGCGTGCCCGCGCCCCCCTGCCGCCGGTACGTGTGTACCCTGCCCCCCCCGCCCCCCCCGCCTGCCCCTACCGCTCGCCCCGCGACCCGCCCGACCGCCTCGCCCGCGTGCCCGCGCCCCCCTGCCGCCGGTACGTGTGTACCCTGCCCCCCCCGCCCCCCCCGCCTGCCCCTACCGCTCGCCCCGCGACCCGCCCGACCGCCTCGCCCGCGTGCCCGCGCCCCCCTGCCGCCGGTACGTGTGTACCCTGCCCCCCCCGCCCCCCCCGCCTGCCCCTACCGCTCGCCCCGCGACCCGCCCGACCGCCTCGCCCGCGTGCCCGCGCCCCCCTGCCGCCGGTACGTGTGTACCCTGCCCCCCCCGCCCCCCCCGCCTGCCCCTACCGCTCGCCCCGCGACCCGCCCGACCGCCTCGCCCGCGTGCCCGCGCCCCCCTGCCGCCGGTACGTGTGTACCCTGCCCCCCCCGCCCCCCCCGCCTGCCCCTACCGCTCGCCCCGCGACCCGCCCGACCGCCTCGCCCGCGTGCCCGCGCCCCCCTGCCGCCGGTACGTGTGTACCCTGCCCCCCCCGCCCCCCCCGCCTGCCCCTACCGCTCGCCCCGCGACCCGCCCGACCGCCTCGCCCGCGTGCCCGCGCCCCCCTGCCGCCGGTACGTGTGTACCCTGCCCCCCCCGCCCCCCCCGCCTGCCCCTACCGCTCGCCCCGCGACCCGCCCGACCGCCTCGCCCGCGTGCCCGCGCCCCCCTGCCGCCGGTACGTGTGTACCCTGCCCCCCCCGGCACCCCGCCCCCCCGCCTGCCCCTACCGCTCGCCCCGCGACCCGCCCGACCGCCTCGCCCGCGTGCCCGCGCCCCCCTGCCGCCGGTACGTGTGTACCCTGCCCCCCCCGCCTGCCCCTACCGCTCGCCCCGCGACCCGCCCGACCGCCTCGCCCGCGTGCCCGCGCCCCCCTGCCGCCGGTACGTGTGTACCCTGCCCCCCCCCTCCCCCCCCCGCCTGCCCCTACCGCTCGCCCCGCGACCCGCCCGACCGCCTCGCCCGCGTGCCCGCGCCCCCCTGCCGCCGGTACGTGTGTACCCTGCCCCCCCCGCCCCCCCCGCCTGCCCCTACCGCTCGCCCCGCGACCCGCCCGACCGCCTCGCCCGCGTGCCCGCGCCCCCCTGCCGCCGGTACGTGTGTACCCTGCCCCCCCCCTCCCCCCCCCCGCCTGCCCCTACCGCTCGCCCCGCGACCCGCCCGACCGCCTCGCCCGCGTGCCCGCGCCCCCCTGCCGCCGGTACGTGTGTACCCTGCCCCCCCCGCCCCCCCCGCCTGCCCCTACCGCTCGCCCCGCGACCCGCCCGACCGCCTCGCCCGCGTGCCCGCGCCCCCCTGCCGCCGGTACGTGTGTACCCTGCCCCCCCCGCCCCCCCCGCCTGCCCCTACCGCTCGCCCCGCGACCCGCCCGACCGCCTCGCCCGCGTGCCCGCGCCCCCCTGCCGCCGGTACGTGTGTACCCTGCCCCCCCCGCCCCCCCCGCCTGCCCCTACCGCTCGCCCCGCGACCCGCCCGACCGCCTCGCCCGCGTGCCCGCGCCCCCCTGCCGCCGGTACGTGTGTACCCTGCCCCCCCCGCCCCCCCCGCCTGCCCCTACCGCTCGCCCCGCGACCCGCCCGACCGCCTCGCCCGCGTGCCCGCGCCCCCCTGCCGCCGGTACGTGTGTACCCTGCCCCCCCCCTCCCCCCCCCGCCTGCCCCTACCGCTCGCCCCGCGACCCGCCCGACCGCCTCGCCCGCGTGCCCGCGCCCCCCTGCCGCCGGTACGTGTGTACCCTGCCCCCCCCCCGCCCCCCGCCCCCCCGACTGCCCCTACCGCTCGCCCCGCGACCCGCCCGACCGCCTCGCCCGCGTGCCCGCGCCCCCCTGCCGCCGGTATGTGTGTACCCTGCCCCCCCCCGCCCCCCGCCCCCCCGCCTGCCCCTACCGCTCGCCCCGCGACCCGCCCGACCGCCTCGCCCGCGTGCCCGCGCCCCCCTGCCGCCGGTACGTGTGTACCCTGCCCCCCCCGCGCCCCCCGCCCCCCCGTCTGCCCCTACCGCTCGCCCCGCGACCCGCCCGACCGCCTCGCCCGCGTGCCCGCGCCCCCCTGCCGCCGGTACGTGTGTACCCTGCCCCCCCCGGCACCCCGCCCCCCCGCCTGCCCCTACCGCTCGCCCCGCGACCCGCCCGACCGCCTCGCCCGCGTGCCCGCGCCCCCCTGCCGCCGGTACGTGTGTACCCTGCCCCCCCCGCCCGCTATCGTACAGGCAGGCATATTTTCGGGCCAGAGTGATGTCTAATCAACCGCACGTCAAGTGCCTCTGCCATTTCTGATTTTCTAATACTTAAATGGATAAACCTCATTACAGAATTCCTGTCAAGCAGGCAAAGTCGATACGCACCAGCACGCCGACAAGTGATAGCCAGAAAGATAACAAGTATGTCTTATATTCATTATTTATATTCATTATTATATTATATATTGACGACCGATTGGTGTAGTGGATAGTGACCCTGTCAGCGGAACCAACGGTTGCGGTTTCGAATCCCGCGAGGGGTAAATGTTTGTGTCATGAATATGAACATTTATTCCCGAGTCATGGATGTTTATATAAATATTTATGTATGTTTTTATCCGTTATCTAGTATACATAGTACAAGCTTTGCTTAGTTTGGGACTAGATGATTGGTGTAAGTGTCCGAAATATTTATTTATTATTATATTCATGAATTTGAATTCGTGTAATTCCCATTAACTGGTGAGACCACTCTTGATTATGAACAACTTTCCCCATGGAAACATAGTCGAATTCGATGAAAAAAAATTCAATTACCCATGCAAAGTATACAATTTTGAAACAACCTTTAATATAGAAGTCTAACAATTCACGGCTAGTGACTCTACTCCTGATTACCTGAGCTGTAACATGTTTTTGCATACACAATCGGAGCCCCCTCGAGCCTTCGGCCGTCTCCGGGACTCCGTACGTGTCGTCAGTGTCAAATCACTCATTGTATAACCACTGCGGTGTGGGGACTTTGAGAGACACAAAAATACACACAAGTTGTCTTGACGATGGTCGTTTATTGTCTAATTAACTTACTAACTAAAAGATGGATATAGACTACCTTACGTATGTTCGGGGAAAGGTGATTCATACACTACACCTTTCCCCTTTTTTTTTAAAAAAAAAAAACAAGAAAAATTTTTTTACAATATTATAGTTAGTTTGATAACAGCAAAATGTAAACTTTTACAAATTAAAAAATAAAATCATCTGGTTTCGATTTAGAATAATGTTATGCTGTTAATATAATTTATATTTATATTTTAACCAAAAATAAACCAAAGAGCACCAACATAAAATTGAATTTTATAATATTAAAAAAAAAAAGCTACTGAGAAGATACCTATACTTTGGGAAAAAAAAATTTTTGTCCATGTAACTCATTTTAAATACTCAGTTGATTTTAACATGATAAGAAAATACATCAAAAATATTTATGTTTTACAAATTTAGAGAAATATATATATTTTTTTAATTTTTACAATATTCAGTATAGTTTTAATAACAGATATACTCTAGTACATTCATACACTACACATGTAATTATGTGACAGTTTCTACACGAATATAATATGATTAACAATGTCCTAACGTTTTATTTGCCGCAGCCGACACACTAATAAATAACACATAATTGTTTGGTGATTGGTGTAGTGGATAGTGACCCTATCAGCGAAACCAACGGTTGCAGGTTCGAATCTCGCGAGGGGTAAATGTTTGTGTGATGAATACGAACATTTATTCCCGAGTCTTGGATGTTTATATAAATATTTATGTATGTTTATCCGTTATCTAGTATCCATAGCATAAGCTTTGCTTAGTTTGCGACTGGATGATTGGTGTAAGTGTCCGAAACGTTTTATTATTATAGACATCTAAGGCTAGTTCTACCACCTTTATGCTCTGCATGCATGTCTATCTCCTTGAGTCTAATTTAACAGATGTTACTTATAAAATGTAATGGCCAGTGAAATTGTTTCTCTATTATGGAAATGTTGGCATCCACGATACAGGCCTAGCCTAGTGTGGATGTTACAGCAAATGTATAATTATGTATGGGCCCTTTTTGGTAAATAAACATCTTATCTTATATTGCAGACAATCAATGACTATACATGTGCCCTATATAAATCAGAAGTGTTAAAATAATTGTATTAATTTTATAGGCCAGTAAGAGGGAGGCCGCCGAAACACAAGAGGGTCGAGGAAGTTTCCAAGAACGAGGTACTGTTGTTGTTTACTTTGTCGTTTTGTCGACCTGTTTGGTGTAGTGGTTAAAAACTCTGACCATTATACCAAAAGGTCGCGGGTTCGAATCCCGCAAGGGGCATATGTTTGTATGATGAATACGGACATGTGTACCCGAGTTATGGATGTTTTCATTTATAATAAGTATTTATTTCCAACAAAAAAAATGTATTTATGTAGTATATCAACCATCAGGCCCCTATTTCACCAAGTTGATAGGTGCGACAATTGTCAAAAAAATATAACCGCACCGATTTCATTTATTAAGTATTCGACACTGGTTTTACTAATTCGAAATTTTTCCTTAAACGCTAATTCAGTAATGTCAAAGGAGAAATTTATTCGTTCTCTATATATTCTCCTATATGCGAACTCATCTAAATCACTATCACTGTCACTACTGCTGCTTTCACGGAGAGCCATTTTGTAATTAACAACGAAAACACTACAATTGTCACGCTAGCCTGACACAGCCTCGATCTCATGTCAACAATTACCGACAAATCTACAAATATGTCGAGTTCAAAAAATGATTCTTGTTTCACAACATAATTGTCATTTGATTGAGATAAGGACAATTGTCACAAAATGCCTGTCATGTTTATAAGCTTTTATATACGAAATAATTTACAAAATTGTCATTTGTCACCTGTCCGTTGACAATTGTCAGTTTTTTTTTTTTTTAATTAAAAACTGGTTTCGCGTTTGGCTACAATCTCACCTGATGGAAAGTGACGATGTAGCCGAAGATGTATCACGCGCACCCAGTAAATGCCTATTCACTCTAGACTTGAAGATCCCAAGGTTGTAAGTGTCGGGAAAAACTCGACATATTTGTAGATTTGTCGGTAATTGTTGACATGAGATCGAGGCTGTGTCAGGCTAGCGTGACAATTGTAGTGTTTTCGTTGTTAATTACAAAATGGCTCTCCGTGAAAGCAGCAGTAGTGACAGTGATAGTGATTTAGATGAGTTCGCATATAGGAGAATATATAGAGAACGAATAAATTTCTCCTTTGACATTACTGAATTAGCGTTTAAGGAAAAATTTCGAATTAGTAAAACCAGTGTCGAATACTTAATAAATGAAATCGGTGCGGTTATATTTTTTTGACAATTGTCGCACCTGTCAACTTGGTGAAATAGGGGCCTGGTATCCACAACACAAGCCTATAGTTGCTTAAAGTGGAACACTAAATGGCGCCGTGTGTAAGTCCAAGGATATATATTTATTCTGAAACAAATGTATAATTTTTATTATTTATAGGCTTATTTTATTAAGCTGCTTGTATTCATTATTAAATTAAATAAATTAAAAAAAAACTTGGTGAATATATGAGTTCCAAATACGGATGATAAGAACGTCTTATCTAATCCTACGAATCTCGCCAGTCGCATATCAATCGTGACGACGAATCCCGCTAGGGGCATATGTTTGTGTGATGAATACGGACATGTGTACCCGAGTTATGGATGTTTTCATTTATAATAAGTATTTATTTACAAAAAAAATAAATGTATTTATGTATTAATATCAACCATCTGTTATCCACAACACAAACATATAGTTGCTTACCGTGGAACTAGATGGCGCTGTGTGTATGTCTAAGGATATTTATTTATTAATCTCCGCATGGCGCGTGTATAACATTGCTGTAAAACTTGCTTACGCATATAAATTGTGCAGCTGTTTTATAATAAATAAAGCAGCTTCCTTACGGTAAAAAACTTATCGGTATACACTACAACTAACATTTATGAAAAACAAAGTAGGTGCCAGACATCGATTACTGAGACATATTTACTTAGGTACATACCTACCAATAAATATTACGTCGGCTGATTAGTTGGTTTGTGTGGCGCAGTCGGACGAGGAGTCGGAGTCGAGCGGCAGCGGCAAGCGGAGCCGCAGCGGGGCCGGCGCGGCGCCGCGGGCCGGGGGGGCCGGGGGGCTGGCACACGTGGCCGCGCTGGACCTGCCGCCCGACCCGCACGTGTGGACACAGGTACGGGCATCACCCACTGCGGGATATCGGCAGGGATACCCACCAAAACCCCGCGGCGACCTTCCTCGGCAGTAGAGAGGACCTGGGAACGCATGTTGTTATTTTATATTTACCCTTGGGCGGAACACATAATCAAAATATTGTATAATAGTATAATAGTTGTCCTAAGCTTTTGTCGTCGGGGTCGGCCGCGCAAACGTTGGAGAGATGATCTCATTGCGTTTCAAGAGGAATGGTGGGAAACCGCCAAGGATAGAAATGAGTGGAAGAGTTTGGGGGAGGCCTTTGCCCAGCAGTGGGACACGATAGGCTAATTAAAAAAAAAAAAAGCTTTTGTGCTGACTGAAATAATAAGTTTAATTTAATCCTCTTGACTTCGAGAAACGTATTTAATAATGAAATATTATAATATAAAATAATAATTTTGTAATATAACAACCTTTTTTTAAAAGAGCGACCTCTCGAGTTTCTTGCTTGTTCTTCTCAGGGGAAAATTGCCTTTTGAACAAGCAGTAGCTTTAAAAATGTAAAATCTGACTATTTTAAGTGTACCCTGTGTACCTACAAAATAAAGCATTTTTTGATTTTGATTTTATACAAACTCTATGAATAATAAATAAAAGGTATTTATTCACCACAAAGTTAATTTAACAAGTAATTAATTGATAATAAATTAGGTCCAACTGTTATGAAAAAGTAGGGACTCAGCAGATTTGCTGATTTTTAGTCCTCCCTCCCCCCCCAAGTAGAGTAAAGATCAGTGAATGGCCGCCAGTGGTATACAAACTAACGATTGTCCAATGCCCACCAGTGTTGGACAACGGCATAAGTCATTCTAATACTAGGAAATATAATAATTTTGAATATTTTATATTTACGCTATGTTATTGTGTGATATCTACAGCGCGACGTAGTAGCTCTACTGTCCCGTATCGCCGGCGCCGGGGCCGGAGCTGCCGCTGAAGCCGCCAAGTTGTCGGGTGCGGAGCTCCTCATGGCATCCTGCGACGAGCTCGTCTCCTGCATGAAGCTGCGCCTCGGGCCAGCCATCAAGGTAAGACCACAAATGGACCTGACACTGGGACCACTAGGCTCATCAATCTTGAGAATGGTTAATACGGGGCCTAAGAGTCGAGAGGTCACCGAACCATCGATAACAATCGACCGCCTCCGTGGCTCTATGTAAACAACATCGGGTTTACGAATCGGAGTCGCGGGTTCGGTCCCCAGCGGGGTATTAGTACTCGGTTGGTGGTAGGGCATTTTCAATGTCCGCCTGGCTAGCTACCACCATATTATCTAAATCTGGCGCTAAACAGCAATGTTAATAGCACTGTTGTGTTCAGGTTGTCCGAGATAAGATCCCCCAAATAAGATAATGTTTCCTGGTCAGTACGCTTCCACCTTCTACTTCATCTTCACTTAAGATCAGGTGTGATTGAAGTCAAGTGCTAATCCGGTGTGCATTAAAAAAACCGTAAAAGAATCAAATATATTTCTTGATTGTTATGGTACATTAAAACATAAAATCTATATAATAATACTTAATTGCATCTTGCAGTGCTGAACTAGGAAAATCCTGTGTTTCAGGCGAAGCTAGGGCTTCTATGACTTAAAATAATATAATCATATAGATATAAGCTAAAAATCTAAGTAGATATGCAGAATAAATCTATGCTTAAAGATTACTTCAAGACAGTCAATAACTTCTCTGTATCCTCGTAGGTCAAATGTTGAAGATAATCTTGTAGTAATTTCTTATTATGACTGTAGGTAAGGTGGTACATGGCAATTTTTGCATTTAATCTATTATAAACTTCTGTCACATATCTATATTAATGCCCCTAATAAGCCTCTGAGACATAATAACTTAATATGGCTCCCTGTAGTATCATCCAACTACAAGCAAAACACCTTCATGTGTCGTGCGAGCAACAACTTCAACAAACTGTTATATCACCACTTCAATGTCGATCTCTTCCACACAAGCGTTCCCACAGCGAGATGTATCCTTAGCAATAGTTTCTTTTAATCGTCTATTTTGTTTTTATTTTTAATGATCTATATATCTAAGTAACATATTTTATAAATATTTACATGTAGGTATGGATATCACATATGTAAGCTATGTAGTGTATGTGTAGCGTTCGATCCTGCCGAGCGCTTCATTAGACCACTGTTATATTGTCTACAATATTTCTATATGTGAAAACCTGTTATTAGCCGTTAGGTATGTTATTTGTGATTTAACATGGCTGTTGATTTTCCTTAACATAAATAAATAAATAAAATAAAAATAAAGATGTGTAACCCGTAAAACGAGTTTTATAGTTTTTTTTTCCCTCCTAAGGTCTACTCGGCAGTGAGACAACTGCGAGATACGCTGTCGTGATGCGAGGCCGCGCGTGTGGTGCGCAGTCACGCCATCAACATGCTGTTTTGAATCCAGACTACTGATAAAGTGTAAAGTGACATTAACCCTATTAAAGTGACGCGAGTGGAAACCGGGGTGTGGCGCGCATTGAATAGATTAAAAAGTGACTTTGTTCTAAAAGTGAAAATAGGATTTGGGAATTGTTTTTATGGGTAAGTGCTGGCCGAGGGATGTACGCCCGAATACTCAAACGTTTGTTCAAGTGAATGATCCATTAAACAGTCGTTTTGAATAATAAACACTTTTAAAATTCCATTTGTACCATGTGACCAACCCTCAGGTTCCAGCTGAATACCAGTGTTTTGCCCGCCTCGGGAAATCCATACACTGAGCTGTAGCCTTTTTGTATACTGCGGCACACACATAATATTTGAAGTTTCTGTACTTGTGTTTCATTGTTTTAGTTGTATTTTTCATATGTTACATTTGTTATGTGTGTGTACAGAGATGCAAATAAATGTTTATATATCTAACTGTAATCAGACTATTTAGATGATGATCATCCCTGGTCATAACCAGCTCGTTCGCATACCAGGCTATTTCTCAATTAATAATGAAATATAAAAACCCGTTCAAGTTTCTTGATTGTTCTTAGGGGAAAATTACATTTTGAGCAAGCATTAGCTTAATGTAAAATCTGACTGTTTTAGTAGTTGATTTTGTCTGATTTAACAAAAAAAAACATGCTTTTGTCAGTGACGCGCCAAAAAGCAGATCTACAAGTCAAAAATGCTTTATTCAGAGTACGATTCAAAAATATCACCTTGGAAGTCAACATGTTTTTTCTTGTAAACTACATTGCTTCACCAGATGCTATTGGTTAGGGAGAAGAAGCGACAAGAAACTCCTTAACTGTACAATTTACCTACTAACGTCCTCCCGGCTTCACCATGAGGTCTTCATTACCAAGTGTAATTCCTGGGACAGGTAACTAACTAAATCAAAGTCAAGGGATTTGCTAATAACCATTGAAGAGTTCCACTATCCATCTTTCGGCTATCATCAGACCTCGATCAAATTCAAATTAATCAACAAATTATGATAATTTACAGGCCTTAAGTTTTATATATAACATATCACTTGACCACATAATAATTTATAAGTAATTAGCTTAGGCTGATGATACCAAATTATTTTATTGTCATCAGTATTATATAATAAATAAATAATAATAATAAATATCCTTAGACATACACACAGCGCCATCTAGTTCCACAGTAAGCAACTATAGGCTTGTGTTGTGGATACCAGATGGTTGATATACTACATAAATACATTTTTTTTTGTAAATAAATACTTATTAGAAATGAAAACATCCATAACTCGGGTACACATGTCCGTATTCATCACACAAACATATGCCCCTAGCGGGATTCGAACCCGCAACCTGTAGGTATAGTGGTCAGAGTTTCTAACCACTACACCAAACTGGTCATAGGTATATAAACTTGAATATAAGTTTCAATTTGATACCATAATAATGTTAAAATCGACTATAGATTTGTTTACATAAAATAATGAAAACATGTTAATATAGTTGACATTGAACGGATCCTTAAAGTTAAGTAACTTTTGAGTATTCGGGTGGTACTGTCTCAGAATATTTGAGTGTTGCCAAAAACATTTCAAATGCCACAATTTAGATTAAAGAAACAATAGAAAGATTAAGTAAACCCTAGAGGTCATGTATTAATGTATTGGAATGCGGAGTATTGGAGATAATTAGAGACTATTTGATCATAGTGTTTGGTTATGTGGACTGTTTTACTGCCACTTAAGTGTATATTTTGGAAGCTGAAGAAATATGGGGATACCATGAAATGACTTGTGTATTTGGATATGTAATTGGATACCACCCATGTAATTAGTTATTAATAAATTCAAATTGACCGATTAGTATTTATTTATAGCAAGAGACAATGTATACAATTCCTACAAAATCTCTAAAATAATATGATTTGCCAATGATGTAATGTCTGAAAATTAACTTTGTTAGATTGTGTTGTAGTAAAATTTTTTTTATGAATTATTTCTCATTTCACTGTCATTCGTTGACTAGTGAAAGCACGTCACATCCAGTCTCACATTTCTGTCACCAGTTTCATCTGGCTAATTTTTTAGGTTCTCTGTCAGAGATTGTTTTCTGAGAATCTGTATTTATGAAGTTATACCGTTAACTTAACCAAGTTATGCAGATCATATTGAAATCGTGAATAAATAGACCAATCGACCATCAATTTCAGATAGCAGTTGATAATGGATCATATGATTTTAGAGACACATATCAAAGGTAAAGTCAGTATCAGATGGAAAGTAATAATCAAGATAACACATCCAGAATGATCACTAACATTTTCAAGAACTAAGTGACTATATTGAGAACGTCCTCTGTCGTCAAATAAACGAAACAAGTACATTGTCTTTATCGATTAAGTCAAATCACCATTATATCATAATATAATCCAAGCAGTGAAGATATTTAAAAATATGCAATACATTAGATGAAATTAATTTAAAATAATAGAACAATTATTTACTAAATCGAACAAAAAATAATGTATGATAAATGTACTATGTTATAATGAGTAATTTTCCAAATAGCTTAACAAGTAGTTCCAAATAAAACGATAGATGGCACTGACAATAATAACTGTCAAAGTGTAGTATGACAATGGTGTCGTTTCGGATGTACACCAACTAAATTAATCTAAACTAAAACCAGTTTTGGAGTGGTGCCGTCGCATCGTACTGTTCCAGGGAGACTTTACTACGACTTTAACACTGGTTTTAGTTTAGTTGGTGTACATCCGAAACGACACCAATGTAATGATATTAGATAAAGAAATATTGGTGTCGATTCGGATATACACCCAACTAAACTAAAACCATACACCCAACTAACATCTTTATGTTCATATTTAATTTTCAACAAAATTGACGTGTTATCGGACGCTCGGCTAAATACTAACGAGATATTTGGTGTCGATTCGGATGTACACCAACTAAACTAAAACCAGTTTTGGAGTGATGCCGTCACATCGTACTGTTCCAGGGAGAAAGAGACAGTACTACTCTAAAACTGGTTTTAGTTTAGTTTAGTTGGTGTACATCCGAATCGATACCATTGTTTGTGGTAATTTGTATAGTGATTTTTTATACTAGCTAGTTAGCTCCAAAGTTTGGCACAGACTTCATACAGGTCAACCTTATTCAGCGTGAAGTTGAAGTAGGTGTTAGCTGTTGTGTTACGGGTTTATAGTTATTGTATTTTGGTCGTTTTGTTCGCTTGTCTGTACTTCGTGGGTTTTGAGAATAGACAATTCTATTATATATTTTTTGACAATGTTAGAAACTTTGGTGAGCGCCATCTAATGTAAATTTTAAGAACACTCCCTGGATAATCGACTATATTGACGATGTATTTGTTTCAACATACACCGTTTGTTGGAAAGGGGTGCTAAGCCGCTAAAGCTAAAGAAGGTATTAGGTATCATGAGCAGAAGACGTATCCAAGGGAACAATATTTTTTTTTTTAGTTAACCTTGGGGATGGGTCCCAAACTCTGTACTGCTGGTTTACCATCCTTATCGGTTTAGTAACCCTTTCCAACTAACCCTGTGAAGACAAAGGGTAAATACAATTTGACCACTTTGCCCATATCAATATTAGTGATGACTTTGTATGTTCATTATTTTGATACTCTCTATCTGACACTCTGTACTATGGTCACTCAGAGACAATGAAAAAGCTATAGAGGCTTATAAATCTTGCGCTAACATTGCCAGCACTTCAGTATTGTATAGACAGCTCGAGTTCTGGCAATTTCATTTGAATTTATACAAAATGTATTTACAGTTTTTAATTAAATTATTAGTTCGAAGTTGTGTTTGCTCATTGGAGTGCTACTTCGATTCAATCACTGAGGTGGAGGTATGTAAAAATTCCTCGTGGAACTTTGTAGTATAATAGATTTATTGACCATTGTAACATACAGTATTACCAGCGGATGGTTGCTATACAAAGAGAATCCTTGTTGAATGTGCTTCGTATGTTATCGTTATCGAACTATGCTATGTATTAAACCATAAAATTGTGTAAAGTCAATTTAAATGACAATATCGATGTATTTAGTATATAATTGATTTGCAAGAGGAATATCATAGGAGATTGTAGCACAATTTAACATTTTAATCAAACCAACTGTAAAGGTAAACGAGAGTAACTAATTTTTATACAAATTATCATTCACCACATGTAAAAAATTATGCATTATTTTCTGTATTAGTAATAAAAGTTGGCAGGGTCGTGGCTCAATGTAAACAACATTGGGTTTACGATTCGGAGGTCGCGGGTTCGATCCCCAGCGGGGTACATGCTTAAGTACTCGGTTTGGTTGGTGGTAGGGCATTTTAAATGTCCGCCTGGTTAGCACCACTACCTTATCTAAATCTGCCGCCAAACAGCAATGTTAATGTTGTGTTCCGGTTGTCAGAGTTAAGATAGCCAGTCCCCCAAATGTGTTGGGGTTTCCGGGTCAGTACGCCTCCACCTTCCACCTCATCTCCACTTAACATCAGGTGTGATAGAGCTTGACCTCCGTTGTGCTTAAAAAATAAATCTAATCATTTGTCAGTAAATATAAGTACTCATACACTAATTCTATATTCATCATAAAGCCGTGTCCCCACTAAGCGACATCTTCCCCGGAGACATCAGTCGACATTGCCCCATGTCTTATCTCCGTTCACATCAGCCTATCAGACATGTCGGGCAACATCGCCCGATATCGCCGGGGACATTGTCCTTTTTACATGTGGCGATTATAGTTCGTATAAAATCTAGCTAGTGTGGGTGGTTTACCTGAGTATCTTCTGAATCAGAATGAAAATTGGCGGTGTTGCCACTCAAGTAAATGATAAATAAAATTGATTTATATTCCGAATCCACAATTATTAAAACGGATCATGGCGGCTACCGAAAAGCGTTTTAACGTTTTGTCTATGAGATATATAATTATTTGTGGCAGCACCGTCGACTGCTATAATATGGGGTCCCCTTAATTTACACTCATTTTTTGGAAAGAGACCAGTGTCACATCGGTTCAGTAATATTGGGAATACAATGCCACACAGACAAAAACAGATAACGGGGCTTTAAATGTCGAGGTTGTGATTATATGCAATCGGTTGTTGTTAAAGCTTAACGTGTTTCTAAAATTATCCAATAAAAATCATTGAATAAGAATTTGAAAAAGCAATCTCAAGATTGAGATTAAATCAAAAACAGATTTATTACATAGGATAAAATTATCGGGAAACAGGTGTGACTTACGTATGTATATATAAAATTATCACTTGATAATGTAAATTTTTTTAGCTCAATATTAAAATTACTACTCATTGATAGAGCTGAGAGAAGAACGAGCAAGAAACGCAAGGGTTGCTCTTTTTAATCAGATTTGACATTTGAGAATACTGTTTTCATATAAAAATAGTATCTCAAGTCCAATCTCTATCGTGAGATCGGTTTATTAATACAGTATACTTTATTATAATAATTTTTTAAGCGAAATAATTTTAGGCATCAAAATTATACAATCCGGCACAATTAAAACACATTAAATATATGGTTCATTGGAAATTATGTAATGAAGTTTATATGTAAATAAGTACATGATTTGTGGTCTGCTACGTTCTAGTGCCCATTTTATTTACTAAAGAAATTGTAAATAGTCATACATAAAATAAATAAATAGTGCAATTTAGTATAGATTGTTAGCGTAGGGTTCCTTACAGTCACTAATAATTTTAAGCTGCTTTAATTTTATGGTCTTTTAATTTTCGCTGAGTGGCAAATTTGTGGAATATTACTGTTTAGTTGTATTTGGATTGAACGCCACTCGATAGCACCATCGCGCGTTTAGTGCATGCCACAGACAACATACACCAATTGACGTGTACTGTGAACATTTTTTTTTAAGAAATTCTAGCCTATTTAGGGTTTATTCTATGCAGTGGCGCCCTCGTTGGTTTCTTTTTAAATGCAAAATAAATCGAAGAAATCACTCTGACCTGCATTCGAAAGCCTAAAAGCTAATTATAAGTAATACCTATATAGCTTTGACGGGGGTTATTTTCCAGAATTAATGATTATAAAAAAGGCCGTTTTTATACATTTTTTGAAATTCTCAAAAATAGCCGTAATTAATAATAAAATAAAATATATTTGCACATACACACAGCGCCATCTAGGTCCACTGTAAGCATCTAGGCTTGTGTTATGGATACCAGATGGTTGATAAACTACACAAATACATTTTTTTTTGTAAATAAATACACATGAATTAAAACATCCATAACTCGGGAACACATGTCTGTATTCATCATACAAACATATGCCCCTAGCGGGATTCGAACCCGCGACCTCTTGGTAAAGCAGTCAGTTTCTAATCACCACACCAAACAGGTCGTCATTGATTAATTAATGCTATCTAGGTATTATTAAAGCTTTTAAATTTTCGAGTGCAGGTCAGAGCGATTTTTTTGGATTATGCTGTATTTAAAAAGAAATCTATATTTATCCAGTCGCCACTGGACAGAATAAACCCTCTTAAGGGCCGTGAACTGGCCAAGGGTGACTTTACCATTAATGAGATGAATATAGGATGAATGTTGGTGATATTTTGTCCATTAAACTTGCTACAACAGACCACGCCTCAAGGTTTTCACACACACTTTCAGACGCCTGCATACATGCATATGGCGATGTTCAAATTAGTTCGCTGCTGTCTCTCATACTCGCATACAGAAATATTAAAACAAACTTTGATGTCGAATTGTGAGTTTATTAAATGCATAATAATGTTCATAAGTGTCCGCCGCCTTTTGAGACGCTAAAGTTAAAGCATTCTCTGCGTATTTGAGTGCTAGGTGTTGAGTGGGTCTGTGTTGCTAAGAGCAACTCAAACTTTTCTCAGTTTCAAACCGCCTCCGTGGCTCAATGTAAACAACATTGGGTTTACGATTCGGAGGTCGCGGGTTCGATCCCCAGCGGGGTACATGCTTAAGTACTCGGTTTGGTTGGTGGTAGGGCATTTTAAATGTCCGCCTGGTTAGCACCACTACCTTATCTAAATCTGCCGCCAAACAGCAATGTTAATGTTGTGTTCCGGTTGTCAGAGTTAAGATAGCCAGTCCCCCAAATGTGTTGGGGTTTCCGGGTCAGTACGCTTCCACTTTCGACCTCATCTTCACTTAACATCAGATATGATTGAGGTCAAGTACAAACCCTTCGTGCATAAAAAAAATGTATTCTTTTAAACTTTTAAAAAGACGTATCGACTATATTTATATAATTGAAACCTTAGGGAATAATGCTACGTGTTGCTAGTGCAAAGTGATGGGAACAGTTGTGTAAAGTTGTTGTAGATATGGCATGATTCTATCCCGCTGGTCTTCGGCTTGGAGCAGGACGCACACGTGTCAATGCGGGTCGATGCGTTAAAGTGGACTTCAATCCAAATTTACGCGTTTCGGTCTCAATATTATTTATTTATAAGGGTATTTATTTTGTCTCGATGTGTATTCAGTCTTAAAACAGTTACAGAATGCATATTGTAGAATACGTTGCGTAATGTGTCAAGCTGTTTGTTATGAAATGAAATCTGGATGCGTGGTCTAAACGCGTCTAAAAACGTATTGTTAATAAATACTAATGTGTGCTCTCATACGTACTTGTTTAATTTATGTATTTTAAATAAAAAAAAAAAACAATAATTTCATCTTACATTGCGGCCAAAAATCGAATCCAGGGCAAATTTAAAAATATATTGACGTAGAATTCAATAAATCTGAATTGATTGATTAAATTCGGGTGTGTGTTGTAAAATTTTAAAGCATCGAAATTCGGTGAGAACAGATGAGGCAAGAGATGTCGGGCAGAATGTAACAAGCTGCGGCCTTCGTCTACTTCGATATACGCGTGGATTTTTCGAGGTTAGCTTCTCAAACATAAAATAGATGGCGCTGTGTAGAACGCTTAGCCGTAGACAGACACGTCCCATTAGATATTTTTTTTCTTGATTTTCACATCTTCTAGCGGGGAGATTTTCATATATTCTAACACCTAGAGATATCTGCTACCTAGTTCATATTAAAGGAGAGTAAGAGGGAGGCCAAGCTTATATCTCGTGTCATTGTAGGCACCAGGTTATGATAGCCTCTCGCAGGAGTGAAAGAGCTGCAGAACGGAATACCATGCAGAATAGGTATTTAACCAATAATTCCATAGACTGATCTATGTTTTTAATAATAATAAAAGGTATTTATTCACCACAAAGTTAATTTAATAAGTAATTAATTGATAATAAATTAGGCCAAACTGTGATGAAAAGGTAGGGACTCAACAGATTTGCTGATTTTCAGTCGTCGTCCCCCCCCCCCCCCCCCCAAGTAGAGTAGTTGCTGCCACCAAGGAATTAATTACTATTACTCTATGAATAAAAAACATTAACTAAAAGTAAACAAAAACAAAAATCTATATCTAAAATCAATTCAAAAATAACTGCAAGTGATAGGCTATGAAAAGCTAGACACGAGAAGGTATCATATAGGTAGGTATTTGGTACAATTTCAATACTGGTGTTTTTTTTTTGTGGAAGCTGGCCTTGAACATAACTATAAGCAATCTGTAACTGTCTGGGACATTCTCTTAGGTAATTTATATAACAGTGTTGTGTGCATGTAAGTACTAACGGTATGTATAGTACTGTATTACACTTGTAACGTTGATGCGTAACCACCAAATTGTTATTATAATATTCTTGTATATAATCGTTGGTATAGGCTACCGATTGCCTGCACAAATATAATAATGTTTTAAAGGAACAGCCATTTAAGAAACGCAATCATGGAAGTATAAAGCAAAAAAAATTGTGACAAAAAATTTGACGCCTCTTTATACGAAAAAAATAAAATAAAATTCGTCCTCCGTATACAATTACCTAAATGTATAGTTTAACTTCCTTCCATGTGTGCGACAGACGAGGGGTATTTTTTTAAAAGCCATTATCTTATTGTGCTGGTGATACACTATTTTTGCTGTGGCCATATACAAGTTTTTACACAATACGTCTAGTTTTAAGGAAGGTGTGCCATTGGCACAAACTGTTCTAAATGTTGTTCTGTAATTTAATAAACATTTTTGAAATTGTCACCTTTTTGTTATTATTATTCTACTGAAATCAAATGCTACATAACCGAGTCTCTCCTAAGGGCATATTACACGGTTCAACCAAATTGATTCACTTTGGTTGCAATGCGCAGAAGGCAAAGGTAATGTTATTGAACGATTCATTATGTTAACATGATTCAATTTGATTGCTTCATCCAAATTGAAAGAAGAAGTGAAACGTGTAAAATCGCCTTTACTAAAGGTGTCCTATTGAAGTTCGTTAAGACTTTCCCTCTGCGTCCCATGGAAATATGTAGTTCCAAAACAGAATGCATTTTTACTGTCGTTCGTTCATAGCATCGTTAAAATCTTATTTTATACCCTATTTTTCGTCACCTTTTTTAAAGTAGATATATTAGTATGATAGTATTTGCAATTCGTAATTTTTATAAAAATAAAAGTCCACTATATAAGCCTCGTACAATAAATACTGACGCTATTTCTCTTGCATTGTGATTGTGACCTCGACCGCTTGTGATGATAACCATATATGTTAATTGAAATAAAATAATGGCAAAATGTGTGTAAATGGAGTTCTTAAGGATCTCCGACTAAACTAAATACAATAAAACTCAAGGACCTTAACTGAAGGTCTAACTGCACTCGGACAAGTAAATCAACAAACTGACAAAAGTCATAAAAAACAAAGCAATATCAAAATTAGTATAAAAGTAAACTATCTAGATAAGGTTTGGCTGGTGAAGCTGCCAGTCAGCAACAACACTTTAAGTTCATAATAAGTAATGCACGATATGGGAGTAGAAAACGTTTATTAACCATATTTATCTTACCTTAACTAAAAACAATACATCTTATTTAATTACATAATAATCACACTAAAACTGATACAAACTCGTGTAAAGAATGTGGAGAAATTATCTCGCTCAGCCTTTTCATTTGCTCTACATCTATCTGCCCCTGTAGCATTAGTTGTATATTTCGTCGAAGCGATTGAGCAGGACAAATATTATATCGCGCGACAAACGTTTATCTAGACTACAATACAATACAAATACAGAAAGTTTTTAAGTGCTTAAAATTATGACGTATACAAAATGGTTTTGGGAGAGACTGGTGTCCGTACTAGGAAACCTGGAAAACTTTAATTGCGTGCGTGCGTGCGTGCGTGCGTGTGTATCTAGGTGTGGGTGTATTGTGGGAGTTTGTCGAAACAAGTTTGTTATACAGGGTGTCCCTGGAAGTATGGATCAAATCGAACAGGGGCATGGGGAAGGTCATTCCCAAACTTTTTAACCCTATGAATGTCGGTGCCATTTTTGACGGTTCAAAAGTTATGATCAATTTTTTACATTTTCATATTATCGAATAGTGCTTATACAAAAAAAATTTTAAAAAGAAAACTAGCAAAGCTATCAGCTTAATTTTTTAATTAAAAATAATTAATTAATTTTTTTTCTTATTTTTTTTTTTTTTTTTTTTTTATTTTTTTTTTTCAGCTTAAGTTTGGGAATGACCTTCCCCATGCCCCTGTTCGATTTGATCCATACTTCCAGGGACACCCTGTATGTTTCTCATGCTACTAGTGCGGAGCTGCATTCACAACCAACGCTTTTAGTCCTTTGTGTAAACGGACAGTGGGTCGAGAATAGAAACAACATGACCGTACACTTCTTTTAATCCTCTCGGTTCAAGAGCAACAAACAAAATGACCGAACTTATGCCAGCCACGCCTCCGTAGCTCAATGCAAACAACATTGGGTTTACGTTTCGGAGGTCGCGGGTTCGATCCCCAGCGGGGTACATATTTAGTACTCGGTTTGGTGGGTGGTAGGGCATATTAAATGTCCGCCTGGCTAGCTACCACCATCTTATCTAAATCTGCCGCCAAACAGCAATGTTAATAGCATTGTTGTCAGAGATAAGATAGCCAGTCCCCCAAATAAGATGGGGTTTCCGGGTCAGTACGCTGCCACCTTCGGCCTCATCTTCACTTAACATCAGGTGTGATTGAGGTCAAGTGCTAACCCGTTGTGGAATAGAAAAAAAAGAGGGGTATTTATAGTTTGATGACATTTAGCAATGCATACAATTGAATAACTTATTGTATCATAATTATATAAAATCGATAAATTAATAGCCATATAAATATTAATTAAATATAAATTGAACTCTCCAATCATTATCATAAATATTAACTGTATCTTTCCAAAAAACTATATCAGTGATTTACACAGGAAATGATTGAACGGAAGTGAAATCAGAAATCGATATCTTACTAAAACAATTGTCATTTACACAATAATAGAACCTCTAAATATCACGGTGTCGCTTTTATTTCGTTGATATTCAAAGCGACGGATGGTTATAGGTTTTAGCGGGCTTAATTTCCGCAACTCGACGCAGTGGGTTGCGACGGAATTATGTTTATGGGGCTCTTAAGCGTTTGATTATTCGATCGTTAAAATCTTGTACATAATAATTTGCGTGTTGGATAAGATATGGGAACCGATAAATGAAATTATTCCGATCATGATTTCAAATCCTATTTAAATTGGCGACGACCGATTGGTGTAGTGGATAGTGACCCTATCAGCGAAACCAACGGTTGCGGGTTCGAATCCCGCGAGGGGTAAATGTTTGTGTGATGAATACGAACATTTATTCCCGAGTCTTGGATGTTTATATAAATATGTATGTATGTTTATCCGTTATCTTGTAACGTGACGGTATTGCGTCTCGTTGGTGATTTTAGTTAGTAATCTTTTTGTTCTTTTTCCTTTTCGTTTCTCTATATTTAAATTCTAATAAAATAAAAAAAAAAAAAAACAGTTGAACAATGAAGAAGGTGAAAGGATGAGGTGCACGGATGATGTGGAGCAAATTTCGAAGGTGGTAATGGTATGAACAATGTAATATTTACAAGAGAACGATTTAACCATCCATACATTCAGAGACATAACCTATCATACATCAATCTAGTAGTTATAGCTGCACAAGATTGGCAAACTAAAATCACCAACGAGACGCAATACCGTCACGTTACAATCTAGTATCCATAGCACAAGCTTTGCTTAGTTTGGGACTAGATGATTGGTTTAAGTGTCCGAAATATACTACTCTGTGTAAAAAGTATCGGGAATATGTCAATAAAAAGACCCGCGTAAAAGAGGTCGTTCTAATTTTTTTACTGCATGTTGGTAGCACTGTACTGATTTAGCGCGCAAGATTTGAGCGGGATCTGTCATTTAATTTGTTTTAAACTACACTTTTTGTTGGTCATAGTTTTGAGTCCTCGGCGATTTTTACAATGGAAAATATTGTTGAACAAAGAGTGTGCCTTAAATTTTGTGTTTCAAATGATATTTCATGTGGTGAATCACTAAAAATGTTGCGAAATACCTACGGCGAATCGTGTATATCGAAAACAAGGGCTTATGAATGGTATAAGGCTTTTAAAGAAGGCCGAGAAGTAGTAGTAGACTTGCCTCGTTCTGGTAGACCTTCAACCGCTACGACCAAAGAAAACATCGACAGAATCAAGAAGCTAGTGCTCGAAAATCGACGTATGAGTCTGAGAGAGTTGGCTAGTGAGGTGAACATATCTTTTAAGTCCGTCCACAACATTCTCATTGACATTTTAGGCATGAAACGCGTCGCCGCTCGACTAGTTCCAAAAGAGCTCAATTTTGTTCAAAAAGCGCAGCGAAAGCATGTCGCTGAAGACATGGTTTCCCGAGCTTCTACGGATCCGATCTTTATGAAACGTATAATAACTGGCGACGAGACATGGGTTTATGAGTACGACATGCAAACAAGCCAACAGTCTTCAGAATGGCGTCTCGAAAACGAGCCGAAACCCAAAAAACCGCGGCAAAGTCGCTCCAAAATCAAGGTGATGCTGACAGTTTTTTTTGACTACCGTGGTGTGGTTCACTCCGAATTCCTTCCAGAGGGAGAAACTGTGAATAAAGAATATTATTTAGGCGTCATGAAGCGTTTGCGTGAGAGTATCCGCCGAAAACGTCCAGATTTGTGGCAACACAACTCATGGATGCTGCACCATGATAATGCACCATCACACACAGCCATTATAGTGAAAGAGTTTTTAGCGAAAAATTCAACAAACGTTCTCGACCAAGCACCGTATTCACCTGATATGGCTCCGTCTGACTTTTTTTTATTTCCCAAGTTAAAATTACCACTTCGAGGAAAACGTTTTGAGTCGATAGAAGCCATAAAAGAAAATTCGCTGAATGAGCTAAAGGCCATACCGCAAATAGCCTATGAAAAATGTATGGAAGACTGGGTGAAGCGGTGGAGATGTTGTATTGCAAGCGATGGGGCCTACTTTGAAGGCGATAAAATAAATTTAGATGAATAATTTGTATTTTTTGTTTTATTGACAAATTCCCGATACTTAGTACACTGAATGTATATATATTTTTTTAAATTGAAAATTTGGCTGTATGTATGGTCAGATCCCGCCTCCACACTCCTCCCACTGTAACTCCTGTAAGCCAGGATCAACAGTGGTACTCCGCACGGCGCCTACTGAAGGTAGACGGTGCCCTACGTGACTCTATTGCTACCTTAGACCCCAGGCTAATTAAACAAAGGAATAGGGCGTGTAAGTAGAAAAAGAAGTTTCCCACTTCCCCCCTCGGCAAATGGGAGTGTGGCCAATGAAATGCAAACGGCAGTAATGCCAACCCTATGGGGAAGGAGGTCGAGTGAAGCTCGGCCCCCTGCTTTGTATACACCACGGACTGCACCTAGATGCAGTAACCGTGACGGTAGCAGAAGGCTACCGCGAGTTGCAATGCCAGTAATATGTATGGTCAGTATCTTAACTAAAGCATGTTTTAACGTACTATCGCCTCGTATCTGACGACCGATTGGTGTAGTTACTGACTTTGTTAGCGAAACCGACGGTTGCGGGTTCGAATCCCGCGACAGGTAAATGTTTGTGTGATAAATGGGAACATTTATTCCCGAGTCATGGATGTTTATTTAAATATATCATTGGACATATACCTACATACAGCGCCATCTAGTTCCACACTAAGTAACTAGGCTTGTGTTGTGGATACCAGATAGTTGATACACTACACGAATACATTTTTTTTTTGTAAATAAATACACATATAAATGAAAAAATCCATAACTCGGGTACACATGTCCGTATTCATCATACAAACATGCCCCTAGCGGGATTCGAACCCGCGACCTTTTGGTATAGCAGCAGTGTTTCTAACCACTACACCAAACAGGTATGTTTATCCGTTATCTAATTTTCATTTTGCTAGTTTGGTACTAGATAATTAGTGTAAGTGTCCGAAATATTTATTATTCCAGGAAGGAAGCAACAGCGTACTTTAAAACTGGTTTCAATTTAGAGAAGTCTCATCAGAATCGACACCATGTAAAACTGGTTTCAATTTAGAGAAATCTCATCAGAATCGACACCATATAAAACTAGTTTCAATTTAGAGAAGTCTCATCAGAATCGACACCATATAAAACTAGTTTCAATTTAGAGAAGTCTCATCAGAATCGATACAATTTAAAACTAGTTTAAATTTAGAGAAGTCTCATCAGAATCGACACCATTTAAAACTGGTTTAAATTTAGAGAAGTCTCATCAGAATCGACACCATTTAAAACTGGTTTAAATTTAGAGAAGTATCATCAGAATCGACACCATATAAAACTAGTTTCAATTTAGAGAAGTCTCATCAGAATCGACACCATTTAAAACTAGTTTCAATTTAGAGAAGTCTCATCAGAATCGACACCATGTAAAACTGGTTTCAATTTAGAGAAATCTCATCAGAATCGACACCATATAAAACTAGTTTCAATTTAGAGAAGTCTCATCAGAATCGACACCATATAAAACTAGTTTCAATTTAGAGAAGTCTCATCAGAATCGATACAATTTAAAACTAGTTTAAATTTAGAGAAGTCTCATCAGAATCGACACCATTTAAAACTGGTTTAAATTTAGAGAAGTCTCATCAGAATCGACACCATTTAAAACTGGTTTAAATTTAGAGAAGTCTCATCAGAATCGACACCATATAAAACTAGTTTCAATTTAGAGAAGTCTCATCAGAATCGACACCATTTAAAACTAGTTTCAATTTAGAGAAGTCTCATCAGAATCGACACCATTTAAAACTAGTTTCAATTTAGAGAAGTCTCATCAGAATCGACACAATTTTCAACAAAAAAAAATCTATTATAAGTATCTGGTTATCTACACAACCCGTTCCCCCTTCAGCGCGTCCTGATCCCGTTCCTCCTCCCTCTCGACCTGGTCAAGCCGCCGATGCCACTCCGACACCATCCGTTTGACTGCGTCGGCTCTTTTCCGCTTCTCGGCCTCAAGGTCACGGCTGCTCTTCTCCCGTAAAGAATCTATGTACTCTTGCATTTCGGATAGTTTTGCGCGCCATCTGGAATGAGCGGTTTTTTTAATGAAGACAGGTTAGGTTGGGAGCGTCGGTGGCTCAGCGGTTAATGAGGAAAAAAGTAAATGTCCATGAAATTTGTACTATATGTCAGTGTGCCCACAAATATAATGATAAAAAATGCCACTTCGGACCTCGTAGATTCTACTGTATTTTTGGGCATTGTTTTTTAAATTGACTAATAGGCTTATTAACTAAGCAGCATATGCAGTCAAAAAATTCGACAAATATTAGACGAAATTACTGCTAAATTAGTATATTTATGTTATTTGCACAGCTTGGTAGCCTGCTGTGGGGAAAAATTGCCTTTTGAACAAGCAGTAGCTTAATAAATGTAAAATCTGACGATTGTAAATGTACCCTGTGTACCTACAAACAAATAAATAAATAAACCATTATTGCTATAAATCTTAATGTTTTATCTTTTGTCAATTGTGTTCCCATAACAGTGATGTTTTGTTAATGTATAAAAAAAAAAAAAAATACTTAAAAATACTTAAAAATACTTAAAAATACTTATATATGCAATAAAGTGTTAAATAAATAAATAAATTTTTGACTAAGTATTAATATATCCTCGAACCGGAGTTCGAGGATATATTAATACTTAGTCAAAAATTGTAACAATTTTGAGTTACTCACGCGACATCCTGCTTCTCCCAGGCGTCGAGCTCGCTGCGCACCCTCCCGTAGTCCTCCTCGCTCGCCCGCAAGGCCTCGAGCCGGGCCGCCAGCGCGCGTCGCTCGTCCGCCCAGGAGGCCGACTCGGAGGCCTCTTTGAGGCTTTCAGCCTCGAGGGCTTGCTGGGACCCTTCGATCGTTGCTTTCAGCTCGGATATTTTGGCGCGAGTCTCGTCCTGTTGGCATATTGTCAGGATCGGTCGTAATACCGTTTGTTTGTTTGTAAACGCTTTATTGTACTTCATATGAATAAATATACATCGATAAATTAAATGTAACTGAAAATTAAGTACAAAGGCGGACTTATCCCATAAAGGGATCTCTTCCAGTCAGCCTTGGTAAATATAAAAGAACACATTGACTGGGCGTACAAAAAGCTAAACATTTTCATTGAAACTATGAATCTACATATTATATACCTACTATATACTACAATAGATATGCGTACTTACTTACATAATTAGATACATAAATATAATGCATACTTCTTTTTTATTTTTTTCTTTTCTGTCTTTTTTTTCTTTTCTAAATATAATAATAAATATTTGGGACATTTACACCAATCATCTAGTTCCAAAGCAAAGCTTGTGCTATGGATACTAGATAACGGATAAACATATATAAATATCCATGACTCGGGAATAAATGTTCGCATTCATCACACAAACATTTACCCCTCGCGGGATTCGAACCCGCAACCGTTGGTTTCGCTGACAGGGTCACTATCCACTACACCATCCGGTCGTCTATACTTCTTATCTTACTTATACAATACATTTGTTGTTGACATTATTGGGAAATTGTTTTAAATGATTCCTATTAGGCTTTTTGGCGGGAACTCGGCGAGTGAAGTAGCATTTTTCTTTATAAGTCTTAACATTTGTGCATTCTAACTTTTGAAGCTTAATAATGGCAGAATATTGTGCAGCAAACGTTAGTGTTGGTGTACAGGTGAAGGGAAGTGTAAATTAAAGTGCGTAACGGAGCTTTCGGGTTCCCACAAGAAGCCACCAAAATCTTTTGTAAAGCATTCTGCCACTTTACTGAAGAATGACTTGACCGTGACTAGACTCTGTATACGACGAATTACTTGTTTTGATTGAGACTGACCTATAAACTGAAGAAATAAGATAAATAAAATTTTTCACTCGAAACTGGCAGTAATGTCCCTCGACAATGAGGTTGACTGGTTGCCATCCTCAAAAATAAGAAGAAGATTCCTATTAACCGGTGACGCCACTCTTGATTACGAATAACATTCCCCAAGAAATCATAATCGTATTCGATCAAAAACATTTGGATTATTCATACAAAGTAAATCATTCTGAAACCACCTTTAGCACAGAATTAATAGAGTACTAAGGAAGTCTGTACAGCTAACTTAAGGTTGGCTGACAGAATAATGTTAGAGAGAGCTGTAACCTATTCAACCCTAGACTCCTATCGCCCTACAGCCCTAGCCCTAACATATGTTTAAAGATATATGTGTGGTACACGATAAATAAATAAAATGAAATCAGTGATTATGAAAAATTAATAAAAATTATAATAAAATGAAAAGGCCAATTATTCTACGACTCACCCGCCAGTTTGATTAGGTGCACAAGCTTGAGATGCTACCGCCATGTACGAGGAGTTCGAGAGATGAAGACAGACAGACCGACGACGACATCGACGACACCGATGCGGTGACAGACCGAACGATGTGAAGTACACAACAAGACCCTTTTTTTTTTTCTTTTTTTTTTTTTTTCACGCTGGGAAATGCGTTCCGCATACTACGCAGCTCCTCGGGGGGGAGCTGCGCAGTTATGTGGGACTCCCGGGCGATTGCCCGGTATACCCACTAAAACCCAGCGATGAACCCTCTGCGTCTATGAAGGGCGGTGCAGGCTCCCTGACGAATACCACTGCCACCGCCCCAGCACAACAAGACCCTGTCTTGACCCCGTCCAACTTCACTGTGGACGTCGGTGCAATGGCGGTTTGGCGGGGTTTTTAAAATGGCCTAGCCCAAAATCCTACAATATACATATATAAATAGATACAGGATGTCTGTAAGGTTGACAGACGGAGGTTTGGAAGGAAGTGGGTAAGAGGTTGGATTTTCTCACTGCTTGGAACACAGACTCATGTCCAAGTGGATAGGCGTGAAGGTGTCTCTTCCAAAGAGGCTTTATTTACAATTTTACTAACTATTTATTACAGCTTATTTCTATGCGTGAGTTCTATACAACTTATACAAGGTACGTGTGAATTTACAAGCTAAGTGAATAACAATATAATTATGTAGTACGCAAGTCTGCATTATTTTGTAGGTTTGTCGGCCACTGCTCTGATGCGATGAATGTTCATGACGAATGAACAAAGTCTAACAATTTTCGGCTGGTAACACCACTCCTGATTACGAACAACTTTCCACTAACAACTTCTATGCTAAAACTGGTTTCATTAGTAATAATTTAATGATTTCAAAGTAATTGGGATTCAGATGGGGTCGCTCAACAACCGATGCCGGGTAATAGCTGAAAATCAGTGTTTTGTTCTTTGGACAATCTCACACACTGAGCTGTGACCCATTTGTCCTGCTGCAGCACACACATGCTTTGGTTGTTCTGTACCTAGTATTTACCTATTAAGTTCTTTTAAGAAATACTCTTTAAACTTTATGTGTGTGTGTGATTGGAGTAACAAATAAAAGATTTATCTATATATCTATCGATGCCAGTGTTGCGCTTATTGAATAGTCGTAGATAGCGATAAATTAGCGATAGAATTCATTATTCGAACGGTCAACTGACTATCATAATACGCGGTTTACTATGGGAACTGAACCTGATGGCGCTGGTATCGTCCGAAACGGCGCGGTGACGACGTAACAGTAATATAATTCTGCACATCAAAAATGGGAGGGATTTTGCTACGAGCCTTCAAGGGAGGCGGAGCTCCACTGAACACATCAACGACTGTGAGTGATTCTGATTACCTGCTATCACCGACGCGTGGATGAATCCGGTGAGTCGTTAATAAGAAATTGATCATGGGATTTGAGCAAGGAGGAACGATATACTAGGTCCGGCTAAATTCCACAGACTGCACGCGAGGGCCAAGTTGCATGGCATGAGGGGCTTGCATATGTTTACTTCCCACCAGTAAGCATCTCGGGTTCCATGATCATAATCGAATGTGAATACGTTGTCTATTCGCCTATAGTAGCTTGCAATAATATCGCCATTGCCCGAGCCACCCTTTACCACGCGACTAGCACCGACCCGGTCGCTCGCAACGCCCACACCTATCCCCGACAAATATATATTTTGAAGCAGGAGGCACGCGGCGGGGGACGGGCGGGGGGGAGCTTCACTCACCAGCTGCAGCAGGCGTCGCCGGCCGAGAGCGGTCCGCGCCCGCGCCCGCCCCGCTCTCAGCTCGGCGAGGCGGGCGGCGTGGGCCCGCAGCGTGTCCACGGCGCCGCACACGGCCGCTGCGCATCGCTCCTCCATCAACTCCCTGCACGTTAAGAACGTTTACTCCGCATGTTATTCCATACAAAATCAAAATCAAAAAATGCTTGTAGGTACACAGGGTACACTTAAAATAGTCAGATTTTACATTTTAAAAGCTACTGCTTGTTCAAAAGGCAATTTTCCCCTGAGAAGAACAAGCAAGAAACTCGATAGGTTGCTCTTTTAAAAAGAAAAGGTTTTTATATTACAAAATTATTAATTATTATTTTATATTATAATATTTCATTATTAATTGTGAAATAGCCTGGTTATGCGAACGGGCTGGTTATGTCCATGATTGTTTATCATCTAAATAATCTGATATTTCATAATATGCTTTCTTAATAAGTTTCTGTTTTATAGTATCTTTAAATTTATTGAAAGGAAGATTTTGTATATCAACAGGAACCTTATTCCACACACAATAAAGTTTTCATTTTCATTTCAATATCATTGCAAAAGCGTATACATAACCCTTTGAATGAATTACTGACTTTGTGGAGGCGACTTATGCGACCTGCAAGTTTATCTTTATTTCTTGTATTGACATCATGTTTATCACTATTTTTGCTAAATGATGCTATATTTTTTTTGAGTAATACGATTGTAATGAAATTTTAGCATCATTTTCCTGCCCTCAGTGAAAATTTCAATCACTGGCTGTATGGTATGGTCAGATCCCGCCTCCACACTCCTCCCACTGTAACTCCTGTAAGCCAGGATCAACAGTGGTACTCGACACGGCGCCTACTGAAGGTAGACGGTGCCCTACGTGATTCTATTGCTACCTTGGACCCCAGACTAATTAAAGAAAGGAATAGGGTGTGTAAGTAGGAAAAGAAGTTTCCCACTCCCCCCTCGGCAAATGGGAGTGTTGGTATGGTCAGTATCCTTTAACCGATACACATTGGTGTCGATTTATATGCCTTCACTAAAACATGTTTTAACGTGCTATCACCTCTTATCTGACGACCGATTGGTGTAGTTAGTGAGTTTGTCAGCGAAACCAACAATTCGAATCCCGCGACAGGTAAATGTTTGTGTGTTAAACGCGAACATTTATTCCAGAGTCATGGATGTTTATATAAATATTTATGAATGTTTACCCGTTATCTAGTATCCATAGTACAAGCTTTGCTTAGTTTATATTTCTATCCATCTATCTAGCTATCCATTTCTCTTTCTTTATTATATCGGGAGCATAGGGTTAGCACTTGACCTCAATCAAACCTGATGTTAAGTTTTTCAACATTTAAAAATGAAACTCACTTCTCGTCGACAGCAAGCGCGGCTAGCTCCGGGAACTGAGCGGAGAGGTGTATGAGGCCCTGCTTGTACTCCACACACGTGTCCAACGTGCGCTTCTGCCACATCGCCAGCTCCGTCTCCTTCGTCTGCACCATCTGCGGGAAACAGAATATGTATTGTAGATTAGCTTGGATAAAAGGCTTGGCGGTATGGGTTCAGTAATCTTTGCCTGTCCAAACGGACAAACTATTCAAACAAAAATCCTTTTTTTTTTTTCTTTACTATGGCCACATCATCTAGTCCTAAACTTAGGCCCGTATTAATGAACCATTCTCAAGATTGAGAACAGTCTTGTGACCGGTCTCAAGTAAACGTGTTGATTAATAAATCTAACTTAAGACGTGAAACGCATGTGAATACTCGAGCAGTACTCACTTGAGAGGTGCGCCGAGTATCACGTATAAATAAACGAAACTCAAGACTATCATTCATTCGTCGCTGAGGCGAATACTTGTGAAGTGATCTCAGCTGAGTAGACCTCAAGATTGGTTTATAAATTAGCACGGAGCTTGAGATAGCGTCAACTGCTTAAGACGCATCTCGGTTGATACAGCCTCAAGACTTGTATTAAGATTGGTTTATTAATACGGGCCTACGCAAGGTTTGTACTATGGAAATTAGATTTATTTATTTACTGTCCATGAAAACAACCGCCGTTTTAACCGCCTCAGTAGCTTAAACAGCATTGGGTTTACGGTTCGGAGGTCGCGGGTTCGATCCCCAGCGGGGTACATGTTTAAGTACTCGGTTTGGTTGGTGGCAGGGCATTTTAAATGACCGCCAGGCTAGCTACCACCATCTTATCCAAATCTGCCGCCAAGCAGCAATGTTAATAGCATTGTTGTGTTCCGGTTGTCAGAGATAACATAGCCAGTCCCCCAAATGTGTTAGGGTTATGTTTACGGTAAACTTTCTAAAATTAAAAAAATTATTGTGATTACAAAAAATTGGGCTATTTTTTTTTCAGAATTCAGCCTAAATGTTAATCCGGGCTTAGTTAAATATGTCTTTGAAAACTCCATCAAAATCCGTTTAGTAGCTTTTCTGTGATGCGCGTTCAGACAAACAACTTTTACGATTGTTATTATATGTATAGATTATTACACCGAGAAGCAAGTGATTCAATAGGGTAAAAAAGAATTACAGATGGCACCACTAAACTGTATCATAACGTTATAGAAATAAGGACTATTATGATATTAATACTTGAAATAAGTAAAGAATACACATAAGTAACGTCGCCAGGCAATATGTAGCGGAAAAAAAGGCAGCTTTAAAAACTTTTACTTCTCAGGCATGCAGTTTTCCTCACGATGTTTTCCTTCACCGATTTAAAAGCAGTCCGATAAATGGACATAAGTAATTAAATTTAAAAACACATTGTTACATGGCCTGCCTGGGAATCGAACCGGAACCTCCCAAATTGGGAGACCGCGTCTTAACCGCTGAGCCACCGATGATCCTTTGATCTTTTGATTATTTAAGAATAATTAAGAATCTGCAATAGAGCAGTGAAAGTACCTTGGCCACTTGTTCAGCGAGCGTGCGCTTGGAGTCAATGACCCTCGTAGCGTAGTCCACCTCGTCCAGCAGCCGCGAGCGCTCCGCCACACTGATCGTCTGCTCTTCCAACTCCTTCTTCAACTGTTGTATCTCCGCGCTGAGGTTACAAATTTGTATTGGTTTAATCGTCGCAAAATGACTTGTATTCAAGAAGAACCTATTCGCGGATATCACCTTTTTCTGAAAACTTTGAGGATGTCTTTTGTGCAGTACGGGTTAGCACTTGACTTGAATCACACAGTATGTTAAGTGCAGATGAGGCCGAAGGTGGAAGCGTACTGACTCGACACCCCTATCTTATTTGGGGGACTGGCTATCTTATTACTGACAGTGGGAACACAACAATGCTATTAACATTACAGTTTGGCGCCAGACTTAGATAAGATTGGTGGTAGATAGCCAGGACGACATTATAAAATGCCCTACCATCAAACAAACCGAGTACTAAACGTGGGAAACTGGGGATCGAACCTACGACCACCGATGCGTAAACCGTATGTTTTGTACATTGAGCTACGGTGGCGAGAAATACCCTATTATACTAAAAATTGATTTTTAAAATAGACTGATGTTCATCTGGCCCAGTGTCTGTCCGTCTGTTATCTTTTGCGAGTAAAATACCAGTTCCCATAATGCCATTGAGCTGAAATGCATATGTAAGTCAGAGATGACAATGCAGTATTACGGTGTCCATTGACCTGGCAAATATTAAATCTTCTAAAATAAAAAAGCCAATTTAAATGATTAGGTAACAATGACATGATATATAAAGAACTTAATAATAATAGATTATGTAATTATAAAGATAATCATTAATTTAATAATAATAAATACTCCATAATTAAAATAAAAAACAATCACATATTGACAATAATAAATAATTAAATAATAACAATTCAATTCATTCATTTACTAACGGAAAACATAAATATCTAAAATATATAAACTGTAATTCTTATAGTAATAATCTGATAACTCGCACATAATATAGCATATAAATTATCTCACATGTACTTAATTACTGTTGTTGGTTCTTTAAAAAGGGAAATATATAAAATAAATAAATTGTGAAATTACACAAAAATTGCATAGTAGGTAAACAAATTAGACAGGACGTCCTCTGACCGCTGCTTCACCCTGACAGGGTATGTGCATGAGTACTATACTATAATTACCTGTTATTAGCATAAGTATTGTGTACATGTTGCAGTTACAATAAATAAATGATGGAGCCGCAAAGTGGCCATAGGATCTTAATAAAATAGCAATGCAACCTCATTGAATTTGGGCTTGTGTTACTAGAATAACATGGTTGGATGGAGCATTAAAGGTTGTGTAAAAAATTTTAATATAGAAATTATTTTTAACGCTTCAATAACAGCGTCAAAAAGTTGACTATTGTCAAGTGTAAATTTGAGCAATGAAAATAAAAATATTGATTGATAGATTAAAAATAAGTAGGTTATTGTAATTGCACCAATTGTTGTATGGAGACTGCCATCGTACTACGTAAAAATTTATGCGATCGGTCGCTATTACTTTGCAGTTACCGTACTGGCCATTTTGTACGAAACCTACCGTCCATTTTGGACGAAACCTACCGTCCATTTTATACGAGAAACCTACCGTCCATTTTGTACGAAACCTACCGTCCATTTTGTACGAAAACTACCGTCCATTTTGTACGAAACCTACCGTCCATTTTATACGAGAAACCTACCGTCCATTTTGTACGAAACCTACCGTCCATTTTGTACGAAAACTACCGTCCATTTTGTACGAAACCTACCGTCCATTTTATACGAGAAACCTACCGTCCATTTTGTACGAAACCTACCGTCCATTTTGTACGAAAACTACCGTCCATTTTGAACGAGACCCACCGTCCATTTTGAACGAGACCCACCGTCCATTTTGAACGAAATCTATCGTACATTTTGTACGAAAACCTGTCGTCTATTATGTATGAAATCCGCCATCTATTCAGTGGGTTAAGACTCACGTAGCAGCAGCAATGTCGGCGTCGAGCGCGCGGACCGTGGCCGCATGGTCGTGGCGGCGGGCGAGCTGCTCGGCGGCGAGCTGGCGAGCGGCTCGGCGCTCGGCGCGCGCGGCCCGCAGCGAGGCGGCCAGCGCGTCGCGCCGGGACCGCTGGCGCTGCTCCTCCGCGCGGGCCGACAACTCGCCCTCGTCGCTCAGGGTCAACTCGCATTCTGCGATATTCCAATAACATTCAAAAGACGTCCACTGCTGAACAAAGGCCTCGACTAACAATAAAAAAAATATATATCCTTGGACATATACAGACAGTGCCATCTAGTTTCACACTAAGCAACTAGGCTTGTGTTGTGGATACCGGATGGTTGATACACTACACAAATACATATATAAATGAAAAACATCCATACCTCGGGTACACATGTCCGTATTCATCATACGAACATATGCCCCTAGCGGGATTCGAACCCGCGACCTTTTGGTATAGCAGCAGAGTTTCTAACCACTACACCAAACGGGTCGTCGTCCCAATGCAATGTCCGAATCCGAAAATATGTGATTCGAACTCTGAAGTATTCCAAATAACAAATGTACTTAAATTGTAGGCGGTTGGGTGTTTTTTTTTTTTTTTTTTTTTTTTTTTTTTAATTAGAATTAGAATTTTAAATAGAATTAATTAGTGTTATTATAATTATATTATTTATTCGGAACAACACACGATGGATTGTTTGTTGTGAGCCTTAGATAATAAAACAAATGAAAACATATATAACTCGGGTACACACACGTTCGTATTCATCATACAAACATGTGCTCCTGGAAATGTAATGAAAATCATTTATTCATGTAGGCAATACAATATGCACTTATGAACGTCACTTGTTTTTTAAACTACCACTAGCTCGGAACGCGACCACTACTGAGAAGAGCTAGCGAGAAACTCAGAGGGTTTGTCTCTTTTCAATCAATCATTGACAATCAAGAAAGGTTACAACAATTTTATATATCGTGTATCTGGAGGGATTCGAACCCTCGACCTTTTAGTACAGTAGTTTTTAGTACACCAAACAGGTCGTCAATAAGAACCATGAAACCTGCAAAATAAAATGGACAGTTGATTAACAACCAATTTAAACAAGTGATTATCATGTTTTACGCAAAAGCATTTATCACAATTTCAGTCTACTAACTCTCTATGATCTCATTGAGCTGGGTTATCTTCTGTTCGTCGTCACCCAGGAGAGACTTGAGCTGCTGCAAGTACTCCTGGTTGAGGTCCTCGAACTCGGGCCCGGGGTCTTGGAACCTGGTACATTTTACAAAGTTGAGATGAAAGGGTAGGGACTCAGCAAAGTTGCTGATTTTCAGTCCCCCCCAGCAGAGTAGTTGCTGCCACAAGAATGTATTTAAAATAATTACAATAATAATATAGATAAATGTTATAATTAAAGTTAATATATAAATTTATTGCAATTAAGGTAAGGATTATTCTAATAGGATAGGATTTTAGTTATTTTAGAAATGCTACTGGTACAGGGGGGATAATTACGGTTGCACCCGAAAGATAAATAGATGTGTTTGTTTATTGCTGTGGTTACAAACATAGTAATATTTTTTTACAAGCTATAGCTTTATAGATAGTATCCCCATCTTATCTAAGTCTGCCGTCAAGCAGCAATGTTGATATCATTGTCAAAGTCAAAGTCAAAAAATATTTATTTCGTAGGATAAATCACTTGAAAACGTCACATTTTTTATCTTATTATTAAAATTATTGACATTATTGCTCATTCGCAAAGCAGATTCCCCAGAGAAGAACGAGCAAGAAACTCAAGGGTTGCTCTTTTAAATAAGTTTGGGTTACAATTATATTATATTGTATAATTAGGCTGAATATCGCCGAGCGGTCTATGTCCATGCTTGCTTATCATCCAGATAGTCAGAAATTTTATAAGTCTTTGGTAAATAATGTCTGTTTTATGATGGTTTTAAATTTATTTAAAGGTAAATTTTGAATGTCCACTGGAACCTTATTATAAAAGCGTATACATTTTTTTTTTTTGCCCCTTAAATGACTTAGTGACTTTGTGTAAACGGCTGGCATGAACAGCAAATTTATTTTTATATCAGGTATTAACATTATGTATATCACTATTTTTCTTAAACGATCCTATATTTTTTCTTACATACATTAAGTTTTCGTAAATATATTGCGATGCTAATGTTAATATATTAATTTCTTTAAATTTATTCCTAAGAGACACTCTGGGGCCCAGTTTGTAAATCGCGCGATTGTTGTGATCTAGCTCTGACCTGTACCCAAAAAGCTTTAATTATAAATAATACCTAAATAGCTTTAATTACGATAATTTTCGAGAATTTAAAATTATTCGATAAAAACTTTTTTATAATTGTAAATTCCGGAAAATAACTTTTAAAAAAGAAATCCTAAGAGGGCTTATTCCGTCCAGTGGCGCCCTCATTGGATAAATTAATATTTCCTTTTAAATACAGAACAACCCAAAAAATTCTCTCTGACCTGCATTCAAGAAGCCTCAAACCGAATTATATATTATACCGTTAATTACAGTTGTTCAATTCTTTTAAGTAATAGCTTTTCTTTTTAGGATTCTGCCAGCATCAAGTCAGTAATGGGAGTGTCAATATTGCAGATAACTGGTTGACAGATTTTTAATGTGGTATTTTCGAGAATTTATATACAAAAAAGTTAACTTCAAACATCAATGTCACGTGTCGCGGCATGCCCAAATGGGTTGGCAGTCAGATCGTGCTGCGACGTATCACAGCGTGGGTTTTCAGTGCTCCCAAATTCCCAGTACAGCTGTTACGCCAGTATAGTCATGAATAAATATAGTCTGTGGTTAGTGTATGTATAGTGTAATTATAAAAAAAGACGTATAGGATATAGTGAATCTGTGAATGTGGACTTCAGGTGTATGTGTTAATGAAATATTATAATATAAAATAATAATTAATAATTTTGTAATATAAAAACCTTTTTTTTTTAAAGAGCAACCTTGTTTTATTATTTTATCCACAATGGGTTAGCACTTGACCTCAATCACACCTGATGTTAAGTGAAGATGAGGCGGTAGCGTACTGACCCGGAAACCCCATCTTATTTGGGGGACTGGCTATCTTATCTCTGACAACAATGCTATTAACATTGCTGTTTGGCGGTAGATTTAGATAAGATGGTGGTAGCTAGCCAGGCGGACATTCAATATGCCCTACCACCAACCAAACCGAGTACTAAATATGTACCTCGCTGGGGATCGAACCCGCGACCTCCGACACGTAAACCCAATGTTGTTTACTTTGAGCCACGGAGGCGGTTTAAGTTGACCCTCTCGATTTTCTTGCTTGTTCTTGTAAGGGGAAAATTGCCTTTTGAACAAGCAGTAGCTTTAAACATGTAAAATCTGACTATTTAAGTGTACCCTGTGTACCTACAAAATAAAGCATTTTTGATTTGATTTGTGATTGGGGTCTAACCTATCCCGTTGGAATTAAAAAAAAAACCTTACCTTATCCAACATTTATACAGGTAGTCTCGACGGAGACACGCCAACTCGTCCTTCTCTAAGTAGAGCCACTCGTTCGATACAGGTGTCTCCTAAAAGATTGACACAGAATACACTTTTTGATGTATAGACGTAATGTTATTCAATGTACAATTACCCGAAGACATTTCTGCTCAATGGTAACCTATCATACTTTCGAAACTTTCTTGCTGGAATTTCAATTGTTCGAAAACGGTAATAAGAAATTTCAATTGCCAGAGTGATTATTTTCCTTACCGACTCATAGTCACACCAAGTTATCACACCAGTGTTACAAACAGGATTCTTTTTCTTGTTAGTCACACTACTAATTTTTCCACACCATTTATACTATAATTGCTAGTGCTGTACCTGTTGAAAATTTAGGTTTAACAGGAACAAACTAATATATAATAATGTCAACCCAATACGAAGGGTATGGCGGGCGATTCGATTCGAACCTAACTTATATATGTTTCACATACTAGAAAAACGGTTAACCGATTATCAGAATTACTTTTTTCAACTTTATCTGCCCATAGAAAACAAAATAATAAAATTCTAAGACAGGTTTAGTTAGGTTAACTTAGTTTGTTAATTAGTTTAGGTTGGAAATCGTATCGCTCCGTTTTAGAAATCTACTCATTAACTTGACTATGCCACATAAGTATTATTACCTTTAAAGCTCGTCTGGCAATAGATGCTTCGGCTAAACATTCGGTTGAACTTAAAACATATGTAAATTAAAAAAAATAACATTTGAATTTCTGTAAAATGCATTTTCGGTGAAATGAAAAATATGGGAATAGTTGTCGAACAATTAAAATTCGATAAAAAAAATCGCATTCGTGATAGGTAAGCCTACTCAACGCATAAAAAATAACACTACAAATCAATTGTTAGGATGTAGAAGCGCTAGATGGTCCCAGTTTTTATTGTATGAGAGTTTTTTCGCTCGCATGTCGACACTCTCCGTACAAACTAAAAGTATGTGGTATTTCTTTACTTGTAAAAGCTATCGAATTATTGTTTCGTAATTAAAGTTGCATGATTGAACAAATTGTTTCAAGCAAAATTTAAAACGACCGGTATGTGGATGGTCTAAATACAAAAGTTCTTTATTTATAAAAATCGTATCTGAAGTCTGCATTGATAACAACAACATACATGATCGACACATTTTAAATTTATAATATTTATTTTAATTAATTATGTAAACAGAAACTCTTTGATATTTAGTTTCAAATATTCACTAATGATACTCTTAGCGCCATCTGTTGTAACTTGTCGGTATTATGAATATAAAAGCAATGGAAGGTGTGCGTAGATATTTTTTTGAAAAATGAGTTGGTAACTAAAAAGACAACGTTACGCATCGTCCGCTCGCACTTTTTATTCCAAAATTTGATAAAACTTGAGTTTTCTTTCGCGTCATACCCACGGAGTGTTGTACAGCTTACACTCATTCATACAATGAAGCACTCGAGGCGCATTCGCTATTCGTTTTCGATTAGTGAAGTTTTTTTTTATTTATTTGAGAGACAAACAGTTGCTTACATAAATTACATAAGTAGCTCATGTACTCTTAAAATATTACATATTTATTAACTTACAGTCTTCTACATTACATAATCTAAGTGCATTATGTATATTATTGAGTTCTTACCTATGAAATTGGCGTTTTGTATGAAGAATTTAATTAAGACTGTTTTCTCCATACAAACATTTTTGATTTTTTTTTGGGAATGCCAAATCCAAATTTAGCTAAACTTTGTGTGTATTATCGGATAACATTATATTAAGTATAGGCAGCGTTAATGTTTAAAATAACCGCTTTATAAAATTTCAGCGAATCACATGAAAAGAGGTCTGTTCAAATGTTTTTTTTTAATGTGATTTAGCCCAGAAATTAAAAAATATTTCATGTGAAACCTTGAAATAATATTCCATTTTCCAAATAAAAAACAAATTTGGATATAGCTTCGAAAATCGCAGGAATTGGTACATATGATTAACGAAGAAAAAAAACTCCAATTTCATAGGTAAAGACCCAATACAATTTTTTTTTTTTTTTTTTGTAATCTGCGATCAGTTGCTAAACTATAAGCGGATGTATGGGGGGAGTGGCGTTGTAGAATGTTTTCTCCAGTGAGAAAATCTCTTCCTCAGAATAATAGTCAACCGCATAGGTCGCTGATTGCCAGTCTCTTAAGCCGTCTTTGGTGGCCAGGCTTTGTCAGTGGCACAGCCAACGGATTTGGATCCAGTCTGATCCTATAGCGTTCGGCAGACAGCTTTATCTCCTGCTGCACGGTGTTAATTTTTAGTACGTCACGCACCTCTGTGATCCTTATGTACCACGGTGCATCTGAGATGTTTTTAAGATGCCATTTTGCATTCTCTGTAGGATATTGAGATTGGAGGTGCATGCAGAGCCCCACAACTGAATGCCATACGTCCAGACTGGCTTTAGTATGGCTCTATACACTAACAATTTGTTATCAGTGGAAAGAACTGAATTCCTGCCTATAAGCCAGTACAGGTTTCTGTATTTTATGTTGATGTGTTGGATTATATTACGGTTTATTCAAAAGACTGACCACCTCAGGGGATCCAGGGGAGCAAGAAACTCAAGGATCGCTCTTTGGAAATAGGTATTAGGTAGGTTTAGGGATTGTGATTTGATATTATCAAATACAAAAATAATTAAATTGAACATCACCGAGCACTTCACGACATGCTTGTTTATGTCCTAGTTAGTCATTACCCCAGCTAGTTAGTTAGCCAGACCCCAGCAGCTATAAAGCTACTCACAATATGCGTGACGAGGTCGAGGAAGTAGCCGACGAAGGCGAGCGCGTGAGGGAACGCGTGCAGCGTGTTCACGGTCTTCAGCCACGACTTGGACACCGTGCCCGGGTACAGGAACCGCTTCGCGAGATTCGGCAGCTGAGGACAGTAATAATTTCAATTTATTGCATTTATTTATTTATTTATCATTTATTGCACACAAGAAAAAAAGACATACAGATACAACATAATAGAGACGACACAACAGGTTCTGCTTATTTCTACAATGAAATTTCTTCCAGCAGACCTACGAAAGAGAGATATGACATTTATGTTGTACATAATATGATCTTAAATTCACATTTGTTTTTATTGATATTCATATAATAATATTATTAATTAATAATGTAACAGTACCAATTTTATTGTAATTATATTGTAATTTAATTAAAACATTACCCATGCAATTTTAATGGTAACCATTGTCAGTAACATAATAAGAATCTTTAATTGGCGTAAGTTTGGTATTAGTTTTCTGTATAAGAATTTGTAATAATGCTGTTGATTCTATGTAAATAAATAAAATAAAAAATAAATTAAAATATTTTTAGGTATCAAACATAAACCCTGCTAGGGCACAACAATTAAACGGATTACTTAATAAATTACAACTACAAAACAATTTAACACTTAAATGTCCTCAATACTAAAACTCTCATCGTCGTCGTGCTTTCATGTACATATTATGATATGGTATGGGCCTCTGTCTATACCGCAGCATTATGGTGAAGTAGATAATAATCATAGTGTTAATAATAATAAATAAATAAAATAAAAATACTTTTATTTCTCCTGTAATAGTATATAACAGTAGTGATGGCTTAAATACTGACTGAATAACAACATAATGAACAATGTGAACTCTTCCAACACTGTGACATAGACATACCAGCAGTAATGCTGCTCATCTATAATAATAATAATAATTTGTAATTATTTTAAAATAACCTTGGCTGCGTAGTCGTCGGCACCTTGGCTACATAGTTGTCGGACCTTGGCTACGTAGTCGTCGGCACCTTTGATACATATTTGTCGGCACCTTGGCAACATAGTTGTCGGACCTTGGCTACGTAGTCGTCGGCACCTTTGATACATATTTGTCGGCACCTTGGCAACATAGTTGTCGGACCTTGGCTACGTAGTCGTCGGCACCTTGGCTACATAGTTGTCGGACCTTGGCTACGTAGTTGTCGGACCTTGACTACGTAGTTGCTGGTACCTTGGCCACGTACTTTATTATTATTAATAATAATACACTAGCAGCTTTAAGCTGATGCGTGTATATCACTGCACTTGTGTTTGCTCTAATTATTTTTTGAAATATTTGTCCAGTCTGTTTTTGAAAGAGTCGGGCTTTGGCCACGTAGTCGCCGGTACCTTGGCGACGTACTTGTCGGACCTTGGCAACGTAGCTGCCAGTACCTTGGCTATGTAGTTGTCGCTATTGAGCTTGGAGTCGCGGGTGAGGGCGGCTAGTAGTCCCCCGGTAATGTCCACGAAGCGTGCGATGGTGAGCGGCCGCACTAGGGCCCCGCTGTCGCCGCGAGCCGCCAGCGCTGCCTGCACGCGTGCGCACTCCCCCCGCTGCCATGACACGTTCGACAGCGGCCTGCCATTCAAAATTGTTAATGGTTGAAGCACCTTCCACAATTCACCTATCGACATACATAGAACAGGGTGGGTACGCACATCACCATTGAAATGTGCTTTCAAGATGTTTCCCAAATTCCCAAGTCGCGTTTTATAATTAGAGCGGAAGAGACAGGTTAGGCTAAATTATTTTTACGTGCAGAAAGCCAAACGACTCCGACAAGTATAATCGCGAGATGACTTATATGTATAATCCATTAATAAACCATTCTCAAGATTGAGAACAGTCTTGTGACCGGTCTCAAGTAAACGTGTTGATTAATAAAACTAACTTTGACGACCGTTTGGTGTAGTGGTTAGAAACTCTGCTGCTATACCAAAAGGTCGCGGGTTCGAATCCCGCTAGGGACATAATGTTTGTATGATGAATACGGACATGTGTATCCGAGTTATGGATATTTTTCATTTATACATGTATTTATTTACAAAAAAAAAATGTATTTGTGTAGTGTATCAACCATCTGGTATCCACAACACAAGTCTAGTTGCTTAGTGTGGAACTAGATGGCGCTGTATGTATATGTCCAAGGATATTATTATTATTAACTTGAGACCTGAAACGCACGCGAATACTCAAGCAGTACTCTCTTGAGAGGTGCGCCGAGTTTCACGTATTAATAAACGAAACTCAAAAGACTATCATTCATATGCCGCTGAGGCGAATACTTGAAAAGTAATCTCAGCTGTGTAGACGTCAAGATTGGTTTATAAATTAGCACGGAGTTTGAGATAGCGTCAAATCAAATCAAATCAAAAATATTTTATTCAATGTAGGATACAGAAATATCACTTTTTTTTTTTTTATGCACGACGGGTTCGTACTTGACCTCAATCACACCTGATGTTAAGTGAAGATGAGGTCGAAGGTGGAAGCGTACTGACCCGGAAACCCGAATACATTTGGGGGACTGGCTATCTTATCTCTGACAACCGGAACACAACAATATCATTAACATTGCTGCTTGGCGGCAGATTTAGATAAGATGGTGGTAGCTAGCCAGGCGGACATTTAAAATGCCCTACCGCAAACCGAGTACTTAAACATGTACCCTGCTGGGGATCGAACCCGCGACCTCCGAATCGTAAACCCAATGTTGTTTGCATTGAGCCACGGAGGCGGTTATTGAAAGTCAACACAACGCTTCACAAGGTGTTATGGTTAGGGAGAAGAAGTGACAAGAAACTCCGCAACAACACATCTTTTCAATTAGTTTCCATCTTTACAATAATATTACATTTTATATTACATATTACAAAACAATAGCAATTAACATAACGACCAGCTAACACCGGACCTCCTTATTGCCTAAATAATCATCTATCCTGTAATAACCCTTCTTAATTGATAATTGTTTATTGTCTAGACATGACACTGTGATAGCTATGAGAATTCGTTCCGGACACATTCCATTGTATAAATTCGCGTTTTTGATGGGGAAAGCCCCATCTCCTAATTGCTCAGAATGTGGGGTCGTGGAGGATATTTATCACATATTAATGGAGTGTGTCCGTAACGAGTCGCTCAGAAGACAAATAGTGGACATCTCTATGTTATGGTCGGTGGGGGGGTGCAATAGTGCTTTAGCGTCTCCGTTATCGGATTCAGCTAGAGCACTATACAAATTAGTTAAAGTAGGTGTCAACCTAAGGGGATGATGAACTACTAAGTGTACAATAGAGCGACATAGTCAATATTGACTAAGCTCTTAAAATTAAGATTAAAAAAAAAAAAAACCCTTCTTACACAGAGTTTCTTTAATGTGGCGTTTAAATTTCTGCTCTGTTAAACTCAATACATGTTCTGGTATTTTATGGTAAAAGCGTATGCTGCGTCAACTGCTTAAAACGCATCTCGTGTGATACAGCCTCTAGACTTGTATTGAGAATGGTATATTAATATGGGCCTAAATGAATAAATAAATAAATAAATCTATAATGATTCTTTTATATTAGAATTTAATATTAGAAATGCGAAAGTCTGGATGTTTGTTTGTTGTTCAATCACGGCGAAACGAATGAACGGGTAACAATGAATGAAATACAACTGCAAAGTAATAACTTACTCTCATAGCAATGCTCATAACTTTTTAGATTATATCTATTCACATCAGTATGAATCAGCTGTCTCAACAATGCATTTTGAGGAAAGTTTACAAGTTTACAAAGGCACGCCACTGTCAAAGTCAAATATGCTTTATTTTGTAGGTACACAGAGTACACTTAAAATAGTAATTATTTAAGCTACTGCTTCTTCAAAATGCAATTTTCCCCTGAGAAGAACAATCAAGAAACTCGAAGGGTTGCTCTTTTAAAATCAGGCTTTGATTTTACATAAAGGTTTTTATATTACAAAAAGGAATAGAATAGAATTTTATTGTAAAACTGTGTACAGAAGGTTTTATATTTCATTATTAATCGTGAAATAGCCTGGCATGTGAACAATCTGATTATGTCCAGGGATGATTATCATCTAAATAGTCTGATATTTTATAATATGCTTTGTTAATTAGTTTCTGTTTTATAGGGTAGAACATATACTGGGTAGAACATACCCTGGATTAAAACTAAGGGTATTTTATATTCCGATAAAGCGAGTAGTTTACAAATTTAACATTTTCGCGATAAAGGCGTCGCGAGGGGAAAGCCAATATGTGCAATACAAATATAAATCAATATTACCTCTGATCCTTGATGGTGACAAAAGCCAAAGCTCTTTCTACAGACACTTGCCAGTTGCGGCTAAGGCGGTCCTCTGAAGGTGTGCGCTGGGGATAACAACGTCGAATTACAAAAAAAAAAAATCAAAAATGTTTATTTAAGTAACTTATTCTTATTATCTATAGCAGCATTAGGGGTCTCCTTTTAAGTAAAAATGTTTACCTGTATTAGGAGGCTCCGCTCTTCTACAACTACATAAATGCTTTAAACAAGAAGTTTTTTTTTTTTTATGCACGACGGGTTTGTACTTGACCTCAATCACACCTGATGTTAAGTGAAGATGAGGTCGAAGGTGGAAGCGTACTGACCCATTTGGGGGACTGGCTATCTTATCTCTGACAACCGGAACACAACAATGCTATTAACATTGCTGCTTGGCGGCAGATTTAGATAAGATGGTGGTAGCTAGCCAGGCGGGCATCTAAAATGCCCCACCACCAACCAAACCGAGTACTTAAAACATGTACCCCGCTGGGGATCGAACCCGCGACCTCCGAATCGTAAACCCAATGTTGTTTACATTGAGCCACGGAGGCGGTTGAAAAGGTAAGTTGGTGGTTAAGTAGATATACAAGTAAGTAATATATATAAATAAATATAAATACCTACTTACCTTCTTGTTCTTACTTACAAACTTCCGTATATGTACAAGCTCTACAGATATATATAACATTGTTAAGACTACATTCGAATGCAGTAATCAATATACTTCACAATTTTTCATTTCTTTTTATTTTTAAGTTTTAATAAAAACTGCACTATGAAGCCATAAAACCCATAGAAAGTTTAGGGAAGTGAACTAACATCACTTTGTTTTTATTTCTGGTAAATTAATAACATTAGAGTATGTATTGTTATACAAGGAGACCACAACAACTCACTTGTTCTAAACTGATCTTTTATTTCCCAACTTTTTTCTGTGCAACAGTTTAGCACTTGACTTCAATCACTGATGTTAAGTGAAGATGAGGCCGAAGGTACCGAGGGTACTGGCCCGGAAACCCCATCTTATTTGGGGGACTATATTTAATATTGGGTCTTTACCTATGAAATTGGATTTTTTTTTCTTCGTTAATCATATGTATCAATTCCTGCGATTTTCAAAGCTATATCCAAATTTGTTTTTTATTTGGAAAATGGAATATTATTTCAAGGTTTCACATGAAATATTTTTTAATTTCTGGGCTAAATAACATAATAAAAAAAATTTGAACAGAGCCCTTTTCATGTGCTTCAATTCTTCATACAAAACGCCAATTTCACAGGTATGTATGTTTGTTACCTCTTCACGCCTAAACAGCTAGACGGATTTGGAAGAAATTTGGTTGGCAGACAGATTAATACCAGGATTAACAATAGGCAAATTTTTTTGCTTGAACCTATTTTGATGAATTTCATGCGAACAAAGTCGCAGACAAGAGCTCGTTTAGTAATACAAGAGAGCGCAGTCTTAACATACCACAGGTGTTGTGGTGGATCTGGAGTAGAGTGATGTCTTCAGTGGAGTGATGGAGGACTGGCCGTATGGCCTCTCCGCTTGCTGTGACCGCGACCTCTGTGGAGATCAACAAAAAGGGAAATAGTCCTTATTCTTCTGACTAAGTTATATTCCTCAAATTATATCTTAACTATATGTATGTTCATCTGTTATAACTTCTGAGTTTTATTGACTACATCTTTTGGGCAAATCCTCCTGCCTATCTTTCCCTGGTGTTCCTATCCTGGATACCAGACAGTGATGTTGTATGCCCATCAATTTATATTCAACTACATCATGTGACCAGTCCATCAACATTTAGGCTTGCTTAAGTTACATCAGTCCCTTTCATATGCTTCTGATTTTTTGGTTGTTTACCATAAAATTTTAAACAAGCTTTTAACACATACTATGTTATTACATATGGAGTGTGTCATCAGGAACATCTAGGCCTCATGACCGTTACCCTGACTGACATAACTTTGTTTCCACCATTGACCATTGGTCAAAATGAATTCTTCTTGCTTTGAGAATGGCTCATTGTAGAAAAATTAGTTCTCTATGCATCTTATTTGAAGGCGGTCGACTTACTCTGTTGAGTGGTAACTTGGTAGCAGAGGCCTCGCGGCTGAGGCGTGCGCCGATCGTGGGGCGCGCGGGGTCGGCGCTGCTGGAGCGTGGCGCCGCGCTCGGCCTCCGACCTTCCACAGACGCGCGGTCCATGGAGGCCGGCCGCAGTGGCTTCGGCAACATGGATGGCTTGCCCTCCACTCTGCAGACCAAGCATATTAGTTTTCTAGACAGTTAGTTTTTTCTTTTTTTTTTATTATGAACAACGGGTTAGTACTTGACCTCAATCACACCTGATGTTAAGTGAAGATGAGGTCGAAGGTGGAAGAGTACTGACCCGGAAACCCCAACACATTTGGGGGACTGGCTATCTTATCTCTGACAACCGGAACACAACAATGCTATAAACATTGCTGTTTGGCGGCAGATTTAGATAAGATTGTGGTAGCTAGCCAGGCGGACATTTAAAATGCCCTACCACCAACCAAAGTTACCTAAGTTAGTCTTTACCACCAAACAAAACCTTGAATAAAAAGTATCGTGTTCGTTTTATAAAATGTAAGACTAATGTAATGTATGGATATTTTATTATTTACCTTGATTTACGCACCACGGACGACTGCCCGGTAGTAAATCTGGAAGAATACATCGCTCAAAATAATACAGGTATAGTGAAAATATTTATTTCAATTCAAAACAATAACAAAAACCGTTGGTAATTCTTGTTTTGATTTTTTTTTTTATTTCTTTAGCGGCTTTGGCTACAGAGCTATTAGCCGATTTGTTTTTTTTTATTGATTCAGGGTAGCTAGACCATTTTTTTTAAATATCCCCATATTAAGTTATTTTTCCGTGAAATGTTTTTATACTGTTTTCTCAAAACACGTTCCAATAGAATGTTCCCTTTCCGATTACTGTGATAAAACTATATTTATCAGTAAGCAATTTAACAATGTATCCTATCATAAATTTCTTCCCAAGAATTGCAAAGCCCGTCCCTAAAGTTTCACTGATATGACTGACGTGTTGGTTAAAGGCCTTGTGTCTAAATCTTCTGAATGCTTGAAGTTTTTTAAAAATAAAAATACAAATATTTCATGCTGGCACTTGACACTCAGACGAGGCGCTGGGGCGAGGCACTCGGCGAGTGATGTTGAAGCGAGTGGTAGCTCTCTACACGCTAGGGTGGGGTAGCTGTCGCCGATCCGTCGAAGATGCAGGTTGTGTTGCTACAGCAGCTTTATACGCGCCAGCTCATTACAATTATGTGTGTATCGTAAATCTTGGAAGAAAAGGCAATGGTGGATGCTTACTGTACACAAAAATTAAACTGTTGAGAGTTCTAAAGTACGTTTGTTGTACTTTTATAAGTAGAAATAAATAAATAGATAGCTACTATGTATAGGTCTTTCTTTGTTTTTTGAACCACTCAAGTCTTCCATTTCCACACACACACACACACACCCGCACCCCCTCTCACACACACAATTAAAGTTTTTGGCCCCATACCGTCTCACAATGAGAGAGCCACTCCAGAGGGTGAGAGGCTGGTGATCTGTCACACAGGTTTCCTAGTACGGACACCAGTCTCTCTCAAAAACCATTTTATATATGTCATAATTTTAACAAAATATTGTGCCTACATTTTTGTGAGAGAAAATAAAAACTTTTTGCATTTGTATTTCTTTGATGCCAGACGTCCTTACTATGAAATTTCACTCCGAGTACACGCGAGCGTCTAGAATGGCCGCTTGCGCTCGTCACTCGCCGCTTTGATCTTTTCAAAATACCGATGGCGAGGAGAGCGGCGACGAGTCGAGGCGAGCGCGCACGAGTTGACCCGAGCGGACCCTCTTCACACTCGCGCTCGCCGTCATTACTATACTCTTTGCTCGCCGTCCTCGCCTTCACTCGCCGAGCGTAAAGTGCTAGCATTAGAGTATTTTTCTTTACCGAATTATTTTCTCTTCTCTACGATTGGCAACACTGTGGTCTGGTTTTGTGACTGGTGTGTGCAGCTTGTAGAACTTGATTCTTGGGATTTTATTTATGAAATTAAAGCGATATCTATTGAGAAAACTGGATTATAATGGCTCTTTATTGTGCAAGTAAGTGCTGGATGCCATATTTACCATAATCACTATATTATCATGTCGATTACAGAAGACGCGCGCGTACCGGGTTTGACACAAACCATTGACTTCTATTGTTTTTCTAGTAATAATTTGTAGAATTTGGTGCATTTCTTCGTATTGTAGTCTACATTATAATTACAATGGAAACATATGCAGATTTTTTTTTAAATATAACCTAACCTAAATTTCCCTCTTTAGTATCAAATGAAGTGCCCGAGCTACCAGTGGTGTCCCCGTCGTCGGGTACCGTATTTGAGAAGCGTATCATAGAGAAGTACATCATCGAGAATGGCGTGGACCCCATCAGCGGGAAGGAATTGCGGATTGAAGACCTCATCGAGATCAAGAGTAAGGATTGAGGGTTAAAGTGTAGCTAAGATAGGGCTGTCATACGTACCTATACACCAGGATATATCCAGGCTTCAAAAGCTGTCAGTAGGTTTGTTGCTTCGGTTTGTCATTTATATTTAGTTGGGTATGCATGCATAATGCTTTCCCTGTTTATTATGTCACCAAGGAGGGACAAATTCGGCACACTTTTCTAAAACTCTAAATGCGGGTGATGAATACAGACACCTTTTCGTGTACCGTATAAGTTTAAAACTAGAAGTTGCCAAAAAGATAAAGGTTTTCCCTTGCGAATCTTTAATCAACAAAAATTACCCAAGTTATCTTAGTTCAAAATTCCAGGTCCTGGTCGGCCTTCCAATATTTATATCAGCCCTAAGCTAAGAGGCTACTGAATAAATTAAACCCTGTTCATACTAATAAATAACAATACCAATGAAATTCGTAACTAAAATAGCACTCTGGCAGATAGATATGTGCATTTGCGAGTGTACGACCTGTGTCATGACTTAGCACAGACTAACTGCTCTCTAAGTTCAACAGTGCTTAAATACCCACTGCTATGTACAGTCGTGTGATGTCAGTCAAATATGCAACCCCACTCGGCAATCTGCCCTCCCCATGCCAAATGAAAACAATCCATTGAATTTATTAGAAATAAAGCGAAATTAAACAGATTTTTTTTATACATATACGGTTTTTTATATCGTACTCTTCTAGCACAATAAATTCTGCCAATAACAATGTATGTAGAGGAAAAATCACGGAAAAAGATGACCGGTTTTAGAGAAGCGATGTATTAATTTGGCTGATGTATTTAAACAGATTATAAATAATTTCAGTAATATGAAATTAGTAAATACTCAAGAAACCTATCTTATTCTACATAATCCATGTAATGCGTCATCATATACAGAGTGTCCCAGAAATAGTAAATCAAACTGCTATGGCTTGACTAATCTGCATTCTCTATCGCATATTTCATGGGGAGTGTTCTGAAGAACTGTTCGCGCTAATACCCGCTGCTCAATTTAACCGATACTCTTCTCACCGAAAATTAAATTTCCATCCACATCACCTGGATGAGTGGAAGTCTACCACTGTACGTTTCTCAAGAAACTTCTTACCACGTACGACCACCCTGTGGAACGGACTTACGGCAGCGGTATTCCCGAACGAGTACGACATTGGAACCTTCAAGAAACGAGCCTACACCTTCCTCAAAGGCCGGCAACGCATCTGTGACCCTTTTGGTGTTGCGGGTGTCCATGGGCGGCGGTGATTGCTTTCCATCAGGTGACCCGCATGCTCGTTTGCCGCCCTCTCATATAAAAAAAAAAAAAAAAGTGCAAGAAAAAATTATAATTTTGGTTAAAAATATGAGTTTTACGAGTAATACATATCCCAACTATAATTATAAATGCGAATGCGAAAAAATGTCCTATACATAAAAAATATGAAAAAAAATGAAACGCTCATCACCATAAAAAAAAGGATGTCCGAAAAACGGGAAAAATCATCAGTTCGTACCATTTTAGAATCCTCATTAAATAGGCAACTTTTTGGAGTAGTTTGCCGAACAAGTCCCATACATTTTTTTTATACCACAGCTGGTTGAAAAAACAAGAAAATTTTTCGGTCCAGAAAAAAACAATTAAATTAAATGATTTTTCCCGTTTTTCGGACATCCCTTTTTTTTTATGGTCATGTGCATTTTATTTTTTTTCATATTTTTTCTGTATAGGACATTACATTAGTCAAGCTACCTACCATAGCAGTTTGATTCACTATTTCTGGGACACCCTGTATATTAAAAAAAAAGTTATTCTTGTCGTTTAACAACCATCTGGTATCTATAATGCCAATCTAGTTGCTTAGTGTGGAACTACATGGTGCCTGAGGATATAAATACAATCTTTGTTTTACAAAAACGAGCCGTTCGCGCAATTTATCAATTGAGACAGGTCTCATTTTCACTGCAGGCAGTGTCACTTAGAGACAGATTTAAAGAGTATAATATTCTAACCTTTTCGTCACAGTACATTTTTGAAAATCTAATATATGTCAAAAAAAATATAGCATCATTTAGGAAAAATAGTGATTAACATGATGTCAATACAAGAAATAAAGATAAACTTGCAGGTCACATAAAACTTGCAGGTCACATAAGTCGCCTCCGCAAGGTCAGTAATTCATTCAAAGGGTTATGTATACGCTTTTTCAATAAGGTTCCTGTTGATATATAAAATCTTCCTTTCAATAAATTTAAAGATACTACAAAACAGAATCTTATTAAGAAAGCATATTATAAAAAATCAGATTATTTAGATGATAAACATTCATGGACATAAACAGCCCGTTCGCATAACCAGGCTATTTCACAATTAATAATGAAATATTATAATAATTTTGTAATATAAAAACCTTTTTTTTAAAAGAGCGACCTCTCGAGTTTTTTGCGTGTTCCTCTCATGGGAAAATTGCCTTTTGAACAAGCAAATAGCTTTAAAAATGTAAAATCTGACAATTTTAAGTGTACCCTGTGTACCTACAAAATAAAGCATTTTGTTGATTTTGATTTTGATAAAATAATATGTACATTGCATTGTACTTCTTGCAATAAACTTATTTATTCTGCAGCTCCAGCTATAGTAAAGCCTAAACCTCCGAGTGCCACTTCAATCCCGGCCACATTGAAGAGCATGCAGGATGAATGGGACGCTCTAATGCTGCACACATTCACTCAGCGTCAACAGTTGCAGACAGCTAGGCAGGCAAGTGACACATTTTAAATGATTACCTTATTAAATAAAGTTAAAACTTTTCCTTCACTTTATGAATTTTTGCTACTTTACAGTAGGAAGAAATCCTAATTTTGTCAAATTGATCAAATTTTTTTTTTTTTCTCTCTAATTTTGGTTTAGCGTTTTTTATACAAAGGGTATACGCCAGTCCCATCGTACCTCTTACTGACTTAATCTATTTAAATCTAATTCTAGCGAGACACCGATGATTTCACAAATGCAAATAGACTCCCCTGTTCCATCATCAGTAACTTTCGTTGGTGCTCGTTCTGGACACATTCCACCAATATATGGTGCACATCTTCTACAATATCACACACCTCACAGTTAGGAGAGCTGGTCTTTCTCATGAGATAGCCAAACTTGTTCAGTGGCATATATCCAGACCTAAGCCTATGAGCTAAAACAATATAATTTCTAACAATATAAATTCTAACAATTAATAACAATAAAGTTTTAAAAGTAGCTACGAATTTGCCTCATGGCCTCGGCGTGCTTCAGGTTGAGGCATCGTCTCCTCTTGCACTGCCACGGGTTGAGGCAGCAACTGGAGCCGAAGCTGCCTCAAGTGGATACGCGTGCTTCAGACTTTGTTCCTGTTAAGCTGACCTTTTATTATGAAAATAAAAGGCTATATTGTTCTATGATGTGGTTGTCAGGAGCTGAGCCACGCGCTGTACCAGCACGACGCCGCTTGCCGCGTCATCGCTCGCCTCACTAAGGAGGTGACGGCGGCGCGTGAGGCGCTGGCCACCCTCAAGCCGCAGGCCGGCATCACCGCGCCGCAGCCCACGCACGCGGTACTGTACCACTATTTTGAGTTTTTAGTGTAAATACTTATATTTCGCGGGATAAAATGACTGTTTACGCACTAAACTCTCTTCCCAGAGAATCGTGTGCATGAAACTTTCAGTCCTAAAGACTTTTTCAGCTTAACCGGGCCGTGGGGCGAGCGCAATAGCGCTCTGCCCAATGGATAGCGCTCCGCCCAATGGATAGCGCTCTGCCCAATGGATAGCGCTCCGCCCAATGGATAGCGCTCTGCCCAATGGATAGCGCTCCGCCCAATGGATAGCGCTCTGCCCAATGGATAGCGCTCCGCCCAATGGATAGCGCTCTGCCCAATGGATAGCGCTCCGCCCAATGGATAGCGCTCTGCCCAATGGATAGCGCTCCGCCCAATGGATAGCGCTCTGCCCAATGGATAGCGCTCTGCCCAATGGATAGCGCTCCGCCCAATGGATAGCGCTCTGCCCAATGGATAGCGCTCCGCCCAATGGATAGCGCTCTGCCCAATGGATAGCGCTCCGCCCAATGGATAGCGCTCTGCCCAATGGATAGCGCTCCGCCCAATGGATAGCGCTCTGCCCAATGGATAGCGCTCTGCCCAATGGATAGCGCTCCGCCCAATGGATAGCGCTCTGCCCAATGGATAGCGCTCCGCCCAATGGATAGCGCTCTGCCCAATGGATAGCGCTCTGCCCAATGGATAGCGCTCCGCCCAATGGATAGCGCTCTGCCCAATGGATAGCGCTCTGCCTAATGATAGCGCTCCGCCCAATGGATAGCGCTCCGCCCAATGGATAGCGCTCTGCCCAATGGATAGCGCTCTGCCTAATGATAGCGCTCCGCCCAATGGATAGCGCTCCGCCCAATGGATAGCGCTCTGCCCAATGGATAGCGCTCTGCCTAATGATAGCGCTCTGCCCAATAACGATAGCGCTCTGCCCTATAAATAACGCTCCCCAATCAATAGCGCTCTGCCCAATAACGATAGCGCTCAGCCCAATGGGTTTCCTTTTTTAAATGGTTAAGTTTTGATTTTTCAAAATTTTATTTAGTTTCTAGCTTTACCTGCGTGGAATAACTTTATCGAGGATATGTTTAATTTTATTTCGCGGGAACTATGCTCTTTATCGGGATAAAAATATGCTTTGTTATAATCCAAGGTAATATTCTACCTATATACCGAATTTCATTTGTTTCGGCGTGATTGCGCAACAATTAAGCAAACATCCACACTTTTGCATTTATTGCGTTTTTTTTAATGATTAACTAGATAAGAGTTTGACCACAATCTCACCTGATGAACAGTGACAATGTGGTCGAACATGAAGCACGCGATCCCAGTAAATGCCTATTCACTCTGCTCTTGAAGATCCCAAGGTTGTAGGATTCAGGAAAGACTGACATTAACCTGATGGATTAAACCTACTTAACGGCATTCAAATATAATAGGGCGTTGCAAATATACAAATTAGACTGAATATTGTCCATATTTGCTTGTCATCGAAATTATCACAAATGTTGTAATGATTTTTTGTACATAATTTTATGACTGTTTTGAATTGATTGTCCCACAATGGTCAAGACTCTAACCACTTCACACAAACAGGTCTTATAAATTGTGATTGAGCAATAATTTTTTTTTAATTTTTTTTTTCTTGGGAAAACCTACAGCTGTTGTACAAATTATCACTTAAACTAAGAAACTGAAAGCCAATTAGAGGTTTCCACTGATAGAACCTACGTAAATAAAAAATAAAAAACTATACATTGCAATCAGAGAACGGTTGGAAAAATTAATCTAATTATAAACTTTCATAAACTAACCTAACATAAATGAAACCGTACTCAGAGATTAAAGAGTAAGATATAAATATATACATTCAGTGTACTAAGTATCGGGAATTTGTCAATAAAACAAAAAATACAAATTATTCATCTAAATTTATTTTATCGCCTTCAAAGTAGGCCCCATCGCTTGCAATACAACATCTCCACCGCTTCACCCAGTCTTCCATACATTTTTCATAGGCTATTTGCGGTATGGCCTTTAGCTCATTCAGCGAATTTTCTTTTATGGCTTCTATCGACTCAAAACGTTTTCCTCGAAGTGGTAATTTTAACTTGGGAAATAAAAAAAAGTCAGACGGAGCCATATCAGGTGAATACGGTGCTTGGTCGAGAATTTTTGTTGAATTTTTCGCTAAAAACTCTTTCACTATAATGGCTGTGTGTGATGGTGCATTATCATGGTGCAGCATCCATGAGTTGTGTTGCCACAAATCTGGACGTTTTCGGCGGATACTCTCACGCAAACGCTTCATGACGCCTAAATAATATTCTTTATTCACTGTTTCTCCCTCTGGAAGGAATTCGGAGTGAACCACACCACGGTAGTCAAAAAAAACTGTCAGCATCACCTTGATTTTGGAGCGACTTTGCCGCGGTTTTTTGGGTTTCGGCTCGTTTTCGAGACGCCATTCTGAAGACTGTTGGCTTGTTTGCATGTCGTACTCATAAACCCATGTCTCGTCGCCAGTTATTATACGTTTCATAAAGGTCGGATCCGTAGAAGCTCGGGAAACCATGTCTTCAGCGACATGCTTTCGCTGCGCTTTTTGAACAAAATTGAGCTCTTTTGGAACTAGTCGAGCGGCGACGCGTTTCATGCCTAAAATGTCAATGAGAATGTTGTGGACGGACTTAAAAGATATGTTCACCTCACTAGCCAACTCTCTCAGACTCATACGTCGATTTTCAAGCACTAGCTTCTTGATTCTGTCGATGTTTTCTTTGGTCGTAGCGGTTGAAGGTCTACCAGAACGAGGCAAGTCTACTACTACTTCTCGGCCTTCTTTAAAAGCCTTATACCATTCATAAGCCCTTGTTTTCGATATACACGATTCGCCGTAGGTATTTCGCAACATTTTTAGTGATTCACCACATGAAATATCATTTGAAACACAAAATTTAAGACACACTCTTTGTTCAACAATATTTTCCATTGTAAAAATCGCCGAGGACTCAAAACTATGACCAACAAAAAGTGTAGTTTAAAACAAATTAAATGACAGATCCCGCTCAAATTTTGCGCGCTAAATCAGTACAGTGCTACCAATATGCAGTAAAAAAATTAGAACGACCTCTTTTACGCGGGTCTTTTTATTGACATATTCCCGATACTTTTTACACAGAGTATACGACTCCTATATATTATACAATGGCTACTTATATTTTTGTGTAACTGTTTCTAATCTTGTGTCCTAGATGTTTAATTTTATAAATGACGAAACCCCTATACAGTGGATACCGGCATAATATATATTATATGTAATGTATAACAATTTTTATCATAATAATGACGAAACCCCTATACAGTGGATACTGATATATCTTAGGACTTTTATCTCTTGTTTTTATGATAACCCCTCTGTCAGCTACCTGTGTCTTGACGAGTCATTTCTCGTACCTGTATCATACCTAACTCCCGTTGTTTTGATACTTGATACTCAATTGACAATAAATTATTTCATTTCATTTCTAACTTGTCAAAACCTTTAATAATAAGATAAAAAATGTGACGATTTGAAGTGATAATTTTTATCCTGCATAATAAATATTTTTTTGATTTGATTTCGATTTGAAAACCATTGCAAATAAATAATTGGGATCTGAATATTATTGATATCCTTAAATTTCTAACAGAGCCCAATTTGTAAAACACTCGAACAGCTAGCTTCAGAACAAAGCTACAATATGTGACCTACGGATTTGATGTAGGAGTGTTTCACACTATTCTGTCCCTACCAAACTCAGAAAGAGCCAGGAAATCATTCAGTTTTGTGAACTAATCGGTGTCTCGTTAAGTGTGGCGATTAGTTAAAGGGTATTTATTTTTTTATTTATCATTTATTGCACATAAGAAAAAAACATACAGATACAACATAATAGAGACTACACAACAGGTTCTGCTTATTTCTACAATGAAATTTCTTCTAGCAGACCCACGAAAGAGAGATATGACTGGAAGAGGCAGATAAGACGTGCACAATGGAAATCTAAAAAAAATTAATATAAATTTAACTACATACTAATAAGTACATAAATACATAAATAAGTACATATTTCAATACATACGAATGTAAAATATAACATACATATAATACACGGAATAACACTATGACGAACGGTACGATGGGACTGCCATACAAAATTTGTAAAAACTTTAGATAAAAAAAAAAAAATATGTGACCACGCCATTTCCTTGAAATGATTTCCTTGTAAATACTAAATGATGTATTGCTTGCAGGTGGAGGCCGGCGCGGCTGGCGGCGGCGGTGTGACGCCCATCGGCATGTCGGGCGACGTGGTGTCGCGGCTGCAGGAGCGGGCCACGGCCCTCACGCAGGAGCGCAAGCGGCGCGGCCGCACCGTGCCCGAGGGTCTGCTGGCGCCAGACCAGCTCCGAGCCTTCCTCACTCTCGCCTCGCATCCCGTGAGTCATGGACATTACATAATTCTACAGCAATTAAAATTGTGCGCACCTGATGTGTATATAGATAGGTGAAGGATGCCTCGACTATTTAAAGTACCAAGAGGCAATGCTAATCTTTTAAATAAAGGGCCAATGACACGAACACTATTGTCATATGCAGTATGAGCGAATTTCAAAGAGTCGCGTTATTTGTACTATGTTATTTAGAATGATAGTTATAAACTTGGTAAATAAATTAATACTGACAACCTTAAGAGGGCTTAGGCCTGTAATTAATAAACCCAACTCAATACAAGTCTTGAGGCTGTAACAACAGAGATGCGTCTTAAGCAGTTGACGCTAATTCAAGCCCCGTGCTAATTTATAAACCAATGTTAAGGTCCACTCAGCTGAGATCACTTCTCGAGTATTCGCCTCAGCGGCGAATAATGATAGTCTTGAGTTTCGTTTATTAATATGCGCACCTCTCAAGTGAGTACTGCTTGAGTATGCACGTGCTTTTCACGTTGGGTTTATTAATCAACACGTTCACTTGAGACCGGTCACAAGACTGTTCTCAATCTTGAGAATGGTTTATTAATACGGGCCTCATACATTTATTGCATTACACATGTCATAGTTACAATACATGTTGCCAGTGATGACATATAAATAAATAAATATTTAAATATTTCGGACACTTACACCAATCATCTAGTCCCAAACTAAGCAAAGCTTGTACTATGGATAACTAGACAACGGATAAATATACATAAATATTTATATAAACATCCATGACTCAGGAATAAATGTTCATATTCATCACACAAACATTTACCCGTCGCGGGATTCGAACCCGCAACCGTTGGTTTCGCTGATAGGGTCACTATCCACTACACCAATCGGTACCACAATATGGAATTGAATTTCTAACAATTGGCTAAGCACCTGCGGGATCGAATCAGAAATGAGGAGATCCACAGGAGAACCAAGGTGACCGATGTAGCCCGAAGAATTGCCAAACAGTGGGCGGGGCACATTGCTAGTAGGACCGACGGCCGTTGGGGCGGAAAGGTTCTCGACTGGCGACCGCACACCGGAAGACGTAGCGTCCCCCCCGAGCCCCCCCACGAGGTGTACCGACGATATAATAACGGTCGAGGGAAGCCGGTGGATATGGACAGCCCAGGACCGATCGTTGTGGAGATCTTTGGGGGAGGCCTTTGTTCCAGCAGTGGACGTGTTTCGGCTGATATAAGTATAATAATAAGTATCCTTAGACATATACACAGCGCCATCTAGTGCCACAGTAACCAACTATAGGCTTGTGTTGTGGATATCAAATGGTTGATATACATTTTTTTTTGTAAATAAATACTTATTTATTATAGATGAAAACATCCATAACTCGAGTACAAAGTACAGGAAGAGATCGCTGTTAGCGATAAGGCCGCCTAATTTGTAGTTTCTATAAGATATTTAAATGTACCTTCCTTATTTAAACAATAAAGCGTATTTGATTGATTGATTGATTGATTGAGTACAAATGTTCGTATTCATCACACAAACATATGCCCCTAGCAGGAATCGAAACCGCAACCTTTTGGTATAGTGGTTACAATACATAGGTAAGTACTGACATACTCGTGAGCCTTGTCAGGCATGGCAATATGGAGCAAAGGGATATCTATGTTTTTAATGTCGTTTTAAGTACCAATATTTATAGGTTGTTTATGAGGCTATGTATGTTGGAAGTTCAAGAAGAAGTGCTCCAATTCTACAGTCAATCAAACGAAGCTAACAAAAAATAGCAAATTGAATGTACAGCTTAGCCTATTTTAACAAATAAAATAAGATGTCAATAATATTAATGGTGTCATCATTGGATAGAATAAGATTTAGAAAAGCCTAAAAGCTAATTATGAATATAACTGAAGTAGCTTTGATGGGGGCTATTTTCCAGAATTCACGTGGCCTGGGATGAAGAACGCGATCTCAGTAGATGCCGAACCGAAAATGCACGAAATTCGTGAATAATAGCATTAAAAATACCACGTTACACTATTCACCCTGCTCTTGAAGATCCCAAGGTTGTAGGATTCAGGAAAGACTCACAAAAGCTATTTAGGTATTATTTAGGCTTTTAGGCATTTCGACTGCAGGCCAGAGCAATATTTTTGATTTATGCTGTATATAAAAAGAATGTTAATTTACCCAATGAAGGCGCCACTGGACGGAATAGATATTTTGTACCAAGATTAAATACATGACTTTGACTATGATTGTATAACATGGAAAGTGGAAAAGTTCAGCAGTTCCCTAATGATAATTTTCTTTCAGGGTCTCCATTCAGCCAGTGTGCCCGGCATACTGTCCCTCGACATCAACCCGTCGGACCACAGCAAGCTGCTGACTGGTGGCAACGACCGCAACGCCACCGTGTTCAACAAGGACACAGAGCAGGTGGTGGCCATCCTCAAAGGTCACAGCAAGAAGGTCACTCGTGTCATCTACCATCCGGACGAGGACACAGTCATTACCGCCTCGCCCGACCACACTATACGTGTATGGAACGTGCCCACGTGAGTGTACTAATTTGACGTTGCTCAAAGTTTCACCTTAATACAAACCAATCAAGTACACTTTTGAAAAAAAAAATTAGAAAACACTCGATAAATATACCTATTTGAAATGTATTGTCCTTACCCAAAATACCCAAAAGTTGCCTGGAAGAGATCGCTTTTAGTGACAAGGTCGCCAAATTGTACATTCTATTGTTACCACATTCTGTAACTGTATTTTCATTTCTATTGATTGTAAATATAACTTCAAAATTGTATAACCAATCGGTTTTATCGCTATTAAGCGATTTCTACCAGAGAACCTTTAAGGGGTATACAATTTAGGGGATGTTAACCATTTCTTCTGGTTTGTCTGTAAAGCGTGTGAGAGATGTTTTCTTATGAGAGACTTTGTTTTGTGAGAGGGTGTTTGTGTTTTGTGATAGGTGTGTTTGTGTTTTGTGAGAGGGTGTGGTTGATATTAGTGAGAGGGTGTGTTTGTGTTTTGTGAGAGGGTGTGTTTGTGTTTAGTGAGAGGGTGTGGTTGATATTAGTGAGAGGGTGTGTTTGTGTTTTGTGAGAGGGTGTGGTTGATATTAGTGAGAGGGTGTGGTTGATATTAGTGAGAGGGTGTGTTTGTGTTTTGTGAGAGGGTGTGGTTGATATTAGTGAGAGGGTGTGTTTGTGTTTTGAGAGAGGGTGTGTTTGTGTTTAGTGAGAGGGTGTGGTTGATATTAGTGAGAGGGTGTGGTTGATATTAGTGAGAGGGTGTGTTTGTGTTTTGTGAGAGGGTGTGTTTGTGTTTTGTGAGAGGGTGTGATTTGTGTGAGAGTGTGTTTGTGTGTTTTCTAAGAGGGTGTGTTTGTGTTTTGTGAGAGGGTGTGATTTGTGTGAGAGTGTGTTTATGTGTTTTCTAAGAGGGTGTGTTTGTGTCTTTTGTGAGAAGGTGCGTTTGTGTTTTGTGAGTGGGTGTGTTTGTGTATTTTGTGAGAGTGTATGGGAGTTGTATTTTGAAAGTAGAGTTATGTCGTTAGTTTTGTTAAGTTGATGTTTTTGGTTACAAGGAGAAATGGGAATTTTCTTTAATATTATCCAAATTTGTAATAATTTGTTAGACGCTTTGAAGTTTCTGTAATATTGCATATAATGTAACTAATGAATGTGTGTTGCACAACAGATCGCAGACGACTGTGATCCTCCGTTCGCACGAGGGCCCGGTGACCGGGCTGTCGCTGCACCCCACGGGCGACTACGTGCTGTCCACCTCCACCGACCAGCACTGGGCCTTCTCCGACATACGGACCGGTGCGCTACTCACCAAGGTATCTACAGGCACTTTCAGGAGGGAATGTAAAATGTGGTACTTACATAAACAAAAAACCGCATCCATATGGTCCTTTCAAAAAACTTCACACCTGGTCATGTAACGTGTGCATTTTACATAAATACTTTCTTGGACGGGTGTTTCTCTGCCAGTATGATTCGGATATGATTTAAAATTTGTTAAATTAGTAATAATAATTTGAAAACAATTAAATTCACTCGCACAATCACACATAAGTATTGAAATTTATAAATACCTACCTATATGATACCTTCTCGTATCGTGTCTTTTTATGTTTTTTTATAGTTTATCACTTGTAGTTGTTTTTGAGTTATTTTAGATATAGTTTTTTCTTTTTGTTTGCTTTTAGTGAATGTTTAAATTTATTCATAGAGTAATAATAATTAATTCATTGGTGGCAGCAACTACTCTACTTGGGGGGGACTGAAAATCAGCAAATCTGCTGATTCCCTACCTTTTCATCACAGTTTGACCTAATTTATAATCAATTAATTACTTGTTAAATTAACTTTGTGGTGAATAAATGCCTTTTATTTATTTATTATTTATGTTTCTTACATCTTTTTCCTGCTTTCATTTGATATAACTAGAAGAGGCTACGTGAAACACCTCAAAAGAAAAGACCTCGCAGTCAGTAATTGGTTAAAGGGGGAAATCAGAGTTACATTCTCAATAGAGAACACGCTCAAAGTCATGGATAAACAAAGAAGTCTGCTCAAAACTCTGACTTACAGACATAAAAATTTATACATACATATAATAAAGATACAGATAAAAAAAATTCTTCTAACGTGAAATATAATCCGCCCCGTGGCTCCGTGTAAACAACATAGGGTTTACGAATGGGAGGTCGTGGATTCGATCCCCAGCGGTGTACATGGTTAGTACTCGATTTGGTTGGATGTCCGCCTGGCTAGCTACCACCATCTTATCTAAGTATGCCGTCAAACAGCAATGTTAATAGCAGTGGTGTACCCTCCACCTTTCCTCAAAATACAGTGTCAAGACAGCTGATTAAAAAATTCTAAACAGTTGGGAAGATTGCTAAAAGAGCAAGTTATTTTTTTCTCAATTAATAGCAAATTTTATAATTCTGCCTACTCTGTGACAAAACGCTGTGCACGCCCTGGTCAGTAGCATGTGTTCGCGTTGTTAGAGATGAGATAGCCAGTGCGTACGCTTCGGCCTCATCTTCACTTAACATCAGGTGTGATTGAGGTTATGTGCTAACCCACTGCATAAAAAAAATCGAAGGCATTTGAGGAACTGCCACACTTTTACAGGAAAAATACTTGTACCAATAAAGTTTATTTCATTTCAAGGTAAGCGACTCATCCGGCGTCAGTCTAACTACGGCACAGTTCCACCCGGACGGTCTCATCTTCGGCACTGGAACCGAAAACTCCCAAGTCAAGATCTGGGACTTGAAGGAGCAGAGCAACGTCGCCAACTTCCCTGGTCATGTCGGCCCAGTTACCTCCATATCCTTCTCCGAGAACGGCTACTACCTCGCCACGGCCGCTGAGGACGCCTGCGTGAAACTCTGGGATTTGCGTAAGCTGAAGAACTTCAAAACAATCCAGTTGGAGGAAGGTTATGCGATTAAGGAGTTATGCTTTGACCAGAGCGGCACATACTTGGCTATAGCCGGTACGGATGTGAGGGTATACCTTTGTAGGCAGTGGCAGGAGTTGAAGGTGTTCAATGATCATACAGCATCAGCTACTGGGGTCAGGTTTGGTAAGAATGCGCAGTACATAGCGTCTACTAGTATGGATAGGACGCTCAAGTTGTATGGTATAGAGTAAGTTTAGTTTAGTTTAGGATTAGATGTTTAGGGAATATTTGATTATGTTCAGAATGTGTACACTCAATACAACTTTCACGTTCAATAATATTTTGAATTTAAAGAACCGATGGTGATTATGAATATATGAATATAAATAAATATCTATACACATACACACACACAGCGCCATCTAGTTCCACACGAAACAACTAGGCTTGTATTATGGATACCTAATGGTTGATAAACTACACGAATACATATTTGTTTTGTAAATAAATACGTAAATAAATGAAAAACATCCATAACTCGGGAAACACATGTCTGTATTCATCATACAAACATAAGCCCCTAGCGGGATTCGAACCCGCGACCTTATTGTATAGCAGTCAGAATTTTTAACCACTACACCAAACAGGTCGTCAAATATACAAACTTCAAACTTCAAGCATTTTATTTCAACGTAAGATACATGATATCATTTGTTGAATGTCAATTTAAATCTACTGGAAATAAAAGAAGTTTATTGCATTTATCTGTCAGTCGGTATGTCCAAGCTACTACCGCTTCGGAAAGGGAATTCATCTGTGGGAAAAGAAGCGGCGCAAGAAACCCACAGGATCATTGTTGTTCTTTTTTTTTTTTAAATAAAGTATATAACTAATACAATTTTATAATTTTGGGGAGCTGGTCGAAGTACACCAAGCGTGTTTGTCATTCAGGTAGTCACTAATTTTATAATAACCCCTTTTTGCTAATGTTATTTTGACATAATCTTAAAATTTTTTCTCAGTTAGATTAATGATATTCTCAGGTATAAGGTTATAAAAGCGTATACAGTGTCCCACAAATGATGTATTAACTTTGCTTAGTCTGAACATAGGCTACACGTGAAGGAGTCGTGAATGCGAGGGATTCTTCGAGGAATGACACAACCAACTCTTATTAATAATATCTGTGTATTCAGCTCTTCACGTGAACGGTACACCACCAAACGTCGAAGTAATTAATTACTTAATTCTAACAAGGAAATCGTACATTAAAAATATTGCTCGTGACGTCTGTCTGAATTTGTTTGAGTTCCGTGAATCCGACCAGAGAGTGTCCATAGGCGCGGTATAAATATTAGTCGCCAAAACGCTAGAACACTGTGTACGAAGTGTGAGTTTTGCTTCTTTTTTTAATTTTACCATCGCGTTCGCGTTCACGTAGAAAGTACCTATGAAGAAAAATTGTTTCATTTTTATACTAGCTCTCCGTCCTTGCCTATATGTTAATCCAGGTCCTAATCTTAATTTAAATTATACCTTAAAATATAATTTGACGACCGATTGGTGTAGTGGTTAGTGACCCTGTCAGCGAAACCAACGGTTGCGGCTTCGAATCCCGCGAGGGGTAAATGTTTGTATGATGAATACGAACATTTATTCCCGAGTCATGGATGTTTATATAAATATTTATGTATGTTTATCCGTTATCTAGTATCCATAGTACAAGATTTGCTTAGTTTGGGACTAGATGATTGGTGTAAGTGCCTCAAAAAATTAAAAAAAAATCTGTCTCCGCACGGCCGTTTAGGCGTGAAGAGGTAACAAACATGCTGACATACACAAACTTTCGCATTAGTTGAGATTTTGTCATTTGTCTACGATGCACGGAGACTGGTATAAAAATGCCACAAATGGCCACCCATCCAAGGATAGACCTCGCCAGTCACGTTCCTTCAATGCGCTAATGGAAATCTTTAGCATACAGAATTTTGTGTTGAAAACAAGTATCTTTTCACGAATGTTCGCTTCCAACTTTTTCTTAAATCTGCGCTTGAGCATAGTAGAAAGAGATGATGCTATACAAGTTTCATAAAGCTGTCCCTTTTTAACTATTATAATAATAATAAATAAATATACATACACACAGCGCCATCCTAGGTCCACAGTAAGCATCTAGGCTTGTGTTATGGATACCAGATGGTTGATAAACTACACAAATAAATCTTCTTTTTTTTTATGAAAAACATCCATAAGTCACGTGTCTGTATTCACCATACAAGCATATGCCCCTAGCGGGATTCGAACCCGCGACCTTTTGATACTACACCAAACAGGTCGTCATACTATCTTTAACAACTATCCTCAAGCGGAGATCTATTCTTGAGTAACATTATGTATATACGGGCCTTAGTGTCCAGACGAGAATTGTTGACGTACGCAAGCCAATTTACTTCCGGTATCATAGTACGTGTAAGTGATCCATCAGGTGGTGATGGTCGACGAAAATTGGACTTGACCTATTGGCCAAGGAACAGAAAGCCTTGCTGACGGCAGGCTTGATTCATATCTGGCCAATATGGTCGAAACGCTGCTAATGCCATACCTCTTGCAGGATTTAAGTACTCGGCTTGGTCGGTGGCAGGGCATTTTAAATGTCCGCCTGGCTAGCTACCACCCTCTTATCTAAATCTGCCGCCAAGCAGCAATGTTAATAGCATTGTTGTGTTCCGGTTGTCGGAGATAAGATAGCCAGTCCCCCAAATGTGTTGGGGTTGCCGGGTCAGTACGCTTCCACCTTCGACCTCATCTATACTTAACATCAGGTGTGATTGAGGTCAAGAACGAACCCGGTGGGCAAGAAGAAAAAGCTGGATTTCCGCAACTCGACGCTGTTTTGCGCCTATCTTTCGTGGTGGGTTGCTGACACTGCTCTTGCCAACCCAGAAGCCTAGCAGACCATTGACGTTGGCGACGACCTCTGGAAGTGACCCCGGTGTCCCGGTGTTGTGCCCTGTATGCTACCACACTTAGACATACTAAGATGATGTGGGCGTCTGTTTCTTCTGCCTCCTGCACGCTCTCCAAGGGGCTGTCTGTAAGACCTAGAGTAAACAAGTGTTTGTTTCATAATTTGACGGCTTAGTCTAGGCGGCCTTCATAAGAAGGAATTGCGGTTCGTTTTGCGACTATTCATTCTTTTTGCCTAACTCAATTTCTTTGGGAATATTATGACGTTGAATGAATGAACGTGGGAATATTACGACGTTGACCAATGAGAAACCGTCAAATTGCCGGGCGAGGGATGAGCCAACCAATCACATGTCAGACCGTAACTGATGACGATATCGATTAAATTCTGTAATAGAACCCCAGACTGCCCGACTCAACTGCTTTGGGAATTGTAGTCGTTTATGACGTCAATGCACTGTCCGTCTTTGTCATATCGTAACACAATGACAAGGATGGACAGTCCATTCGTATCGCTATAGTTTCCAATTACGCGGGGCCAGGCAGATCTCTTCGGTTTAAGTACAATTGCGTTAATCCGTCCCCGCGCGTCGACACAGAGAGAGATGTCAGAGAATGGGATAAGTTATTCCATTGCCTGACGCATCACATTAGTAATGGCTTTTTCCTCCGAAGAAAACGTGTTTAACTTATGAGACTTGCGTATCCTGCGTATACATATAAGCAATAAAGGCCAGAACTATAATTATAACTTTTACTTACCTATACTTAATATAAATATTATATTTTTTCAAAATTTTCAGTTCCACTTTTCTCAATTTTCAATCAATCAATCAATCAAATACACTTTATTGTACAAAAAAATCTACAATGCACTTCATGAATAAAGCTTCAAAAAAATAATAATTGTACAACCAGGCGGTCTTATCGCTATTAAGCGATTTCTACCAGACAACCTTTGGGTAGAGAAAAAATTTGAACGGGATAAAAGCAAGTAGGTTGTGCACCAATGACTTAAAAATATATATAATAATAGATACCAAACAATAGATATAAACATACATACGTTAGATATGAACATCAACTTACATGCAATGATAGTGTAAAATATACCTACTTATATAGCGATAAATTGTTTATACATATACAATATACGTGACACCAAACAAAGAAAATATTGGATACTATAATTATCAAAACTCAGAACCACGAATAATTATGAACGAATTACGAAAAACAATTTTAAAGTATGTTCGAGCAAAGGAAGAGCGAACCCTCTTGGTACAAGTATGTTAAATACTTAAAAGTTGTACTTAAAAGTAGACAGTAATTTGAAAATGAAGATTTTTGTATTTTTTTCTTCTTGTATAAAGTTTCATCAAATCGGTTTATTAATTTCGAATATTTTGAAGTTGAAAGTATGTATGTTAGAAGGCTGAGAGTTTTAATTTTTTCGGTTAAAATTTAGCTGATGTGCGTGTTTATAATACGAGAGTTATATTAGCATGCCGGTCTCCATGTGCTGTTGTCCTAATTTAGCTTTCGCATTATGTTGGAATATATTTTCAATATTTTTTCGTTGTACCTTTTGAGGTGCAATCCAATATATGTTATATGCAGTAACTAGCTTTCCCCCCGCGACTTCGTCCGCGTGGAAGATTTTATCAAAATACAAACAACAAACTTTCATCCCCTATTTTATCCCCTTGGGGGTAGAATTTATCAAAATCCTTTCTTAGCGGATGCCTACGTCATAACATCTATCTGCATGCCAAATTTCAACCCGAGCCGTCCAGTGGTTTGGGCTGGACGTTGATAGATCACTATGTCAGTCACCTTTGAGTTATATATATTTAGATTAATAAGGTAGTGTTTTCTAAGTCTGTAATGCTAGAATCATCGCATTGAAATCCAGTTATTTTGATGTAAAAAAATTTTTGCTTGAAGAATGCCCACGAATTATGCTATTTCGGGTGACTTTTACTTAGTTGCGAATACTTTAAGGGAAGCATGTAGTCGTAATACCAAAAAACTTTTCTTAAAGAAAATATTATGTAGTATAAATTTTCATAGTCATGGTCACATCATTTATTGCTCGTGGTAAATATAGGCAGAGATGTACAAAATACCCTGTACAAAGTATCTGCAATACAAAATGCAAGATACTTTTAAATAAAGTATTTCAGATACCAGATACAAAATACTTTCGAGAATAGTATCTGAAATACTAAATACCAAATACGTATCTTCTAAATACTTCTTAAGATACAAATACTTTTGTAAGAAAACAAGATTTTATTTTAATGAATTCTAAGTTTATTTTTCTTAATTGACATAACACGAGCATAACACGATAACATAACACACACGTTACATAACATAACACGATATATTCGTAAATAACTTAATGTTATTTACGTATGTAAATAACTTAACATTAAGTTGACGACCTGTTTGGTGTAGTGGTTAGCAACTCTGACCACTATACCAAAAGGTTGCGGATTCGAATCCCGCTAGGGGCATATGTTTGTGTGATGAATACGGACATGTGTACCCGAGTTATGGATGTTTTCATTTATAATAAGTATTTATTTACACAAAAAATGTATTTATGTAGTATATCAACCATCTGGTATCCACAACACAAGCTTGTAGTTGCTTAATGTGGAACTAGATGGCGCTGTGTGTATGTCTAAGGATATTTATTTATTTATTATTTATTTATATACAAAAAGGCGGTCATCTTCTCAAATGAAATTACATTTCAGTTTTTTTTTTTAATTGTTTGGCTCGCACGACTTGTGCATTTGCCACATCTTGTATAGATACAGGCCAGTGCAGTGCAAAGAAAGAGTCGCCATCTACCAATGTGATGTTGGACTAATAATGACATGCTCAATTTTACGCATTTATTTTATATATTTCTACTAATATATTACTAAAAGTATTTTATCAGAAAAAGTATTTATAAAATACTAAGATATCAAACAAAATATATTTAAATACAAGATACAAAATGATTTTTTAAAAAGTATTTTAGATACAAAATGAAAATACGTATCTTGCATCTTGTATCTGTATTTCAGATACTTGTATCTTAGATAAGTCACACCTCTGAATATAGGATGTTAAAGACACAAATTAAATTGAACGCACACGAACCCTGTGAGGGCACTGCAATGTCTTGGTATAGCCCCCAAAAGAATGTGTTTTTCGAGTGTATGCACATTTCTATGTTGACTCCCGTATGCCCGTACCCTAAACGGCTCGACCGATTTTTAAGTTATGGTTGTCGTTCGATTCGTTTTGATCCTTAGAGTGCAATGGGATACATTTTATGGTAAAATATCCAACATGGCGCCCACAAAATACACAATATACTGGCGGGTTTTTTTTTTGTTTTAAAACACTCGTTTTGCTGTTCGCGTACTCGGCACGTGCGTTTGCGCACAATTTCCTGAGGTGGTCATTTTTATTACTCTCAAGTTTTCGTAAGTTACGTAATTTCGTTTGTTTGCAGTAATTGTTTCTTTTTATGTGCAAATACGTATATTCAAATAAAATATAAAAATAAAATATCCTTAAACTTACAACACAGCGGCATCTAGTTCCACAATAAGCAACTATAGGCTTGTGTTGTGGATACCAGATGGGTGATTATACTACATAAATACATATTTTTTTTTGTAAATAAATATCTACTTATTTATAATAGCAAACATCCATAACTCTGGAACATGTCCGCATTCATCACACAAACATATGCCCCCAGCGGGGTTCGAACCCGCCGCGACCTTTAGGTATAGTGGCCAGAGTTGCTAACCACTACACCAAACAGGTCGTCAAAAAATATTTCTATCCTTTAAGAAAAATTGTTCAGTATTATGAGTACATGCTCCCCTTAAAGTATTCGCAACTAAGTAAAAGTAACTCTCTAAATAAATTCAACTTTTTATTCACCGATCTATAGCGTCACGTGACGACGCCGGAATGCTCACTAAAAACATTGAGCAGTGGCATAATTTTGTTTCCTTAGGGAACTATTTGAGCCCAATTTTATGAGTATTAAAATAGCTCAATTCCTCTGCGAAGATTCTATTGTATACGTTGAAAATAAACAATCAAATAGGGAACTTTTGTTTTTGAAAATAATGTTCACCTACGAATGTGTGTCACCTCTGTTCTTGACATGCGTGACACAAATCTGTTTCCATATTGGCAGAATTCTGTGGGCAATGAGGTGCTGATGTAATAGCTCTAATGCTTCGGCCGCACCTGCGTGTATCGTGCCGAAGTAATTCGTGCCGAAGCTTCGTACGTTTTGACGCTAAAAAGTTATCGCGATAAAAGCTGTGGTCATATTAGCGACTTCGGTATTTTGCATGAACTATCGTGCAATAATCCAAGATGGCCGTTTCAAACGTATAACTATGGAAGACGAATTTCTTTACTTCTACATGTGTGCTAACAATTACTGCATATATTAAAACCTAAAAAGAAGAAACCTAAACCCATATTATAGGCTCAGCTTCATAATTATTAAGAAATTCCAATACCATTTCATCGCTCCACTCCATTTTTACGCAGCCACCTATATATGTACGTCTTAACTGAATGAAAACAACGGCCGAAATGAACAACGCTAGTCTGACCACGCAGAGCGAAGTGTTAGCGCGCTAAAACCCTTTGACGTACCGCCACCCGCGCGATGACGTACACGCAGCCGGTATGTTCGCGACGATAGCCGATAATAACCGGTCACATCTGCGTGTATCGTGTCTTGACGCGAAGCTTTGTGACGATACACGCAGGTGCGGCGCCAGCATTAAAGATGAGGAGTCATTTATGTGACTAACTTGTTATAATATAACTAAGTTAAGGCCGAATTTAAATAATGCTGACAAATATTGCAAGTAATCGTACTGTTTGTGAAAATTATCGCTCTTTGAATAAACTGATTGACTTTAATATCTAGTATTTATTTTTATTTTATTTTCTTGAGAAAACCAACAGCTGTTTTACAAAATTTATGAATAAATCATTCTCGCTAGAGGTATTATCCGTATATTTTGGGATTTTTGGCGGGATCTCGGCGAGTGAAGTTGCATTGTGGTTTATAATTTGTTCATTCTGACTTTTGAAGCTTAATAATGACAGAATATTGTGCAGCAAAAGTTAGTGATGGTGTACAAGTGAAGGGAAGTGTAAATTAAACTAAAAAACTGAAAGCCAATTAGAGGTTTCCACTGATAGAACCTACTTACTTAATAAAAAACTATACATTGCAATCAATAAAAAGTTTATTGTAATAAGCCTGGAAATGTGTTTATCGAGATTTCAAGTCTTTCATTGGACGCTTCCCGACAACTTTATTCCGACTTACATTGCGGTGTGAAGTTCGTACGAATGAACTACAGCAGCAGCACTAGTAAGCATGACAGGCGTGATAAACGCTTAAGTCATTCGAGTTTGTCCTGCTTGTTCGCTTGGACGAAATATACAACTATTTTATGTCGTGTCGCGCGCGACAAATGATGTTACGGGTGCAGGGCTAGCACAACTTATAAAGCTTCGATCGACAAAGCTTCTCGTATATCAAATCTTGTCTTTTCGAGCGCAACTTGACACGTGATTGGTCTGAGATCACATGGGTATCACGACTACGATATACATGCATATTCTTTCAATCTGTCGCGCCCGCAAAGTTGTGCTAACGTGCAGAATGGGACGAGAGGTGTTTAGGTGAATATCACTTGTATTTAGCATCAAGAGCGAGAATGTATATTCTGGACCATTTTCAAGACCGGCGTCTACATCAATCACAAATGGCGCTGTTTATTCTTTTCCTGCCTTTGCCTATCAAAAATGTTAAGCTAATTATACAAAAAACAATACTTTTTAAAACAGCTGAGACTCCGGTTGTCAGAGTTAAGATAGCCAGTCCCCCAAATGTGTTGGGGTTTCCCGGTCAGTACGCTTCCACCTTCGACCTCATCTTCACTTAACATAAGGTGTGATTGAGGTCAAGTACCAAATTGTGCATAAAAAAAAGCCGACTCCAACTCCGGTCCAAATCAATTGAGTTATTTCACCTTGTTTTTGATTTTTTTATAGACACTAGTTATTTAAAACAAGTTTTTATTACTTTTTTTTTTTTATGCTCGACGGGTTAGTACTTGACCTCAATCACACCTGATTTAAGTGAAGATGAGGTCGAAGGTGGAAGTGTACTGACCCGGAAACCCCAACACATTTGGGGGACTGGCTATCTTATCTCTGACAACCGGAACACAACAATGCTACTAACCATGCTGCTTGGCGGCAGATTTAGATAAGATGGTGGTAGCTAGCCAGGCGGACATTTTAAAATGCCCTACCACCAACCAAACCGAGTACCTACTTAAACATGTACCCCGCTGGGGATCGAACCCGCGACCTCCGAAACGTAAACCCAATGTTGTTTACATTGAGCCACGGAGGCGGTTAAGTTTTGTTACGCAACCCTACAAATGACGACGAAAGAAGTCGCTAAATAGTGGGAAAGACTACTTCGCTCTTCGCGAAGCGACACGGCTGTGACATTCAACAATGAAATAAAAATGTAGCCTTTATCATTACGAACTTTTATTATATTTATAATTTACATAAAACAATTTTCCCTCCCTTTACAACATAGTTTGAAATAAAATCATATAATTAAGTATATACACTTATCTGTACAGGTATATAAACGTAAAGGTATCTAATTATTATAAAAAAATTGCTGTGATCAACGGTGTCCACTCCAGTACACGAGACTTATAATATTGCCTAAAGTTTTTCGACATTTCGGACCCGAACGAAGGATGAGAAACGACGACAATCATTTCACGGTCAAACAAAGTGAAATACGAATTTCTATTTTCGCCCTTCACAGCCCGAAATATCGGGAAACTTACAAGGTGACTGTTTAACTAATCACTGGACATCACTTCGCGTCGGGTGTTTCACCATGTCATACTTCTACGACCTGCTACGTTTGAACCAACAGTTTCCGACGAATTATTTGATCCACTTGGTTATCAACAACGATTCTCTTTGTACGACGACCCTTACAATAATTCCTCCGTATGTCGTAGACAGAATGCCTAGGTGGTACGTTGTGAGGCGGACATTTGCTCTTCTACAGAAAACCGCTGCTCAGATCGGGTTCCCCATACATTAAGGCCCGTATTAATAAACCGTTTTCAAGATTGAGAATAGTTTTGTGACCGGTCTCAAGTAAACGTGTTGATTAATAAACCTTACTTGAGACCTGAAAAGCACGTGCATACTGCATACTCAAGCAGTACTCACTTGAGAGGTGCGCGTATTAATAAACCATTCTCAAGATTGAGAACAGTCTTGTGACCGGTCTCAAGTAAACGTGTTGATTAATAAACCTAACTAGAGATCTGAAAAGCGTACTCAAGCAGTACTCATTTGAGAGGTGCGCGTATTAATAAACGAAACTCAAGACTATCATTCTTTTGCCGCTGAGGCGAATTCTTGAGAAGTGATCTCAGCTGATTAGACCTCATGATTGGTTTATAAATTAGCACGTAGCTTGAGATAGCGTCAACTGCTTAAGACGCCTCTCGGGTGATACAGCTTCAAGACTTGTATTGAGATTGGTTTTATCATACGGGCCTAAGAGTGAAGAAAACCCCTAGAAATTTTTATTGATACTCGAGAAATACCTAATTAGTAAACGCTACCACCCGCTCCAAAAGTAAAAAATAAGTAGTTATATTATATCAATGATTATTGCCAAAGTAAAAATAATAAAAGGTGATTCTATAACCAAGTGTTTTAATCATATATAATACCCTATTTTTCTCAAATCTGCAATGTTTTATTTTGTCAAACTAGTAATGACGTCAATTTTGGGAGAAGGGGGGGGGGGGGTCATTAAGAAATGACGATAGGATGATTATAGGGGGGGGGGGGTCTAAAATCTGAAAAAATCGATGACGTAATTTATGGACGGCCCCAATGTATATTCCACTCAAATAATTTATAATTACAGTGTCAATAATTTCAAATTGTTTAACTGCCTCCGTGTCTGAATGTAAACATAGGGCTTACGAATTGGGAGGGGTGCGGGTTCGATCCCTAGCGGGGTTACTGACCGCGAACCCTGAAACCCGCCACTGGGCGTGCCTAGGGTTTCAGAGGGCATGGCCCCGGATATGTTTGATGAGTGAAATTGTGGTTTTTATAGACAAGATTATTGGTACTTCACACTTCTAGGAATTCTGCACACTTCATGCGGAACTTGGGTACATGTTTAGTTATCGGTATGTTGCTTATGTTTCCAGTAGTTCTGTTGGCCGAACTAATGGGAATTTTTGTCTCACTAGTTCTATCAACAGAACAAATGGTACTAGGGATTCCCAGTAGTTCTGTTGAGTTCTAATTCGATTGCGAGCGAAGCGAGCACGGGAGTTTTTGGCATCCCGACATGGATAGGTTAGCTCGCTCTGCTCGCCCGGCTCGCTTCCGCCATACCCTTCGTGTTAGGTTGACATGTTATTCACTAGAACTAGTGGGACAAAAAAATCCCATTAGTTCGGTCAAAAAAAAGTTCAAGTTATTTACAGAACTAGACAGACAAAAATTCCCATTAGTTCGGCTAACAGAATTGTCCAACAGAACTACTGGGAACAAAGGGTATGTTGGTGGTAAGGCATTTTAAATGTCCGCCTGGCTAGCTACCACCATATTATCTAAGTCTTACCAGCAAACAGCAATGTTAATAGCAATGTTATAGATAGCCAGTAAGATGGGGTTTCCAGGACAGTATGCTACCACTTAACATCATGTGTGTTCGAGGTCACGTACTAACCCATTGTGCATAAAAATTATAATAATACAAGCACTTTAAATTAAATTGCTTTTTTTTATGCACAACGGGTTGGTACTTGACCTCAATCACACCTGATGTTAAGTGAATATGAGGTCGAAGGTGGAAGCGTACTGACCCGGAAACCCCAACACATTTGGTGGATTGGCTATCTTATCTCTGACAACCGGAACACAACAGATTTAGATAAGATGGTGGTAGCTAGCCAGGCGGACATTTAAAATGCCCTACCACCAACCAAACCGAGTACTTAAACATGTACCCCGCTGGGGATCGAACCCGCGACCTCCGAATCGTAAACCCAATGTTGTTTACATTGAGCCACGGAGGCGGTTACATGCTGTGCCCTAGCATGCTTTATGTTTGATACCTACTCGTATAAGTATTTTATAAGACCTCATGTATACAACATAAATGCAATAAATTGAATTTGGATACTCAAGCTGAGCAGCGCAGATTCCTTTAACGCAGAAAATGCCCGCCATTCATAACGATCCGCCTAAGCATTAAATACCTAGCTAATTTAGCAACTGCCAACGACGTATAGGTTACGTAGTCAAATATTTGAAGAGTTGATTAAAGGTACAGATAGACATGCTAGTAAGTAGCACAAAAGCATGCTATTGATGAGCAAGTCCTACCTAGTGACATGTGTGTCGAAACAATTGCTAGTAACGAGCATGCTTACAAATCGATCGAGACGTTCGATTTTTGGGCATGCTACCTGAGGCGCGGGGTAGGGGGGGGGGGCGTGCTTTAAGCACGTCTGAACAGGGGGCCAATCGTGCTATTTTACAAGTAAGTTTAGCTGAAGTAAAAAATGGTATCGCCCTATTTTTTGTGAACGGTTGTATCCTTGGTAAACCAAACCCAAAATGTTGTTTTTTTTAATAATCACGAGTATTAAAAAAAACTAGTTTTAATTTCAGTTAGATTGTCAGAGATTAGATAGCCAGTCCCCCAAATAAGATGGGATTTCCGGTTCAGTACGCCACCAATACGGCCTCATCTTCATTTAACATGGTGTGATTGAGGGCAAGTGCTAACCCGTTGAGGATAAAAAAAAAGTTCAAATGATTAGCGCGATATGAAATGTGCTTTACGTAACATTTTTGGTTATGGTTTAGGTGTGGTATTATCGTTCAAACTTAGCGCGATCGGCCCCGGTTTGCTTATGAACATGTTAGTATCGACAATTGTTCGAATTGTTTGACAATTGTTTGCACAGGTCTTCCCCTTCCTCTCTTTCCTTCAATCTTTCCCTCAACTATGTTCTTCAAAAAAATATCGTGTCGTATCAAGAGGTTAAAACGAGGGCGGAAAGTAGAGACGTGGTCATTACTCCACCGACAAGAGCATAGCTCTTAAGTTGAAGAGAGAGTCCCGTCACCTCAGTGGTCCTTCGCGTACAAAATAGCATGTGTACGGATTGTTTGCTTAAAAGCATGCTCATTTAGGAACATGCTTAAAACTAGTATGCTCATGTTAAGCATGCTTAAAGAGCATGTCATCTGTACCTTTATTCATTTTTGGATTATTTGGTAATCGTAATACTAAGTTTTACCGACGGAGGAATTAATGTACAACTCCATCTCCTCGATTTGACAAGACCTTAACACTTCCAGTAAGAGCAGGTCTCGCTGCGTTCACATTTGATGTAGCGTATCGCGGCCATCTTACACTGGTAGCGTTACGGTTGTGTTGTCAACAGTAGGTACCATCTTGCCGGCTCCAAACTTTCGTCTAACAGTTCGTCCAACCTTCCACGTGTAGAGATAGTTCGTGCTTTTGACGATGTTCGATCGTGTTGGCGCGACATCGCTCCGATGGCGGTAAATCGTGAAAGAACTTGGCCAACTCACACGACCAGACCCTCAACACATCAGTATGGTAGAAGGCTCTAGAATTCAAACTAAACCAAAATAAGATATTTACTTTGTTCTATTCTGTTTTTTAGACTTTATGTATGTATAAACTTATACAAAATAATTTTATGCACCAAAAATATATGCACATCATTCAACGTTCTCCATAGTGAATGAGGCTGGAATGTGAACTATTGATGCGTGGAGAGTCTGTTTTGATTAATCGTGAGTTGGGACAGATTGGAGGCATGTTGGAGTGTTGGACGATAGTTTGGATCTGGCATAAGTTACAGACAATTATTTATTAGATGCATGGGCAATGACAGTGCCCACCTTGGGCTCCGAATTGGGTCACAGGGCATACCTCGTTCACACAGCTCACGCGTCAGTACAATTTATGTGACCGCACAAAAGTCCTTGAGCATTCTAACAAAATTGGACCGGTCCTAAGCGTGTTCACAAACATAACTTTCGAAATTTTAAGCAACACCTACTACTTAAATGATTGAATATACTGTCTGAGTTATTTACCGTAAAAAGAGAAATAGGGCATATTAGGTAAGTGAAATGGAAGGTATTGGCATAGGTAGTTTAATTTTCCTTTTCTTCAAAACCATAAAATATAATAAAATGTTTTTAGCGCGTTCGTAGCCTATTGCACATAATTACTTTAAATAAATTATAAAAAGTTACGAGAAAATATGAGTCCCAATTAAAATTCGCATGATAGGAACCCTAGGAATCCCGCCAGTCGCATATCAATCTCCGGAATCTAGGTCGATTGTTTTTATTAAAAAAAAAAAAAAAAAAAAAAAAAAAAAAAAAAAAAAAACCACCTATGCCAATAACTTCCATTTGACTTACCTAATATACCTTTTTTTCCCTTGCGGTAAAAAAAACTCATCCGGTATAGTTTTGTCAATTTCCATATTGCAGTTTCAAATGAAGATAAGTATATGCGGAGGACACACTCCTAAATAACAACATTATAGAAAATTTCACTATTTCTACTTCACGCACTTAGATCCCCCTCCTCTCATTCTTACAAGATAACCTTACATCTACAAGAAAGGGGAGGTTTAAAGGTATGTGGCGTCCACCTTCAACTATAACTTCACGGTAAGCCCTTATTCCATTTTCATAACATCACTATTTTCGTCACTAGCTACGAAAAATATATTTTCACTTCTCATGCTCTTAAAAGTATATCATTATAGCTTTACGTAGACCGATAAAAGTGTATATTTTCATCCCTAAGGACTTAAGTAGGTTTTTAAAATTTTCTCGTTAAAAACACATACAGAAATGAATAAAAAAAAATCAGTTGAATTGAAAATGGAACAATGCCTTGTCTAATATTAACGATTAATTATCGACTCTACAACATCGTTGCACAATAAAAACTTCTGCCGTTTTTGTGAAACAACGATTATTGTACGATAAAAAAAATGTCTATTGTCTATACCAACATTCTTTGCAAAATATAACTCATAATGGCTTGTTCTTCCTATTGTTTTAATATTACATTAAAAACGATACTAATGAGGAAATGGATAATGAAACATAAATAATTACATCAGTTTCATTACTCGTTAAAACACGAAGTATGTACATTAAAATATACACAGAGTGCAACATTTTAGCGAAAACGGTCAATATCACTAAGGTTACATGAACAACAACGTTATGTTGCATATCTAACACTGACATATAAAAGGTATATACATATATTCTTAATTTGTAACCAGTTACGAAACAACAACAATATAATCCCTTTTCATAAACTATATTAAGAAAACAGCATACACTTATATTACTAGGTGCAGAGCGAACATTAGGATATAAATAGCGTAGCATGTTTCCATACACAAGTATAAGCGACGTTTAGGCTTTGAAGTGTGAGGAAAGTCTAGAAATTGGTAATAATTGTCTGGCTTATTCGACTTTAAATAATTATAAACCCATTGCGTTTATCATATCGTATACTATCAAGAGTTTTTGAAAAAGCGATGTATAAACAAATTAGATATCATGGCATACTTGACTTTAGTTAAATTTATAAATCACTTGTTATCAAACAATGTGCAGTATCTTCATTTCGAGATCTAAGTAAGGCTTTTGATTATCTCTACCATGATCGATTGCTAAGTAAACTGGAAAAATACGGTATTAGAAGAAATGCATATAAATGGATGCTTAGCTACCTAACTGAGCGAAGTCAGTATACCGAGATCACAAAAATAGTTAACAATAAAAAGTCTTCACCAAGAACTGTTACCCGTGGTGTCCCTCAAGGCAGTGTTCTCGGACCATGGCAGTATTATCCTGGACCATATTCTTGGAAATAAATTATTCTATTTTTCGAATTTGTTAATACATAAAATACGCCGGTAGTATTTTGTTTTGAAACATGCAATATTTATTTTTAATAAGAGCATATAGTTTAAAGCTGCATAGGGCACGTAACGACTTCTGCGTCTGGTGATTGGTTAACCAGTTACGAAATAGTAAAGACCAATGAAGAATAGTTAGTTAATTGAAACACTTTTCCAGACTCATGCGTGGATTACAATGTGAATCCTCAAAAACGCCCTTCCACACTCGCAATCGTTTAGTTTTCGTTTAGTCTACAGCTGCTGCTATAGCCGTACTACTTCTACGGTGCGAGTGTTATTGCCTTTGCGTTCTCACGAGCACAAGTACAGATTCGGAACAGAGAACATGGTGCGAACAGATACAGACAATGCTACTACTAACCTACAATACAAAGCATAATTTTTCAGTGATCCGAAAATCGACCCCCAGGCACTAACTAACGAAAATAGCTTCTGACGGCCGTAACTTCAGACTTTTTCTTTTGCTAAGAATCCTTTATTTGCATAACTTCAGACGTTCCTTGCATCCCGTACTAACTTGTGATGTCCAACTATATACAACAAAAGTAAAATAATAACGATTGGTTTACAATTGACACAGCAAACTGCAAAAGAAAAAGTCCGAAGTTACGGACATACGAAGCTATTTCCGTTAGAGAGTAGACCCCCTGGTGTCATGACTCATGAGATAAATTAAATAAAATTTTCATTCTTTTTAAAAGTCAATCTAAATAACAAATAGGTCTTCACCTCTCGAACTGTTTTTTTTTCTCACTATTTTCTTCACTTCTCACATTTTATTCAGGAGTTTTAAAAGGTCTCAAATAGAAATAAGGTCCTCGAAGAATCAATTACGTAAGAATAAAATCAAAGAGAAAAATTTTCAATCTCGTCTTGCCGAAGCCGAAAAAAAGAAGTTATTTGTGGAGGTATCATGTTGGAAACAGTGACAAATAACATGTCCTCTTTACGGTTATGCAATTTCGCGTAACCCTTAAAAAAGGAGTTAACCCTTAAAAGAGGCCAAAAGGAAGGCAATACAACACCGAAGAGAAGGTATTGGCATTATCCCTTTATAAAAGGAGCCCAAAATGCTACAAGCTTTTATCCACATACTTTAAGTTGCCATCTGCGAAATCATTGAAGAATTTGTTAAATGAATTTAAAATAAAAGCAGGAGTAAACAAAGTAATTTTTGAAAAATTTAAAGATACAGTGATCTGAATAAAGACTGACTCTGCACTCATTTTTGATGAGATGTCCTTGAACCCAAGTGTCCAATACCATGCCGGGAGAGATGAAATTAAAGGTTTTGTTAGTCATTGTGACAAATTAAAATTGGCAAACTTCTCACGTTTTATTCAAGAGATTTAAAAGGTCTCAAAAAGAAATAAGTTCCTTAAAGAGTCAAGTACGTAAAAATAAAATTAAAGAGAAAAATTTTCAATCTCGTCTTGCCGAAGCCGAAAAGGCAATTAATGGTGGAGGTAACATGTTGGATACAGTGACAAAAAAATATGTCCTTGGCTGCTAAAGTCTTTACGGTTATGCAATTTCGCGAAGCCCTTAAAAAACCAAAAGGAAGGCGGTACAACACCGAAGAGAAGGTATTGGCATTATCCCTTTATAAAAGGAGCCCAAAATGCTACAAGCTTTTATCCACATACTTTAAGTTGCCATCTGCGAAATCATTGAATAATTTGGTAAATGAAATTAAAATAAAAGCAGGAATAAACAAAGTAATTTTTGAAAAATTTAAAGGCATAGTCAGTGGTCTGAATAAAGAAGACCGACTGTCCACTCTCATTTTTGATGAGATGTCCTTGACCCCAAGTATTTAATACCATGCCGGGAGAGATGAAATTAAAGATTTTCTTAGTCATTGTGATAAATTAAAATTGGCAAACTTCTCACGTTTTATTCAAGAGATTTAAAAGGTCTCAAAAAGAAATAAGTTCCTTAAAGAGTCAATTACGTAAAAATAAAATTAAAGAGAAAAATTTTCAATCTCGTCTTGCCGAAGCAGAAAAGGCAACTATTGGCGGAGGTAACATGTTGGATACAGTGACAAAAAACATGTCCTTGGCTGCTAAAGTCTTTACGGTTAAGCAATTTCGCGAAGCCCTTACAAAACCAAAAGGAAGGCGGTATAACACCGAAGAGAAGGTATTGGCATTATCCCTTTATGAAAGGAGCCCAAAATGTTACAAGCTTTTATCCACATACTTTAAGTTGCCATCTGCAAAATCATTGAAGAATTTGTTTAATGAAATTAAAATAAAAGCAGGAATAAACAAAGTAATTTTTGAAAAATTTAAAGGCATAGTCAGTGGTCTGAATAAAGAAGACCGACTGTCCACTCTCATTTTTGATGAGATGTCCTTGACCCCAAGTATTTAATACCATGCCGGGAGAGATGAAATTAAAGGTTTTGTTAGTCATTGTGACAAATTAAAATTGGCAAACTTCTCACGTTTTATTCAAGAGATTTAAAAGGTCTCAAAAAGAAATAAGTTCCTTAAAGAGTCAAGTACGTAAAAATAAAATTAAAGAGAAAAATTTTCAATCTCGTCTTGCCGAAGCCGAAAAGGCAATTAATGGTGGAGGTAACATGTTGGATACAGTGACAAAAAAATATGTCCTTGGCTGCTAAAGTCTTTACGGTTATGCAATTTCGCGAAGCCCTTAAAAAACCAAAAGGAAGGCGGTACAACACCGAAGAGAAGGTATTGGCATTATCCCTTTATAAAAGGAGCCCAAAATGCTACAAGCTTTTATCCACATACTTTAAGTTGCCATCTGCGAAATCATTGAATAATTTGGTAAATGAAATTAAAATAAAAGCAGGAATAAACAAAGTAATTTTTGAAAAATTTAAAGGCATAGTCAGTGGTCTGAATAAAGAAGACCGACTGTCCACTCTCATTTTTGATGAGATGTCCTTGACCCCAAGTATTTAATACCATGCCGGGAGAGATGAAATTAAAGATTTTCTTAGTCATTGTGATAAATTAAAATTGGCAAACTTCTCACGTTTTATTCAAGAGATTTAAAAGGTCTCAAAAAGAAATAAGTTCCTTAAAGAGTCAATTACGTAAAAATAAAATTAAAGAGAAAAATTTTCAATCTCGTCTTGCCGAAGCAGAAAAGGCAACTATTGGCGGAGGTAACATGTTGGATACAGTGACAAAAAACATGTCCTTGGCTGCTAAAGTCTTTACGGTTAAGCAATTTCGCGAAGCCCTTACAAAACCAAAAGGAAGGCGGTATAACACCGAAGAGAAGGTATTGGCATTATCCCTTTATGAAAGGAGCCCAAAATGTTACAAGCTTTTATCCACATACTTTAAGTTGCCATCTGCAAAATCATTGAAGAATTTGTTTAATGAAATTAAAATAAAAGCAGGAATAAACAAAGTAATTTTTGAAAAATTGAAAGATACAGTGGTCTGAATAAAGACTGACTCTGCACTCTCATTTTTGATGAGATGTCCTTGAACCCAAGTGTCCAATAACATGCCGGGAGAGATGAAATTAAAGGTTTTGTTAGTCATTGTGACAAATTAAAATTGGCAAACCATGCCCTCGTATTCATGGTTAAAGGCATAAAATTAAATTTTAAACAGCCAGTTGCTTATTATTTTACAGACAGTTTAAATAAAACAGAATTGAAAAACATTGTCAAAGACGTCATTAGACATGTCCAATCCACAGGATTGATCATTTTATGTACACTGTGCGATCAAGGAGCGGCTAACGTTGGGGCCATCAATAGTCTCGTGGAGGACACAAGGGCTATGTATTTTTATTAGTCACCGAAATTAACAAAAAATACAAATAAATTTTTCATAAGAATAACAAATTAAAGACATTAATTTATAAGTAGAAAAATAATTTAACTTTGAATGAAGAAAGTTTTGTTTGTTTCAATAAGATACTTAAAATTATAGATTTAAAACAAATATTTCAAGTATTTCATTTTAGTTGTCCCTCCAATGTGTTCATAACTTAAAAGGAGCACGACAGGTAACTCAAAAATTTCCCTTCTGAACCACTAAAGGGGCACAACGGAGCATTCGAATTTATCCGTCGTACCCCTGGGGGTACAGTCTGGGTGTTTAGTGAGTCGTCGAATCCTGCTAAAATGAAAAAAATGAGGGTTAAAATGGCAGCTCAAATATTCAGCCATAGTGTGGCCGTTGCAACGGAACACCTAACTAGAGGAAATTTGCCAAATTTTGAAGAAGAATGTCGCCAGTTGATTCCATTGTATTATTAATAGATAAATTATTCGCTAAATGCTAGCACCTTTCATATACCAAATGGTAAGGTGTACAGAGGGCTGAGTGCGAGTTTTGTTTCGACTTAACTTTACTAGCGCGTTCACGTTTATGTGACGATTTGTATGGAGAAATGTGCAGCGCCTCTAGTGGATAGTTTGCAAAACGATTTTTTTCATAGGGACTTCTTTCGTAAACGCGAACGCGATGGTAAAGTTAAAAACGAGATAAAACTCACACTTCGCACGCAGAGAAACTCCACGTACCATCAGTTATGGCAAGAAGCCATTAAAGTTTTCAAGGATGTTAAATTTATTTTAAAGAAAAAAGTTGGCGATAAAGTGCGATTAATAGAATCATTTGCACCTTCCATGAAAAATTTCATTAAAAACACACAAGGTATGCAAGCTCTGTGGAATTTATTAAATAAAAAATATTCTTTGGACTCTATGTTAACACGAAATTTTAATCAGGACCTAGTTGAGAATTTCTTTGGAAATATTAGAAGTCTAGGTGTGAGGAATGTTTCGCCAATCATTGAGCGCTGAGTAGTAACTGTGAAAATGATTTTAATAACTGTTATAGCAAACCGGAACACCAGGCAACACGAGCCTGTCCGAGTCTCTCGCGGTTGCACACCAGCGCGCTATGGTAGTGTGAGTGTGGCGTGATCTCGTGCGTATTTTTTTTTATGCACAACGAGTCGGTACTTGACCTCAATCACACCTGATGTCAAGTGAAGATGAGGTCGAAGGTGGAAGCGTACTGACCCGGAAACCCCAACACATTTGGGGGACTGGCTATCTTATCTCTGACAACCGGAACACAACAATGCTATTAACATTGCTGCTTGGCGGCAGATTTAGATAAGATGGTGGTAGCTAGCCAGGCGGACATTTAAAATGCCCTACCACCAACCAAACCGAGTACTTAAACATGTACCCCGCTGGGGATCGCACCTGCGACCTCCGAATCGTATACCCAATGTTGTTTACATTGAACCACGGAGGCGGTTAAAAAAGTGATCTAAAGGGCAGAGGATTACTAAAAATGTAGACATCATTAATTTATTTTAATATAAGTAAACCGAATGATTGATAAGAGAATTTGTAACAAGGAACCATTGCGGCGTTTATTGAGTTAAAGAGCAGAGAAGCTGCAACTTTATTGTGTTATTAAAAAATAAATAAATAAATAATTTAGTTATTGGAAGTGTATAAAATGATATTAGAGTAGTATTTCAAAAAACGGAAACCTTATTGAATACGTACTAGAGTACGCAATTGTGTATGTATTTATTTGCACGTTATGTTCGTTTATTGCCCGTGGTCCGATCGCCGAGTTCGACTGGTCGATCCAGGGCAATTGTTTTTGCTTGTGGTTCTATCAATTGGACCACGGGCAAATCAAATTGCCCCTAGTCCTATCGGTAGTACTAATGGCAGCTTCGTATACCCGTAGTTCTATTAAAGTGTGTAAATTCTCTTTGTATATAAACTTCATGCAGGAAAATTGTTTAAAATTTAAATAAAATATTGACACTGACTTATTTGAATTTATATTCCTAAATATATTTTATCCTAGACCGTTTTGGACCGCGTTTCCACAATTAATGTCGATTTAGATAGTGATATTTGTTTCATGGTGGTACTATTTCTGCGAAATGCATTTCTCTATTTGTCTCACAGATATACAGGGCGTCCCAAAGTTATGGGACATGAAGGGGAAGTACCTTAAATATCGTAGATAGTGAATTTTGCTCAAAGAAGACTTTATGTTATTTTTAAAAGTTAGTAATTCTGCATTCATAGATTTTCTAAAAATTATTTGCTTCGACTGGGAATCGAACCGACTCAAATGTGAAAAAAAAAACACCCTACTTTTATGATGCCAATCGAAAGAATAGCTAAAAAATAATAACTCTGCCTAAGTAACATAGTATTTTAAAAGAAAGGAACAACGTGAAATTAATCATTTTAATCAAATAAAAAACATACATGAAACTGCCGTAGTCAATTAAGTAGGTATTTAATTTGCCTTCTGTCTAGCTTACAGAGGACGTATTGAAATACAAGTTTTATCATTTCATCTACACGTGCACTTATAATAAGGAAAACTATGTTAGTACCTATTTTATGAAGTGGGTACTTATTTACGAATAATCAATGCTATCTTTGGAATGATAATATCGCTACTTTTCGAACGTCGTCGGCAATAAATAACTTTCTTGAAATTTGACTCAATCATTTTATGTTGTTCCTTTCTTTTAAAATACTATGTTACTTAGGCAGAGTTATTATTTTTTAGCTATTCTTTCGATTGGCATCATAAAAGTAGGGTGTTTTTTTTTTCACATTTAAGTCGGTTCGATTCCCAGCCGAAGCAAGTAATTTTTAGAAAATCTATGAATGCAGAATTACTAACTTTTAAAAATAACATAAAGTCTTCTTTGAGCAAAATTCACTATCTACGATATTTAAGGTACTTCCCCTTCATGTCCCATAACTTTGGGACGCCCTGTATAAGTATAAATAGGAGCAGACCAAATATAAGGATTATTATAGCCTAGCCCGTTTCTATATAAAAGTATTAACCATGGATTTTTAAGCGGGCGACAGTGTGATTATTTTGCATTTATATGGCAGTGAGTTTGCATTTATATGGCAGTGCGCACATTTGACGAACCGATCGAACCATCGAAAATGACTAAAAATCTCTTAGAAGGCTCTTAGGCTTCGACGCGTGAGCAAACATCTAGAAATGGGTCCTATTTGTGTGACTACTATATTATTAAGAATTTATTCATACCTTTGTTTGGAAACAAGCAATATTTATAAATATTGAGTCTATACCAAAAGGTTGCAGGTTCGAATCCCGCTAGGGGCATGTGTTTGTGTGATGAATACGGTCATTTGTACCCGAGTTATGGATGTTTTATAATAAGTATTTATTTACAAAAAAAAAAAGTATTTATGTAGTCAGCCATCTGGTATCCTCAACACAAGCCTATAGTTGCTTACTGTAGAACTAGATGGCGCTGTGTGTATGTCTGAAGATAATAATAATAACTGGGATAAGACCGTCTTTGTACATAATTCCGACTAAAATGTATATGGCACGGATAGCGATAAATTAGCCACGGAATTTATAATTTGGGAAGTCGTATGACTACCATGGTGCGCGGTTTGCTACAAGAAGTGAACCTGGTGGCGCTGGTAGCACCGGAAATGGCGCGGTGATGACGTACCTATACAGTTAATATTAGGTCTAGATATCAAAACGAATATTCACTTTGCTACCAGCCGTCAAAGGAGTCGGACCACCACTTAAGATATCAACGACCGTGAGTGACTTTGATTACCTACTATCACCGACGCTTGGAAGAATCCGGTGAGTCGTTACTTAATAAGAAGTTGGTTATGGAACTTGAGCAGGAGGAATTGTAGACTACTCCGGTTGAATTCCACAGACTGCATGTGAGGGCCAAGTTGGATGGCATGAGGGGACATGCAAATGTTTATATAACAGAAATTATTAGCAAAGGCTATTATAAAATCACTGACTATTTGAATGATAACTAATGATAAGCAAGCATGGACACAGCTGTCTTATTATTCATATAATTATCAAATCACAAATTGTAACCCATAATCTGTTTAAAGGAGCAACCCTAGAGTTTCTTGCTCATTCTTCTCTGGGGAGTCAGCTTTGTGAATGAGCCGTAAATTTAAATGTAATATTAATAATGGACGTTTTCAAGTGATAATTTTATCCTATGAAATAAAATATTTCGATTTGATTTGATCTGATTTACCCTTCACCGGTAAGCATCTCAGGATCCACGGTCACAATTTCAATTATTATTTGTGTGTGGGTAAGTGGTCTGTGATTGCCACCTTAAAGATTTAAGGTAATCGGGCCCGTGTTACATCAGACCATTACCTTGTTCTATCAAATCCTAGTATCATTTTGTATCCAATTTCCCGAGCTACCCTATACCACGAGAGGCTGGCATCGTCCCAGTCGCTAGCAACGTCCGCGCTTCCCCGACATATATATTTCTTTTACTTTGTACAACAAACCATTTACAAACAAACCAAATAATCGGAACGATTCAGGAACCACATTCTCGCGTACTCGACTTTTCACTTTCGAGAGACATTGGCTCTCTTTCACACGTATATGCGAGTGCAAAAGTGACAAACCGAACCGTCTGATATTAGGAGTCTATGCGCTGTCACGTCGATGAGTATGACGAACGTGGTTTTATCTGGTTTAAGAAAAGGTAAATGTCGTGTCGTGACAAGAGGTTAAATCGATGGCGGAAAGCAGAGGGACGTGGTCATTACTCCACCGACAGAGCATAGCTCTTGAATTGAAGAAGATCATATAACTAGTCTGAATATTTCATGTGAATCTTGTGAAGTTACAGAAAATATATCCAATTAAAACGATAGAAAACGTTTAGTAACATGGCGCCGCGGGATGTTTAGCTACGAGTCGTTCCACCAGTGTTTGTGATAGATCAAAGAACAAGATCACTATTTATAAGTCCGTGGGTAAAAAACGTGAAGGCTATCTGGCTAACGTTTGCTCAATTCCTAGTAGTCACCTCCAGCTAAAGGTATATTCTCATGTTCCCTAGCGCGCTAGATCTGTGGCAATCATTACATTATGTCGTGCAAGGCAAAACATACTAAGTACAGTGTTATCAGAAAGAAATATAATAACAGAACACTCAGATAAGTGTCGCAGCAGCGAAAGGGAAACAATAAATAATGAGTTTTGAGTTTGAAACGACTCAGCTATATGCTGAGCTTATAAGAGCTCAGTGGTGGTTTACTGTCGCAACCGGAACGTGAAATTCTGATACCCATGGCTTGTTGTCTTGAACAAAATAATAAATGCAACAGAGCTAGCGCGATAGACAAGGGGAACTTTTAGCTCCAGGCGATTGTACTACCTCTTCTAGCGCGATACACGCGTCTCGCTCACTGAGGCCAGTATTTCAGAATGTTATTCATTCAGGACAGTTAAAGGACAGCTTTACATAACTTGTACAGCAGCATCTCTTTCTGATTATGCTCGATCGACGCTTGAGCAACATTCGATATACGGGCCTTAGAGCGCGATTAAACAGTATTATCACGTGCTTAAAGCATACATCTAATTTTAACAAATTTAGAATAATATGTAGAAAACGCGCTAATGCCTTCCAGAACTGTCTAGTAGAATGGTTCAAGTGAGGTTACCGGCTTCAGATGTGGGCCAAACGAAGTTACCGACTTCAGATGTGGACCAAGCGAAGTTACCGGCTTCAGATGTGGACGAAGCAAAGCTGCCAGCTTCAGATTTGGACCAATCGAAATTACCGGCTTCAAATGTGGACCAAGCGAACTTACCGGCTTGAGATGTGGACTAAGCTAAGTTGTCGACTTCAGATGTGAACTAAGCAAAGCTACCAGCTTCAGACGTGGACCAATGGAGGTTGCCGACGTCAGATGTGGGCTAAACGAAGTTACCGACTTCAGATGTGGACCAAGCAAAGCTATCGGCTTCAGATTTGGACCAATCGAAGTTACCGGCTTCAAATGTGGACCAAGCGAAGTTACCGGTTTGAGATGTGGACTAAGCGAAGTTGCCGGCGTCAAATGTGGACCAAGCGAAATTACCGGCTTCAGATGTGGACCAAGCGAAGGTACCGGCTTCAGATGTGGATTAAGCGAAGTTATCGGCTTCAGATGCGAACCAAGCGAAGTTACCGGCTTCAAATATGGACCAAGCGAAGCTACTGGCTTCAGTAGTGGACCAAGCGAGATTGGTCGCCTTAAGATATTGATCTTGCGAGGTTACAGACCTCAGATATGGTGCAAGTGAAGTTAGCGGACTCAGATCTGGATCAAGAGAAGTAATTGGACTCAGATGTGGATCAAGCGAGATTATAGGCCTTGGATGTGGATTAAGTGAAGTTGGCAACCTCCGATGTGGATCAAACGAAGTCACCGGCCTCATATGTCGATCGTGCGAGGCTACTGGCCTCACATGTGGTTCAAGCGAGCTAGCCAGCTTTAGATGTAGATCTGGCGAGATTGAGGCAGCCCGCGGACAGCGATGTTGGTGACGGCCGGTCACGCGAAGATCAACCACAGCACAAACAAGATGGCCACCCACAGGAATATCTTTGACAGGAACTGTTCCTCTTCATGTTGCGCGGTGCCGCGGGGCGCTGTTACCAAATGTTAATCGAAATTAGTTACTTTTTACAAAATCAAAAAAGGCTTTATTTTGTAGGTACACAGGGTACACTTAAAATAGTCAGATTTTACATTTTTAAAGCTTCTGCTTGTTCAAAAGGCAGTTTTCCCCTGAGAAGAACAAGCAAGAAACTCGAGAGGTTGCTCTTTAAAAAAAAAGCTATTTATATTACAAAATTATTAATTATTATTTTATATTATAATATTTCATTATTAATTGTGAAATAGCCTGGTTATGCGAACGGGCTGTTTATGTCCATGATTGTTTATCATCTAAATAATCTGATTTTTTATAATATGCTTTCTTAATAAGATTCTGTTTTGTAGTATCTTTAAATTTATTGAAAGGAAGATTTTATATATCAACAGGAACCTTATTGAAAAACTGTATACATAACCCTTTGAATGAATTACTGACCTTGCGGAGGCGACTTATGTGACCTGCAAGTTTATCTTTATTTCTTGTATTGACATCATGTTTATCACTATTTTACCTAAATGATGCTATATAGTTTTTGACATATATTAGATTTTCAAAAATGTACTGTGACGAAAAGGTTAGAATATTATACTCTTTAAATCTGTCTCTAAGTGACACTGCAGGTCTCAATTGATAAATTGCGCGAACGGCTCGTTTTTGTAAAACAAAGATTGTGTTTATATCCGCGGCATTTCCCCACAGCGACATCCCGTAAGACATCAGGCTATGGAAATAACTAAAATATACTAATCTAGCAGTATTTACGTCCGATATTTGTCTAATTTTTTTCTACATTCAATGCAGTCGTTTTTTTTTAATGTTATATTGTTACTGTTATACGATACTGTTTCAATATGCAACAGATTCTCAAACGTGAACTTAAGGTCATCTCAATCTTGAGAACGGTTTATTAATACGAGCCCTAGTCCTGTGCAAAAACTAGACAATCTTCAAAATATGTAATGCTATTCTGCTTTTTACCATGCTTACAGGAATGATTGCAATAGGACCAATTTACAAACGGTCACATTGTAAACCTCCTCCTTTTTCAAGTCGGTTAAAAAGTGTATAGGACTTTAAAGGATTAAATAACTATGTGAAGTCGACTAATGTAAACAGATAACTGGTGCAAAGTTATTTGAAATGTGCAGTTAGAATCGTCTGATACGCTACGTGAAGCTAAGTGTTGTGGTAAAAAATTCAAGATGGCGCCCGCAAAATGACGTCTGTTTTTAAGATTCATGCGAAATGCTTGACGGCTTTTTAAATAATAGCCTTTGAGTACCTTTTTTATACGCAGTCGAGGTTTTAATTATGATTTCTTCAATTAGAAAAGAACTTAAGTCGCATAAAAAATTCGATAACCTTTCATCTTTAGCACACAAAAAATATGACTGAATTTGATTTGTAACCAACTATTCGTAACTAATATAATCACAGACAGGCGTCAAATTGTATGAAATGAAATGAAAAGGCGTCAAAATTTTCTTGCCTATGTAAAAATGTCAAAAATTCTTTATTTTGTAGGTACACACTGACTGGCAGCACGACGGCATAGCATAATTGGATAATATTCAACCATAGACGTAACCATATTTATGAAAAAAATGTGTTTAATATGTGTATACATATAATAATCTTCCGGACTGTTTAAAATCGCTGCATGGAAATTCTTTCAAATCGAACGTGACGAAGTGGCTTCTCGAGCACTGAAATATAATCATGTGCAATTGTTTTTGACATCCATATTCATTCGTTCATGTATCAACTATATTATGTAATTGTATCTTTTGTATGTATTTTTAAATTTTTTAAAATTTTGTTTTATAGAGTCACTGACTAATATTTGCACGTCTGTTTCCAGGTTGAATACAATGAGCTTTTATAAGAAATAAGATCTATTATACTACTGTATTCTCGCAAATAAACGATTTATCTTATCTTATCAGCTCGTTCGCATGCCAGGCTATTTCACAATTAATAATGAAATATTATTGTGTCTTTTTGCAATATAAAAACCTGTTTTTAAAGAGCAACCCCTCGAGTTCCTTGCTTGTTCATCTCAGGGGAAAATTGCCTTTTGAAGAAGCAGTAGCTTAAAAAATGTAAAACCTTTTTTGTAAAGCATTTTACTTTGCAGCATATGCGTTGGCCACCAACATTATCCAGCTGAATATATGTTGTTAAATATAATACGCACCAGGGCTCGGCCTCTGATCGCCGAAGTTAAAGGAGGATGTGAACACGCCGAATGGGAACGCTCCGATGCCGAACGACATGTGGAAACCTTCGCCGAAACCGAAGCCGGGGAAGGCGCTCGAATTATCTGGCTCTGTGCGCTGCCCCACCGGCCGCGGTGGTACCTGAAGCGATTATACACAATGCTGTTTAGGATATAAAAAAAAAGTTTATTCACCCATCATAGCTGAAAATGCCGTATGCTAGGCCGTTATCTGGTCCACAAGAATTTTATGTTTTGCCGTCGACTTGTTAAGAAACTGATCTGTGCTTGCTCTTCGTTATTTGTTATGGTGTAGTGGTTAGCAACTCTGACCACTATACCAAAAGGTCGTGGGTTCGAATCCCGCTAGGGGCATATGTTTGTATGATGAATACTAACATTTATTTCCGAGTCATGGATGTTTATATAAATTTTTATGTATGTTTATCCGTTATCTAGTATCCATAGTACAAGCATTGCTTAGTTTGGGACTAGATATTTGGTGTCATCATAATCAGTCCGTGATCACACCTGATGTTAAGTGAAGATCAGGCCGAAGCATACTGACCCGGAAACCCCATCTTATTTGAGGCACTGGCTATCTTATCTCTGACAACCGGAACACAACAATGCTATTAACATTGTTGCTTGGCGGGAGATTTGATGGTGGTAGCTAGCCAGGCGGACATTTAATATGCCCTACCACCAACCAAACCGAGTACTAAATATGTACCCCGCTGGGGATCGAACCCGCGACCTCCGAATCGTAAACCCAATGTTGTTTACATTGAGCCACGGAGGCGGCCAAATCTGATTGTCCTTTAGTTGGCTAGAATAGCATACAACTTCGTTTTCATGCAGTACCTTATTCCTGGGGTCCTCTTGTTTGGTGTTGCCACGGCCATAAAGAGGGATGACCTTGTCCCGGCTGATGGCTGCTTTGCACACCGGACACACTTGCCGACTTGGCCTCGTTTCCAGCCATTGGTGCAGGCAGGGCCAACTGAAGACAGAAGCAGTGAGGAGTAAACATCCAACTAATATTATATGTGCGAAAATTTGAATGTTACAATACAATACAATACAAATACACTTTATTGCACAACAGAAAAGAAAATACAGTTTCAGAAAAGTGGTAAGAATAGAATATACAATTTGGCGACCTTATCACTAAAAGCGATCTCTTCCAGGCAACCTTTGGGTTCATGGGCAGTACATTTAATATAGGTAGGTAGGTAGTTAGGAATGTTATTTGTTTGATTTGGAATTTAAAGTTGACATCACAATTAGTCATACAGGGCTGTTTTGTAAAATAATCGTATAGGCTAGAGATAGTTGTATGAATATGCCACAGATTATGCATACGGCACAACTAGCATGACAGGCGTGATAAATGTTAATTTCGCGCGAGATAATGGGAATAATAATTATATGTACATAATTTGTTTTTCTTGAATTGTATATAGTAACATTTTTCATTTATTATTATTATTATTATTATTTTAAATTGTTCTTCATCTCTTTTTCTTCCGAAAAATGTTAATACCTCTCCACACGGGCCTTAGCCAAGTGTTGAGGGATTATTGTTGATGGCAGTGATGATGGATGTTGTTAGGAACTTGCGAGTGATACGACAAGTTTTTATTTATTTCAAAGTTCTTTATTCATATAAAAATATTATACATTGCATAACAAATTACAGTCAGTCACACAAGGATCTTAAATTATCTACTTAAAAGGCTAGGAGCGCCTGTATAAGCTATTACCATGTTGTATTTTACTCATCACATCGTGAGATTTAGACATTATGGCAAAATTTCAGTCACAATTTAATGATGTGAAATTATTGTACTAATTTCACTTATATCATCTTGAGGGTAAGACGCATAGACATTTTGCGTAACCAAGTCTAACAACCAGCCTAAGCAGCAGCGACGAGAGCTCCCTCGTCCCCCGCTCATACACAAGTAGTGGGCGAGCGCGAGGAGCTGACGCCGCGCGCGCGTCTCATAAAACTGGTCGTGTGCCCGATCATCCGGTATGTGTGACGTCTCCGGGGGGAAACAAAAGATAGTGATGTGGTAAGCGATAAGTTCCATACCTGTCGATGTAAGGTAAATCTGATTTGGTAGTTAACGACAATAACGAATACGACAAGTGTTCAGAATGGTAGCCTTTTGTAATGTGTAAGAGATGGAAGTAGGCAAGTTTATGGTATTTATTATTATTATTTCAAATTCTTATTTTCTCCTCTTTTGAGGGTATTACCTTATCATGCCGGCCGTAGCCAAGCATGATAAGGGATAACAGGGTTATGTTACGCGATTGTCGGTTATGGTTGCAGACGTTAAAAATTTCCTTGCAATGCGGCATGTATTTAGAATTATGGCTTATTATTATTATTATTATAGATGAGCAGCATTACTGCTGGTATGTCTATGTCACAGTGTTGGAAGAGTTCACATTGTTCATTATGTTGTTATTCAGTCAGTATTTAATGAATGAATGAATCAACCTTTTCCGGCAGCTTATTCCAGGCCTGAACAACACAGTTTGTTTTTGTAAGTGTTCACCGAGGTTGCACTGACTCAGGTAATTTGTTCCATACTTTCACTACTTAGTGAGTGATAGCTTCATATAGTCCACTTAGTCCCTTGTTTCCCACTCCAGCTCATTGTATTATTTATATTACATTATATTATACATTATATTTTGATGACCGATTGGTGTAGATGATAGTGACCCTGTCAGCGGAACCAACGGTTGCGGGTTCGAATCCCGCGACGGGTAAATGTTTGTGTGATGAATATGAACATTTATTCCTGAATTATGGATGTTTATATAAATATTTATGTATGTTTATCAGTTATCTAGTATACATAGTACAAGTTTTGCTTAGTTTGGGACTAGATGATTGGTGTAAGTGTCCAAAATATTTTTTTTTTTTATTGTGTTTGTTTTTAGGAAGTACTTAGTGCATATATGTATAAATGTGTCTTCCAGTTTAAATGTGTTACTAATGTTATGAGATTATTTCATCATCATCATCTCAGCCCGCAAACATCCCACTGCAGGGATATAGGCCTTCCCTCGTATAATGCGGGAGTATGGGCCATAGTCCACCACGCTGGCCCAATGCGGGTTGGGGACTTCACATGCCTTTGAATTTTTATTTCTCAGGCATACAGGTTTTCTCACAATGTTTTCCATCACCGTTTAAGAGCAGTTGGATAAATGCACATAAGTAATTAAATTTAAAAATTCATTTGTACATGGCCTGACTGGGAATCGAACCCGGACCTCCCAAATTGGGAGACCGCGTCTTAACCGCCGAGCCACCGATGCTGAGATTATTTACTTCAATTCAATTCTTTTAAGGAATGGCTCTCCTTTTTAGTATTCTGCCAGCATCAATACTCTTATAGTCATACTCTTATAATTGAAGTAATTATTACTAATAAAGTTAGCCAAAATGAGGATGGTACTTAGGAGAGTGTTTACTCTCATTATATCCCCATCCCACTAATCTGAAATAAACATTCATATACAATATCAGTAATTACAATAATGTAATTGAATCGGATATTCAATTTTTAGTTTAACTAAATGGACAGGCATTTAAGCATGTCATATATGAAGTCTGCATATGGTGAACGGAAGTTGTTTACAAATTTTATGGAATTTAACCTGTAGGCGGACGCCGACACCGATCGGTGTCCAAAATACTTTTATACCTTCAACACTCGCGAACACCGATCGGTGTCGGCGGTAAACCCGACTTTCAACTCTCAATTGTAATGATTATAGAGTTCCAATTCCTTTGGACTGTGTTTGAACTTGTTCTCTATTAAATTCCGCATCCAATAATGTGCGCCATGTCATGTTAGCTATGATATTTAGTCTGTATTTGCGAAAATATTTTTTTTCTCTGTGGGTGGGAGTATAGGCATAGAATTCCAACTACTGTTTTTTATTAGAACAGGCTTAGGAACCTGGCCATAGAGCTTCCAATTCTCATAACAATTTATTGAATTACCCGTTTTTTTAAGAAAAACATGAAATAAATCTGTACTTTCCGTAAAAATACCAATTATATCGTGGATATAGGTATACCTACATATTACAACTCGTAACATTTTTCTGATTTTTTGTATTATAGCTGTAGTAGTGTTCATTCATTATATCCATAGATAATATATTCCCGTAGCTATAGCTTTTCACAGATTACAAATACACCCAGTAGAAGAGTATCTATAAACGTTTTTAACACCGCAGGTATTTTCGAAAATTTGACAGGCGCACCGAGATACTTGACCCGCGGAATTATAAAAAGGAAAGAGAGGACACAGAGGTTAAAAAACTAAGGCTTACATGGGATGGACTTTTGGATATCACTATAGTGCTTGCCTTAAATCAATTTAGATTTGTCCCAACTAATCTGGCAGGAGGTAGTCTGGTCTTTTTTAGCTATTGTGAGGAGATCTTGAGTATGGATTATTTACTTATTCATTACTTTGTAAACAAAAAGGATTGACACTTTGTAAATGAGAACTGTATGACATAAAGTTTGAAAATCATGAAATATTCATTATTGACATCCATTTACCAGGTAATTTACATAATTAATTTGAATTCATGATTGCCTCTTACGGCGTTATTTATTTCACGAAAATTGGGTATCACGAGGTATCAAGGCAGCAGCATACCAGAAGAGGTGTCCACACATGCTGACGACGGCGTCGCGAGCCGTGTCTAGACAGATGTTGCACTCAAGCATGCGTTCATCGCGTTTGTCCTCTTCACCACCCGCACCCGCGCCTTCACCGCCCGGCGGCGCGCTCGCCTGGGCCGTGCTGGTCTCCGCCATGCTCGTTCTATAAAACTAGGCCTCGTATCAATCAACAGTTCACGCAACTGCACAACACTTATCAAACGAATGACGTCCCACAGCACAAGTATCGTAGTAAGTATGACACGACAAAACTACCGATTTCGTAACTACAAAAGTACTCTTATTTCTTTACATTTATGCGATCAGAAACGAAGTGTTACTACAAAATTTTAAAGGATCTCACAGGAATTAGGAATTTGCGAATAACAAATAATCGGTCCCGTGGTTTGATGACTTAGGAACAACTGTCAAATTTTCGCATAGATAAAATAGAGTAATGTTTTCTCTCTTCCATCCTCAGCCACGTAACCCCATTTTCTTTTTTCTCGAAATAAATTCTATGTTCAACGGACAGAGATGTTTGTAAACGTGAAATACCATTTCCGTGAGAACTGATATCTCGGATGAAAAGTAATTTTTGCGTTTTTTTGTATATTTTGAGAAGACCCATAAAGGGTATACCCAGTGGATGGAAGTGGGCCAAACATAGGTTATACTTATAATCAAAGGGGCCAAAGACCTATAGGTTTATGTGCTCAATGATGGGGGCTGAGATTGATTTGTATTTTATATTTTCAATCTTTTTTAGTTTACTCTGTCCATATTACAACAAGATAAAATAAATACTAGGTATTCTTTTTAGAGTAAACTAAACATAAACGTACAAATATCGCTATGGTAGTCGTAATATATTTTAGGGAGGCCCCTTTCTCTCTTCACACTTTTTTTTGACAAAGAGAATTTGGATTGCACACGCATAGAGTAAATAAACTTTGTTTTCTTTTTCACTTATCCACTGTAGCCCGTAGACAGAGCTGTAGCCGTACCTACGACGCGGTTGACTGTCTGGATGTTCGAAATTATTCAGTCAGAGCAATTTTTTATTAATCGTTGGGCATTGCGGTCCTTACATATTTGTTATTTCTTTAGTAACTGGATTTCTAATTCTTATTCCGGTATTGAAATATTATAAGTGGCGCACTCACTAAAGACATTATAACAAGCCGAAAATTGACGACAAATTCTCGGTGTTGCTATGTACAAATATTTAAAATAGAACATTCCCGAACTTGTCGCGACTATGGATGTAGTAATATATGGATGTAGTAGTATCCATGGTCGCGATAGCATCTGTGCCTATATTATTTTCTACTGGACTAAGTCCCGTATTAAACCGTTCTCAAGATTGAGATGACTTAGTTGATGCTTGAGAATATGTTGCATATTAAAACAGCATCAAAAAAACAGTATTGTGACTGAGACGCGCTTTCTATCTCCAGATCGATTTATTAATACGGCTCTAAATCTTTAGTTTCATTTATTTCTAGTAATAATAATAAATAGTAAGTTTTCATTTATTAATTTATATATGTTGTACTCAATAAGCCTGATCCTTCTTGTTGTCTGCTTTTCCAAATTCTTTATGAATTTTCCTACGGTTTTTAATTTATAAGTGGCACATGCGCACAAACTAGGGCCTTGTCATGGAAAAAAAAAACCAATAGCCAAAACGGCCTTTACGCAAAAAGAAGTTCTACCGACCGAGTAGTCTGTTCTGTGCGCAAAGAGAACAAAGTGTTGGTGAAAAATTCTATTGAATTGGAAATGTGTCGCATAAAATATTTCATCTAATTTTTTCCTTGATACAATCGATTCTAATAATAGCCAATTGTTTAGATTTTCTTAAGAGTTTTAACATACAACAAGGTTATTTTCCTTGGATCGATGTTAAGTTGAGTAGTAAAATATGTTGTAAGTAAGACAAGCACGACGTCAATTAGGATCAGCTGAGGCGCGAGTGTTTTGAAGACCAAATATTCAAAATGGGTGGTGCAGTGAGTTCAGGGAGGGACAACAACGAGTTAGTCGACAACCTCTTGCGTGGGAATTTCATCCGCTCAAAGCCCATCGAGTGCGTGTTCCGGGCTTTAGACCGTGCGGACTATATGACTCCGAATGCTCGGGACCAGGCGTACAAGGACCTCGCATGGCGGTGTGGCCCTTACCATATGTCCGCGCCATGTATTTACAGGTATAAAATCTTATAAATTGTAGGTAGGTTTAATTTTATGTCAAAAGCCAGCAGCGCATTTCCGCTGGGATATAGCATGCCCCCTAGAGAATACAATTACCTATCTTGTTCATGAATTATGCATGTCGATCTTCAGTTCAGAGCAATGAGATGGCAGAAAAATCTAGATAAGGCTGCTATCAAAGGGTTTTCTTGTATCAGCAGTAAACCATATGCTAGTGAACTCTCCTATAAAAAAAAAAAGAGGATTCTAGAAAATTTTAACCACCTCTGTGGCGCAATGTACGCAACATAGGGTTTAAAAATCGGAGGTCGCCAGTTCAATCCCCAGCAGGGTACATGTTTAGTACTCAGTTTGTGGTGAGGATTGTCCATATGGTTAGCTACGTTGTGTTTGGGTTGTCAGAGGTAAGATAGTCCCCCAAATAAGATGGGGTTTCGGGGTCAGTATGCCGCCACCTTTGGCCTCATCTTCACTTAACATCAGTTGTGATTGAGGTCAAGAGATAACAAATTGTCCATAAAAATAGACAATAAATTAGAGTATCACTTTGGCGTACAGTCACTAACAAAGGGTATTTGGTACATACTATCAGATGGTCCATTTGGGCACCTTGGTTTGCCTTTGGTCTCAGCCTCTAGATTGCACCTCGGACACATACAAATGGGAATTAAAACATCACCATTGTTTTGTATTGTTACAAAACTATACATTGGTGATGTTTTAACAATGTTTACTGTTTTAACACACAAATCTGGTTTTTTTTATGGTTTATTTATCCATAGAACATTATTTGAACAATCTTCACTATAAGACACCTACGAAAACCTGTAAAGGTTTGTGTGTACTGCGAATGAGGTCACTGACCTACCGCATTATTAATTATTACAAAATGTATGTAACGTAACTTAGATACATAAAAGTACACATGTGTCTCTCTATCGAAATAAAAATGTTGAAAAGTCATTTCCTACATAGTTCCATCTATAAAGTACTTCTTTAATGCATTTTTACATTGTTTTACGTTATGTGAATATAGTTCACCAGGAATACTATTTAATATATCTGGTAAAATATAATCCCATATTCTCATGCCATATACATTATTAAATTTAAGTAGTTGATATAAAAAAAAAAACAAAAAATTGGCAAAAGGCTATTATAAAATCACTGATTATTTGAATGATAAGCATGGACATAGCTGTCTTTTTATTCATATAATTATCAAATCACAAATTGTAACTCATAATCTGCTTAAAAGAGCAACCCTAGAGTTTCTTGCTCATTCTTTTCTGGGGAGTCAGCTTTGTGAATGAGCAGTAAATTTAAGTGTAATATTAATATTGACGATTTCAAGTGATAATTTTATCCTATGAAATAAAGATTTGATGTATTATACAAATATACCACTGTTTAAACCAGAGTTGTGTTTCAAACCTTATACATTATATATGCTGAAAGGTTTCCAGGCGACAACTCAATTCATTATTATGCTGTGCCCCAATTCTTTCTTTCTTGTGTTATTGTAGAGGGTCGTGCTAGCTTTGCTGGTTTTGTAAATTCAATTTCAATTTCAATTGAAATTGGCCTGTCAGTTCATTTCTGCCTCTATTGCCTGCCTATCTATAAACTAAAATATAATTAATCTTTTTTTATGCACAACAGGTTAGCACTTGACCTCAATCATACCTAATGTTAAGTGAAGATGAGGTCAATGATGGCTGCTCCAGAAACACCATCTTTTTTGGGGGACTGGCTATCTTATCTCAATCAAAAATTGTTAAAATAGGGTTCTACTGTGTATCTCCAGAATGGGCCTTTAGATCTTAACTGGCCCTATTAAAAAACCATCAATATCAGTTCACAGATCTGAACCCCCTAGAGAATACAATTGCCTATCTTGTTCATGATTTATGCATGTTGATGTTCAGTTCGGAGCAATGAGATGGCAGACGAATCTAGCTAAGGCTGCTATCGAGGGGGATTCTTGTATCAGCAGTAAACCATATGCTAGTGAACTCATCTATAAAATAAAGAAGAGGCTTCTAGAAAAATTTGACTACCTCTGTGGCGCAATGTAGGTAACATAGGGCAGGTCGCCAGTTCATTCCCCAGGAGGGTACATCTTTAGTACTCAGTTTGGTTTGTGGTAAGGAATTTTCACACTGGCTATCTTATCTTTGACAATTGAAACACAACATTCATACATGATATTAACATTTGCTGGTTGGCGGCGGATTTAGATCAGATGATGCTATGTGATAACCAGGCGGACATTTAAAATGCCCTACCTCCAACCAAACAGAGTACTAAACATGTACCCAGCTGGGGATTCGTATGCCCTATGTTGTTTACGTTGAGCCATGGAGGCAGTTGCAATAAAATAGGTGAATTATGATAAAATATCATCTTCAAATAATCTTGACAATTACTACATTGTAATTTGTATTGTAATTCTGCCCCTAATTCTTCTTAGCGAGTCGAGGGCAAAATTATTGTTGTCACACTATGTGTCACAATTTAGAAGATGGCAGGACGATATGTAGTCGGATACTGAGACCACATTGGAAAGGACTGGCAGCAGATAGTGCCTAATGGAAAGAGTTGGAGGAGACTTATGCATTTATTATAAGATTTAATGTTTATTTTGTTAACTAAGTAGTATGTAAGCTGTTCTTATACACATGTGCAAAAAACATCAACAATCATGTGTGTGCCGCAAATCACAATTTTTCGTTATATGTATATCATATTATTTATTGAATAACTTTCCTCTTAGGAGTACAGGCACAGCATCAATATAGCTTTCTTAATAAGTCTCTGTTTTATATTCCTTCAACTGGTGTATGTAAATAAATTAATAATCACATTAAAAATCTGCGAACCAGTTATCTGCAATGTTGTCACTCCCATGACTGACTTGATGCTGGCAGAATCCTAAAAAGGAAAGCCATTACTTAAAAGAATTGAATTGAATATCTTTTTTTTTTTTTAAATCTAAAGTTTTTACAGGGACTTTTACAATTTTTGTATGGCAGTCCCATCGTGCCCTTTAACTAATCGCTACACTTAACGAGACACCGATGAGTTCACAAAACTGAATAATTTCCTAGCTCCTTCCGAGTTTGGTAGGGACAGAATAGTGTGAAACACTCCTACATCAAATCCGTTCAGTTTAAGTTCACTCATCAGTGCCCTTCTAGATTGCTCGTACCGGACACACTCCACTAACAAGTGTTGGACATCCTCCACAGTCCCACACACCTCACAGTTTGGAGAACTGGTTGAATTGAATATCATTATTGTAAGGAACATTTTGTATTTGAATGAAGTACTTGGCGGAAACGATTTGACCTGCAAGTTTATCTATATTTCTTGTATCAACATTATGTTTATGTTAATTTTTCATAAATTATGCAATATTTTTTTGAATGTATTATATTTTCAAGAATGTACTGTGATGAAAAGGTAGAGAGTAGAGTATTATACTCCTTGTCACTATTGAATATGAATTGATAATTCGTACGATTGGCTCGTTTCTACAAAACAAAATTGTATTTTATGGCCATGGCATTTCCCTACAGCTAGATACTAGCAGTATATTTGTCTGATATTCGTCTAATATTTTTGACTGCATATCTGCAGAGCTGAGTTCTTTCGCCACTGTATGAATATAAGGATGAGGACTCCATTGCCATTTTGCGTCTAATGTAATGCCCAAAAATACTGTAGAATTTACGAGGTTTATAGTAACATCTTTTATCATCATATTTGTGGATACCTCCAAAACATTGGGCAGTACCTACAAATTTCAAAATTTTTGTTTTTTCTCATTCAAGTAACAAATTATTTGATGCAAACAATTCTACTATTTCAGAAATAGCATTGTTCACGTCGTCATTGCTTAATTTTTGTCTATTCACTTTAAAACAATATGGAGGAGGTATCATCAGCAAACTCTATACTTGGCAAGTCATTTATATAGAGCAGAATTGGTCCAAGTATAGAGTCGATATATGACTATGTTCTTCCTCTGATAGGTATCAACAATTTACGTATTTTATAACATAACCTAAATGTAACTGTAAATGAAGTAGGTACATAGGATGTTATGGGATTATTTCATACAATTCAAAAGAGTGATGGTTCAAATACAATCTTCCAAGTAGATCTACAATAGTTCAAATCGGAACTAGACTCATTATATCAGATGACACAGGGGCCTCTATCTTCACAGCTGCTCATCTCTTTTCTGTACAATATGTCTGCCTTTTGTTATTGCATATTTTTACAAGCTTCCATTTAACTTGTTTTGTATGTGTGTGACTATATCGTTCAAAATTTGCAAGTCAAATTACAACCATTTCCTGTTTAGCTAAGGGGCTGAAATTTTGCATAGTGGTTCAGTTCTGATGTCAATACATTTATATGTTATACATGAACTGAACCTGCAGCCAGGATCGTCTCACGAGGGGAATTGCTTAACAGTTAGTAACAGGGATACGAAATTAGGCATACACGGTTAGCTTTGATAGTGTAACATGATTTTCGCAATGACTTGATGCTCCTGTCAGGATTATCTCCCCGAGAGGAATATTCTAAAATGAACAGCATGGATACGAAATTTTGCATGCACAGTAGACAGTAGAGTAGTAGTAGACAGACTAGAGTAATATATGAATTATTAAAGTAATAGGTAAATTTAATCGCCTCTGTGGCGACATTTAAACAACATTACTCGGTTTGGTTGGTGGTAGGGCATTTTAAATGTCCACCTGGCTAGCTACCACCAACTTATCTAAACCGCCAAGCAGCAATGTTAATAGCATTGTTGTGTTCCGGTTGTCAGAGATAAGATCACCAGTCCCCCAAATGTGTTGGGGTTTCCGGGTCAGTACGCATCCACCTTCGACTTCATCTTCACTTAACATCAGGTGTGATTGAGGTCAAGTACCAACCCGTTGTGCATTAAAAAAATATGTGATAATCATGATGTAGTATTAATAGCTTCATCAATCTAATCAATCATTTATTTATCTTTGATACACAGGTGTACAGGTTGTTATGATGATACATTAAACTTATAAATATGAGCTCTGTGATCAGCCAAATTGGCATACAAATATGGTAGTCATGTTAAATTTTTTGTTAATTTAATCTTGTTTTTATTTGAGGCTTTTGTACACCCTGAGTGACTATGCAAGCCTCATTGATACACTCGCCCCCTTTTAAACCTTACTCTCTTTTTGCAATGGACAATCCAACAAATATATAAAATAGTCGTGAAATTTAATAAATAGCTAAATAAATTATGTCAGCTTGTATTTAAAAGTATTTTTAATGTATAAGACCGATAGTTTGGCTCAGATTTCTTACTGGTCAACCTCACCCAACGTTTCCAACCGGACACTGGCAGTAATGGTTGCTCGTATTAAAGACAAACGATTGCCAAAAAATATAAAAATAATAATAATGTATTGCTTATTATTCCAACAGTGAAGTGATGGAGGGACTGGAACTGAAGCGTGGGCATTCCTTCCTCAACATAGGCTCTGGCACTGGCTACCTGAGTACCCTGGCGGGTCTCATTCTTGGCTCGGGAGGCATTAACCATGGAGTTGAAACTAATCCGGATGTGGTGGACTATGCCAATAAAAAATTGAGTCAATTCATAGAGAACTCACCAACATTGGACGAGTTCGACTTCTGTGAGCCCAAGTTTTATTGTGGTGAGTGAAGTTTTATTTATTTATTTAGGATCTACAACAGAGTATCGCTAACTAAATCTTCTACCAGTGTATTTATTGTTTTTATTTAATAAATAAATAAATATCTTTGCACAGCGCCATCTAGATCGACAGTAAGCATCTAGGCTTGTGTTATGGATACCAGATGGTTGATATACTATATAAATCCTTTTTTTTTTGTAAATAAAACATTCATAACTTGGGTACACATGTCCGTATTCATCACACAAACATATGCCCCTAGCGGGATTCGAACCCGCAACGTTTTGGTATAGCGATTCGAGTTGCTAACCACTACACCAAACAGGTCGTCAAAGAATGACTCTTTTAATCCATTTATTTGCATTTCTTTTCCATAACGTTTTCCTTTTTTTAATGTGAGGAATGCAGTGGAGGTGCACACCACCCCACCACACTAAGCAACTAGGCTTGTATTATGGATAAATAAAATAAATACACATATATTGCCTCGTGAACATTAGTTGACTATCTATAAGTGCTTCTAGTGATTGTGTTTTATACTATATATTAAGTATTTCTACATATTTATTATATATATATATATATATATATATATATATATATATATATATATATATATATATATATATATATTATTTATATAATTAAGTCAATTAATATGATATTATTATTATATTTATGCATGCACCCTACCTGTTTTTCTACCTACAAATGTCCCGTAGCTGTGGGTTGTCTGGAAGAGATCGCTTTTAGTGATAAGACCGCCTAATTGTGTTCTATTGTTATCATCAAAATTATTGTAAATTATTTTGCGCAATAAAGAGTATTTGTATTGTATTGTATTGTATATATTCTTTTGTAAATAAATACATATATAAATGAAAAACCTACATAACTCGGGTACACATGTCCGTATACCGGGATTCGAACGCGTGACCTTTTGGTATAGTAGTCAGCGATTCTAACCACTACACCAAACAGGTCGTTAAACAAACAAACATCCAAACTTTCGCATTTTTTTTTTTTTTTTTTTTTTTTATATGAGAGGGCGGCAAACGAGCATTATAATATTGGCTGGATGGTTGCATGAGAACAAATGAAGAGGTGTTAATGATGGTAAAGGAGAAATAAAATAAATATTTCGGACACTTACACCAATCATCCAGTCACCAAACTAAGCGAAGCTTGTGCTATGGAAACTAGATAACGGATAAACATACATAAATATTTATATAAACATCCATGACTCGGAAATAAATGTTTGTATTCATCACACAAACATTTACCCGTCGCGGGATTCGAACCCGCAACCGTTGGTTTCGCTGACAGGGTCACTGTCCACTACACCAATCGGTCGTCATGCCTGTTAGCCACAGTTGAGAACCGAAGAATAAGATGATAGGTCACTTGATGCGACACGATATTTTTTTGAAGAACATAATTAATAAATAAATAAATATTGCGGACGCTTACACCAATCATCTAGTCCCAAACTAAGCAAATCTTGTACTATGGATACTAGATAACGGATAAACATACATAAATATAAACAACCATGACTCTGGAATAAATGTTTCGCTGACAGGATCATTATCCACTACACCAATCGGTCGTCAGTTGAGTCAGAGGAAGGGTAAGAACTAAGCGTAATTACTTTGACCAAGTGAAAGAAAAGGTGAATGTCGTGTCGTACCAAGAGGTTAAAACGAGGGCAGAAAGTAGAGAGACGTGGTCATTACTCCACCGACAAGAGCATAGCTCTTAAATTGATGAACAAGGTAGCATGTACTGTGCATGTGCATCTAACATATGTCTACATCTGTGCAATCATAGAATTATTTTAATTGTCCCGATGTATCCCTAGTTGAAAGAAAGAAAGAAAAGAAAAAATTCTTTATTGTACACAGCTTAAAAATATACACAGTGATATTATTTTAACAGGTGTACAAAGGCGGTCTTATCGCTAGCGATCTCTTCCAGACAACCATTGCAAAGAAACTTAATATAATACACTACTGCTGCGTAGCGTAAAGCAAACTTACAAAAGTAAAATATATCTTAATCCTTATACTATAATATATATATATATATATAAATGATAAATATACCTAACATTCATACAATAGTAATATATAATCATAATTATAAATGCAGACTAATGGGCATAACTACATAAAATACTACAAAATATATAAATATATACTTACATAAACAAAATAAATACCATTATAATGTTTAACATCAAAGCGATAAGTAATGCTCTCTTAAACGCCGTTTAAACACCGCTAGCGACTCAGCGCAACGAATAATGCGAGGCAACTCATTCCACAATTGGTCAGATTTTGCTGCAAAGGTGTCATAGAAATAGTTAGTACGACAGCAGACAGGCTTTAACAAATTGTCGAATTTGGACCTTAAATTCACGTCATGATCTGATCCCAAAAATTTGAACTGCTCTTTGAGATAAAATTGAATTTGACTTATATTATACCCATCTACAGGTAATGGTCTGGCCCTGGCACCGCTACAGTCGGGCTACGACCGCGTGTACTGCGGCGCCGGCTGTCCCGACCAATATCAAAACTACTTCAAGCAACTGATAAAGGTATGAACAGAATTAGATATTTTTCAACTATTAAGTAGTCTTATTAGGTGGTGAGAATAAGAAACGTTTAACGTTGCTCGATAGCACTACGGACATAACAATAACGCTGCACCATATCGGTAGCTCAATAGCTGGATATGTAAGATCTTGAGACATAAAGTCCCTTTTATACAAAGGGTATTAGAGACGAGATAGCGGAACAAAGACTTCAAAGTCTTCGCACGTGTCTATTGTGCAAAGCCAGTTGAAGAAGGAGGTTGATGGTATATTAGTTATAAATGGATCTCATGCATTAAAGAAAAAGACCAAGATAAGAAAGAAAGATGAAATTGCTCGTTAAATAACATTTGATGTATTCGTCATAATTAATGCCGTCGGTAATCTGTATTCTATAGAATACCTAGGCATTCCATAGTCAAAGTCAAAGTCAAAGTCAAAAAATATTTATTTCGTAGGATAAAGATTATCATTTGAAAACGTCACATTTTTTATCTTAACATTAAAATGATTGGCATTAGCAGGATTGGATTATAGAGATAGAAGGATCATCTACGAATTGTATAAAAAGCAAGAAATGGTAATAGAGGTAGGAGAGGCAATAGGAGCAGCAAAAATTAAACAAGGAGTAAGGCAGGGGTGTCCACTATCACCCTTGATTTTCAACATATTTATAGAGTGTGCAATCCGTAAAATAACAAATACAGAAAAGGGGGGTGTCAAAATAAATGGGGAAATATTCAAATTTGTACGTTTCGCAGACGATATTGTAGCCATGGCAGAGAGTAAGACAGAATTGGAAGAACTGCTTAAAGAAATGGACTTTATTTTCAAAGAATTTGGACTCAAAATTAATATCAATAAAACAAAAACTCTAATTACATCGAAACACCCAAAAAATAGCCCTATTACTCTAAATAGTACACAAATTCAACAGGTTGAATCATTTAAATACCTAGGCAGCGTAATTACTAATGACTCCCGATGTACACCAGACATAAAAGCAAGAATAGCAATGGCAAGACAAGCATTCAATGCAAAAAAGAACCTGCTCAAAGCCAGAATATCAGGCCGAGTTCGTAAAAAACTTATAAAAGTGTACATTTGGAGCATTGCTTTGTATGGGTGTGAAACGTGGACTTTAACTCTTAAAGACAAAGAAAGATTGGAAGCTTTTGAGATGTGGTGCTGGAGGAGAATGGAACGTATCAGCTGGACAGAGAAGAAAACGAACGAAGAGGTTTTAAATATAGTAAAGGAAAAAAGGAAATTGTTGCAAGTAATTGAGAATAGAAGAGGGAAAATGCTGGGACACCTTATACGACACGATGATTTCATCAAAACTATAATAGAAGGAAGAATAGAAGGGAAAAGAAAAAGAGGAAGACCGAGAATAAGCTACATGCAGCAAATAAAAGAGAAGTTGAACGTCGTGTCGTATCAGGAGGTCAAGAGGAAGGCGGAGAGCAGAGAGATATGGAAAAATCTCCACCGACAAGAGCATGGCTCTTAAATCAGATGATGATTAAAATGATTGACATTATTGCTCATTCGCAAAGCTGATTCCCCAGAGAAGAACGAGCAAGAAACTCAAGGGCTGCTCTTTTAAATAAGTTTGGGTTATAATTATATTATATTGTATAATTAGGCTGAATATCGCCGAGCGGTCTATGTCCATGCTTGCTTATCATCTAGATAGTCAGAAATTTTATAATAGCCTTTGGTAAATAATGTCTGTTTTATGATGGTTTTGAATTAATTTAAAGGTAAATTTTGAATGTCCACTGGAACCTTATTATAAAAGCGTATACATTGCCCCTTAAATGACTTAGTGACTTTGTGTAAACGGCTGGCATGAACAGCAAGTTTATTTTTATATCTGGTATTAACATTATGTATATCACTATTTTTCTTAAACGATTCTATATTTTTTCTTACATACATTAAGTTTTCGTAAATATATTGCGATGCTAATGTTAATATATTAATTTCTTTAAATTTATTCCTAAGAGACACTCTGGGGCCCAGTTTGTAAATCGCGCGAACCGCTCGTTTCGAGCGCATAGAACGACTAAACCGTTCAGGCAATGTATAAAATATCATTTACTCCACACTTTACGTAGGCATTATGTAGAATACCGGATGAACAGTCGACAAAGTTGTTCAGGAGTTCTATTACGTAATTTCATCGTTATCGGTTACATTCTGACATGTGATTGGTTGACTCATCGCTCGCTCGGCAATTTGACGGTCTCTCATTGGTCAACGTAATCGATAACGAAGTTATGTAATCTAAGGAGTGAATTGTAAAAAAAAAGATGTAACAAACTTAATCGACAGCGTCTAATTTTTCTAACAAGCGAATCTCGCGAAGTGTCCTTCACCGATCTCGATGAATTCGGTATGATTGTAGTTCTGGGTGAAGTGTTATATTTGGGTCTTTTCATACTTTACCTAAGCACTGTACGTAATGATTATCGATAGTAACGATGATAAAACTTACCTGTCTTTTTTAACACATTTTTTTTTAACACTTTATTGTATACAAACATACATTGAACAAACATAGGACAGAAATTATAATACACAAAGGGCGAGCTTGTGGGAATGTTGTGGACCTGGCTGATGCTGGCTGACTAAACTATGACAGAGACGGAAGAAGACAGGACAAAGGACGGTCGATGACGAGACGGTGACCTGACGGGCGTGCAAATTGTGCTTTTTGTTGAAATATTAATAAATATATTGTTTTATACTTGACCGCACCCTGCCTATCCTTAATAAAGTATCTCTTTAAGAGATTTATTCCAGCAAACCCTCGGAAGGAAAAAACAATTTAAAGTTTTTTATTGCAGACAAAGAGCGATACTTAAAATATAGAACAATATATTAACAAAACATCACTTTTATAAAATAAAATAAATGTTTCGGACACTTACACCAATCACCTAGTCCCAAACTAAGCAAAGCTTGTGCTATGGATACTAGATAACGGATAAACATACACAAATATTTATATATACATCCAAGACTCGGGAATAAATGTTCGTATTCATCATACAAACATTTACCCCTCGCGGGATTTGAACCCGCAACCGTTGGTTTCGCTGATAGGGTCACTATCCACTACACCAATCGGTCGTCTTTTATAGGAACACAATTGACTTTTTTGTTAATATGCAGAAGTCTGTAATAGCTGTACATTATGTACGCCGTTAGTTATGCTCTCACACCCTACACACACATACGCACGCGCAATCTGTAAAATTTCAACATACTAATGCTAGTTCTATTATCTTTATCCTTTTTATGTTCTAAATATTGAGGTTCAATGCTTGAAACAACATCCACGGTTCACATTGCGAAATATACAAATTACCTTTGAAATGTACAAATCTATACATAGATAGATAATGCATTTATTTACGCCACTGCGTTCACACAATTACACAATTTTTAAATTACAAAGTAATATACATAAAAATAAACGTAAAGACTAGAAAATACAAAGAGCGAGTGTGTGCCGCAGTAGCACAAATGGGTTATAAACATAACTCAGTGCGGCACATCACTCAAAGAGCGAAACACTGGTTTTCAATTACAACCCCTACAAGTACGAGCCTGGGATAGAGAGCCGTGGAGAGAGAGGAGGGAGGCCTTTGCCCAGCAGTGGGACAGTATGGGCTCCTAATAATAATAATTATATATATTTTTTTTTTGGTATGACAGGTCGGTGGCATGTTAGTGATGCCATTGAACGACAATCTGCTCCAAGTGAGGCGTGTGGCCCCCGACGAGTGGAAAATGCACAGTCTGCTCTGCGTGTCATTTGCGACCCTCAAGGTGCCCACCAAAGAGGAAGCTGGTGCTCTGTTGCGTCTAGGTAATTTCCTTACCATTTCTGTACGGTGCTAAACCATACAGTAAGATGAGGATGATAATTGATACAATGTAAACGACTTAGATTTTACGAATCGGGAGGTCGCGGGTTCGATCCTCAGCGGGGTACATGTTTAGTTCTCTGTTTGGTTGGTTGTAGGGCATTTGAATGTCCGCCTGGCTAGCTACCACCATCTTATCTAGGTATGCTGACAAAACAGCAATGTTAATAGTATAGTTGTGTTCCGGTTGTCAGAGATAAGATAATTAGTCCTCCAAATAAGATGGGGTTTCCGGGTCAGTGTCCTTACACCTTCGGCGTCATCTTCACTTAACATCAGGTGTGATTGAGATCAAGTGCTATCTTAAGGGATAGTACTAAAGTGCTTAAAAATGTCTTAACTTTTAGATATTATAGACCCATTCAAGCAAAGGTAGACTTGGGCATAGATAAAATTAGATCCTTACACACGGTTTTTGTATTCATCCGACAAAACCATGAATGATTTACATATTTAAAAAAATCGTAAAGTTGATCTATCTTGGGTTTAAAGACAAAATGGCAAATGCATAAATAATGAGATTTTTCCTTCATTATTTTTTTTTGTTTTGTTATGATTTGGCAAGTCGACAATGACGTAGGCATGTTAGTCCAGTCAAGATATGCATATTTAGGGCTGTAACTTCCTATAATCTTGATTGATATAAGCCCCAAAAACCCGGCATGTCACGAATATCAACTTCAAACTTTATTGACCTTTAAACGGTACAGTAATTGCATACGACCCTCCAGAAAAGACGTAACAACATGTATATTAAATTCATTGACCGCTTAGAAATCACAAAACATTCATCAAACGTATCTCGGGCTCGGTAGTCACGAAATAAATGCTTGAAGATGTGGTCGTCCGTTGGTCGCAGAGGAGCAGCGGCCGGCGCGACTGCAGCGCGTGTCGCGCGCCTGCGTCCGCGCGACTATGCGGGCGGCGCTACTGTCGCGCCACGCCCACCTGCGACCCCCGCGCCTGCCCGACCCGCGCCTCGCGCCCGGCAAGCGCATCTGCATCCCCATCACCGACGAGAACATCCTCAATGGTTAGTGCTCGCTCCGTCCGCGCGTGTTTATTTCTTCTTATTTTTGAGGATGGCAAACAGTCAACCTCACTGTCGCGGGACATTACTGCCAGTTTCGAGTGAAAAATTTTATTTCCCTTATTTCTTCAGTTTGTAAGTCAGTCTCAGTCAAAACAAGTAATTCGTCGTATACAGAGTCTAGTCACGGTCAAGTCATTCTTCAGTAAAGTGGCGGAATGCTTTACAAAAGATTTTGGCGGCTTCTTGTGGGAACCCGAAAGCTCCGTTACGCACTTTAATTTACACTTCCTTTCACCTGTACACCAACACTAACGTTTGCTGCACAATATTCTGCCATTATTAAGCTTCAAAAGTTAGAATGCACAAATTATAAGTATTATAAAGAAAAATGCAACTTTACTCGCCGAGATCTCGCCAAAAAGCCACGTGTTTATTCATTACCATAAATAAACACAAATGTGCCCACTATTTGAGCCAATTTTTTTGCCATTGTCAAAATGGCGAAATGCTGCTTTGTGTATTCTGCCATCACGTACGTAAACTATTATTTGACACTTTATGTCATATAAACACACATTAAACAAAACAAAAAAGAGATCTCTTCCGACAAACCTCATTAACCTCATTAATCATCACAATTGAGGAGTAGGTAACTTAAAAGTAGACAAGAGTACACTTACAATAACTGAAGCTAAGCGCAGTAATAAACTAACATTCAACTGATTCTTCTTCTTTTCGTGTCGAGGCAAGTTTCAAATTTTATTGGACCAAAACTTAGCCACTCTAACAGCACTGTCTGTGGCGTTAAGGAGGTCGTCAAAGGTGCAGCTGTCAGGACACGCGGGGCAAGACAATACGTGATCCATTGTCTGTGGGGAGACTCCGCACTCGCATCGATCACTCCCGCCATCGGAGAAGCCCCACCTATAACAACTGATTAATTAAAAGAAAGCAACAAAAATGTCATAAAAAGTGTAATAGAAGTAAATACAATAACTATAAATAAATATATACATAATATGTACATAAGTAACATATTGTAATATTTTTTCTGGTTCTGGCAGAATCAACAGCGCTGCGGGTTTCTACCCACAGCACATGCTGAGTCTGGACTAGGGACACGGTATCGAATAGAAAATATCGATACTGTACTCATGAGTAGTATCGATAAAAAAGTATCGTACTCGTAAAATAATCGACTCAAAAGTATCGATATCTCAAAGTATCGAGTTCTTTTCTCAGGCAGGGCCTACGCCATACGTTAGTTTGTCAATGTTAGTCAGTAAGTATCGTCTGTACCTTCATACAGTAAGAGAAAATGAAAAAGTAACAAATGGTATGGTATAGTGGTAATTATAAGATAAATAAAAACAACCTGTAAGTAAAGTCACAATTTTTTAATCTAAAATATTATAAATCCCATTCCTCCTCGGTACAATCGCTCAAGAAAAGAAGTTTGTCGAGCCTTTTTGGCGATAGGCGGTTACGGGTTTTAGTAATTGTACTTCCAGCTTTCGAAAACAATCTTTCTGAGGGCACTGAATTATAAAATGAATAAATAAAAAAAAAAGTAATTTATTCGATACGATATATCTGTCAAAAGTACTTGTTAAGTAAAAGTATCGAATACAAAGTATCGAATACAAAAGTATCGGTATCGAAAAGAAACCTATTCGATACCATAAAGTATCGATACTTTTTTCGTGTCCCTAGTCTGGACCATTTCGTTGCCCCTGATATGGGTCACGTCTCCGATATTACTTTTAACTGTATACCAACCCATATTGTATATGTATAATGTAGGTTAAGTGACTTGTGTCATGGTCGACGAATAAATGTATTCTATTCTATTCTATTCTAATATGTATTTCAGGAGGCATAAGCGCGTTACACGATTTGGACTCCGCTACCGGCGGAGCAGAAATGAACGCGCTGCTCAGTCTGGTCCTCAACATGGGCCACAACCGGGTGGCCGGAGCGCTGCGTTTCGACTCGCTGGACTCTGACTCGTCCATCACCTCCAGTGATGAACGGGATGATGGTGATGACCGTCGCTCTCGCAGAGCTCCGTCTAACGTGTATGTTTAAAAATTCAGAAATTGTTTATTTTTTCTAAGACGTTTTACAAAGTGACTAGGGGTAGGTAATACATAAAACACATTTGTGGTAAGACTCGTGCCTGATAAGGATGAACCAGAATTACAGGTCCCCCAGGACATTCAGGCTGAATCCCATACATTGCATGCGAGGGCCAAGTTGAATGGCATGAGGGGCATGCAAATGTTTACCTTTCACCGGCAACCATCTCAAGTTTCATGATCATAATTTAATATTTGTATGTGGGTAAGTGCAGTTGCGGTACGTTGATATACGCCCATAAGCCCGCCATTGCCTTTGCCTTAATAAAACACCCGATCAGGTACATCAACTTCAAACTTTATTAATCTGTAAACAGTACAGGAATTGCAAATGACTCTACAGATTGAACAGAAAGGCAACAAGATGTATTTAACTTCATTAACTGTTCGGGTTCGATTCCCGCGACGGGTAAATGTTTGTGTGATGAATACGAACATTTATTCCCGTGTCATGGATGTTTATATAAATATTTATGTATGTTTATCCGTTATCTAGTATCTATAGTACAAGCTTTGCTTAGTTTGGAACTAGGTGATCGGTGTGAGTGTCCGAAATATTTATTATTATTTATTATTTCGGACAAATAAATCCATAGGTGTTGGTCACAAGTAAAATTAATTGAAAGTTGTATTAGTAGGACTATAACTAGTGAATATTGAACACGACGAGACTCTGCAACAACAGCAGCATGCAGCCGCATCCACCGCGCCCACAGCGGCGAGTTCCATCGCTTGGCTAACACGTTCAAGATGCTGATCATGCTGGCTTAATGTTTTATAAACGCCAATTATGAGAGGGCGGCAAACGAGCATGCCGTTCCACAGGGTGGTCGTACGTGGTAAGAAGTTTCTTGAGAAACGTACAGTGGTAGACTTCCACTCATCCAGGTGATGTGGATGGAAATTTAATTTTCGGCGAGAAGTGTATCGGTTAAATTGAGCAGCGGGTATTAGCTCGAACAGCGGGTATTATATATATTTACAATTGGTGTAGTGTTTGGTGTAGTGGTTAGCAACTCTGACCACTATACGAAAAGGTTGCGGGTTCGAATCCCGCTAGGGGCATATGTTTGTGTGATGAATACGGACATGTGTACCCGAGTTATGGATGTTTTCATTTATAATAAGTATTTATTTACAAAAAAAAACAGTGTTTATGTAGTATATCAACCATATGGTGTCCACAACACAAGCCTATAGTTGCTTACTGTGGAACTAGATGGCGCTGTGTGTATGTCTAAGGATATTTATTATTATTATTTGTATGTTGTCTCCCTCAGATCATCAGACAGCAACCCCGCGAGCGAAATAGGCGACGTTACGAACCAGCCACCACCTCAAATGGGTGGTTTGGTCATGTTCCACTTTCATTCTGGTCGCGATCTCGAGGCACCTCTATCTCCTTCCGACCATCAGTACCTAATACCTCCTATGAACGCCATTGACTCGAACGCTTCGACCTATGGCTCGGAGAATTCCATCGACCTGATAGAGCTGAACCCGTCGACAACGGACCCGAGGGACCCAGGAACTTCGACCAGGGACCCCAAAGACTCGGAAACTTCGACCAAGGACCCCGAGCCTACAGATACACAGCCCAAGACCACTAAAGAGTCAGGCACTCAATATGAAGATTTCAAGACTCGGTCTAAAAACTTGAGAAGGCAGGAAGCCCGACGGGCAAAAGAGAAGTTGAAGTCAACGGAAGAGGTTTTTTTTTTTTTTTATAAGTAGTAGTGAGAGCTCTCTTCAGCCTCATTTTCACTTAACATGAACGTACGTGTTTGAGGTCAAGCCCTTATGCATTAATGCGTGGTGCAGTCGCATTCGCTATTCGTTTTCGATTAACGAAGTTAAGCAATGTCTGGCGCAGTCAGTCCCTGGATGGGTGACCACTAATGCCTATTAATACGAGTATTTCCGTGATTCGGTGGGCACGTTATATAGTATCGGTTGTTTTCAATTGAAAGCAGTCGGGTGGCCTACATGGGCGGATTTAAAACACTGTCGGGTGGCCACCGGTCTGATATAAATCCACTTCACCGCACAGGGTCCACACATACCCTCTCCCAGTGAAGGGAGGCTGTGCGCCAACAATAACCGCCTCCGTGGCTCAATGTAAACAACATAGGGTTTACGAATCGGAGGTCGCGGGTTCGATCCCCAGCGGGGTACATATTTAGTACTCGGTTTGATTGGTGGTAGGGCATTTTAAAGTCCGCCTGGCTAGTCACCACCATCTTATCTAAATATGCCGCCAAACAGCAATATTAAAAAGCATTGTTGTGTTCCGGTTGTCAGAGATAAGATAGCCAGGTCCCCAAATATTTGGGTTTCCGGGTCAGTACGCTTCCACCTTCGGCCTCATCTTCACTTAACATCAGGTGGGATTGAGGTCAAGTGCTGACCCGTTGTGCATGAAAAAAAAAAACATTGAGGACGTGTAAGGCTGTTGATGATACTCGTGGCGTTGCGTGGCGAAGTTAAACAATGTCGCAGTGACCCAAAAAATCTACTTGCCCAGCTTGGCAATTAGGAAATGAATATCGCTCAATAGGAGACCCTTGTTTTTTTATTATTTATTTATAAGTTGGCCTTCAATACTTAATATTTTATTGATTGATCACAAATTTATTGTAGAAATAAAAAACCTACAATAAAGAAAAAACATTTTTTTTACAAAGTATTCGCTATTGTGAATATAATTGATATTGTATGAATATATTTACAATAGCGAATATTGATATATGTATTTGACGATCTGTTTGGTGTAGTGGTTAGAAATTCTGACTGCTAAACCAAAAGGTTCCGAGTTCAAATCCCGCTAGGGGTATTATTTTTGTATGATGAATATATCCATAACTCGGGTACGCATGTCCGTATTCATCACACAAACATATGCCCCTAGCGGGATTCGAAACCGCAACCTTTTGGTATAATGGTCAGAGTTGCCAACCACTGCACCAAACATTAATAATAATAGTGTCGACAAAACAATTTGAATAACAAGAATTTGAATTAAAATTCATTTGTGATGACGACGAAAATTTACCTTTTTTGTAAATCGTCCGAACCATTTCGTAGGAGTGTTTTTAATCCCCAATTTTGTATAATAAAAAGAAATGTATACTTACAAACCAGACACTAGTCAGTGGAAGCTGTCGTTCGTCAGCTTCCGATCCCAAGATACTGTCGTAGGGCTGACATAATCATAATCACTTATATATCCATACACACATATCACGTATATACAGGGCGTCCCAAAGTTATGGGACATGAAGGGGAAGTACCTTAAATATCGTAGATAGTGAATTTTGCTCAAAGAAGACTTTATGTTATTTTTAAAAGTTAGTAATTCTGCATTCATAGATTTTCTAAAAATTATTTGCTTCGGCTGGGAATCGAACCGACTCAAATGTGAAAAAAAAACACCCTACTTTTATGATGCCAATCGAAAGAATAGCTAAAAAATAATAACTCTGCCTAAGTAACATAGTATTTTAAAAGAAAGGAACAACGTGAAATTAATCATTTTAATCAAATAAAAAACATACATGAAACTGCCGTAGTCAATTAAGTAGGTATTTTTTTGTAAATTAATTAATTAAATGCTTGCCTTCTGTCTATCTTACAGAGGACGTATTGAAATACAAGTTTTATCATTTCATCTACACGTGCACTTATAATAAGGAAAACTATGTTAGTACCTATTTTATGAAGTGGGTACTTATTTACGAATAATCAATGCTATCTTTGGAATGATAATATCGCTACTTTTCGAACGTCGTCGGCAATAAATAACTTTCTTGAAATTTGACTCAATCATTTTATGTTGTTCCTTTCTTTTAAAATACTATGTTACTTAGGCAGAGTTATTATTTTTTAGCTATTCTTTCGATTGGCATCATAAAAGTAGGGTGTTTTTTTTTTCACATTTAAGTCGGTTCGATTCCCAGCCGAAGCAAGTAATTTTTAGAAAATCTATGAATGCAGAATTACTAACTTTTAAAAATAACATAAAGTCTTCTTTGAGCAAAATTCACTATCTACAATATTTAAGGTACTTCCCCTTCATGTCCCATAACTTTGGGACGCCCTGTATATACACACCCACGCAAACGCACACACACACACACACACACACGCACGCACGCACGCACGCACGCACGCACGCACGCACGCACGCACGCACGCACGCACGCACGCACGCACGCACGCACGCACGCACGCACGCACGCACGCACGCACACACGCACAAACGCACAAACGCACACACGCACACACGCACACACGCACACACGCACACACGCACACACGCACACACGCACACACGCACACACGCACACACGCACACACGCACACACGCACACACGCAAACACGCAAACACGCAAACACGCAAACACGCAAACACGCAAACACGCAAACACGCAAACACGCAAACACGCAAACACGCAAACACGCAAACACGCAAACACGCAAACACGCAAACACGCAAACACGCAAACACGCAAACACGCAAACACGAAAACACGCAAACACGCAAACACGCAAACACGCAAACACGCAAACACGCAAACACGCAAACACGCAAACACGCAAACACGCAAACACGCAAACACGCAAACACACAAACACACACACACACACACACACACACACATACACATACACATACACACATACACATACACATACACATACACACGCACGCACGCGCACTCACGCGCACACACACAAGTACCACACTGTTTAATAGTATATAAATTACTTACTATTTGTAAGAGTATTTGTAATTTAGTTGCTTTTCTATTTTGGTTATTTTATTATGTATACTGTACACCGTGGAAGAGCGGAGACCCCTGGCACAGGTATTCAATTACTTAATAGGGGCTCCATCATCAAATTATTGTATGTAGTATTAAATATTTTGAACAATAAATTGAAATTGAAAATTGAAATCAATATACAATTTAAGAAGTAGTTTTTAGAAAGATTTTCGAAAAGGAAAAGAAAATTATTTATTTGGATTTCTGTTATAAAGAGTGGCGTGTAAATGGAAGAGAGGTACCTTAGAAAGCGATTTCTCCTTCGATAAATTCGACTGGTCGCGTGGTCTTCTGTCACCATCCGATTACATGCAGCGGAAGCACCTCACTTCTTTTCCTTGGGCTTCAAAACGTCTACACCACGCGTGGAATACTAATTTTAGAGTCCTTTATAAAATAATGGCGGTGTAACTATTTATTTCGAATTTTAATCGGGAGTTCGCGTCGCGCGCGCGGATTAGCGGTCAGCCATTTTAATTCTTGAATTGTGACGTCATAGTTTGAAGGTACTCTGGATATGGCCACGGTAGGTACATTAGGATAGGAAATGTATGTATATCAAGGTGTGTAGAATGTGTATGTCTGTATCGGCCAAACCAAAGAGTATTTTATACATAAGTTTACAATAACTATACTAAATCCAAAAAGGTCTCCACTCAGCAATGTGTCGGGTTGAAGCAACCACGACGCTGGTATTCTGTGGAGCTGAAAGGCATAGTGGTGCCACTGTACTACTTTATATTAACAACTCTCCATATTGTGGCACTACTCCTGGACCAGACTTCAATTGATTGTTCAGGAGTAGGCCGCAACAAATAATAAATCAGGAACACTTGATCGAATATAATTGTAATAAAAAGGCACTCTGAAAAGGTATAAAAACACTGAATATGAATATAAAAGATAGATTGAATAAAACACATAAGAATTTGGAATAGATACCGAACACAATAAACACTACAAAACACTCACGTTATAAAACAATGCCTTTACGAATGATAATGAATATAAGAAATGCGATAGCTCCAGCGCACTCAGCGGAAATATAATAGAATATGGTTATAATATAATAAGTTTGACAGAAACGTCCGAGCTTTAGAACTGTTGAAAATATAATGACGTTGTTTTGTTCGGCCGTCTGAGTTCGAAATAGGAATTTGAATTTAAATATAGAGAAACGAAAAGGAAAAAGAACAAAAAGATTACTAACTAAAATCACCAACGAGACGCAATACCGTCACGTTACAATATCAACTACCCATAAACATCTATTTTTTACTGAATATAATTGTAGTGCATTCTTAACTAATATTTAAATACATATCTATCTATTGTAGATATGTATTTAAGCAATCTCAATGGGGGATTTTATTTTAAATTCTTCATTTTCAGGTACCTAAAGTACAAACTGAGATGGTGATCGACTTGAGAAAGAAGACCGACCAGCCGAGCACGTCGGGTATGGGTAGGAAGGCGACGGAGAGCAAGCGTGAGCGCGAGGACTCGAGTGACGAGGAGCCGACTACGTCTACGTCTAAACCCAAGGTAACTACTGTTACAGGAAATTTAAAAATTGTTGTAAATAAATACAATGAAAAACATCCATAACTCGGGAACACATGTCTGTATTCATTATACAAACATATGCCCCAAGCGAGATTCGAACCCGCGACCATTTGGTATAGTAGCAGTTTCTAACCACTACACCAAACAGGTCGTCATGTTAATAGCATTGTTGTGTTCCGGTTGTCAGGGATCAGATAGCCAGCCCCCCAAATGTGTTGGAGTTTCCGGGTTAGTACGCTTCCACCTTCGACCTCATCTTCACTTAACATCAGGTGTGATTTAGGTAAAATGCTAACCCGTTGTGCATAAAAAAAAAAGACAACAATGCTATTAATATTGCTATTCGACAGCTAATATAGATAAAATTTATGTGGCTAACGCCAGGCGGACATTTAAACTGCCCACGACCAACCAAAACCGAGTACTAAATATGTACCCTGCTGGGGATCGAACCCGTGACCTCCGAATCGTCAGCGGAGGTGGATATTTATCCATTATCTTGTCTATAGACAGGTTTTGTCGAGTTTGGGACTAGATAATTGGTGTAAATGTCCCAAACTAGGCAACCGTTTCGGATTCGATAATGAAGTTAAATACATCTTGTTGTACAGTCTGTAGGTTCATATGCAATTCCTGTACTGTTTAAAGATCAGTAAAGTTTGGAGTTGATGTTTCTGATCGAGTATTTAATTAAGGCAAAGGCATGTCGGGCGAAAGGCTATTATAAAATTTCTGATTATCTGGATGATAAGAATGCGTGGACATGAACCGCTCGGCAATATCCAGTATATTTTATTCTTATTTTTCTTTGGCGAATCATAAATTTTACAATTATTTCAAATTATATGTGTATTAACTTATTTAAAAAGAGCAACCCCGGAGTTTCTTGCCCGTTCTTCTCTGGGGAGACTGCCTAGTGAATGAGCGATAACTGTATGTCATGATGATTTCAAATGTTATTCTTATAACTTACGAAATAAAACATTTTTGACTTGATTTTTGGGCTTATATCAAGGTACCGCCACTGGGTGTAGGTCCGATGATGCATGCCGGAGATACAGTACAGTACTTAGTGAAGTTGGTTGCTTTACCAATTTTAGGCGGTTCAGTTATTTACTTATATATATATTTTTCTAGGACGAGAAACGTCAGAAGGTCGACGGGGGAATCGTTGAAGAGAACTCACCTTCCAGCGGCCCATCGGTTTCGAACGGCCCATCGGTTTCCAGCGGCCCATCGGTTTCGAACGGCCCATCGGTTTCCAGCGGCCCATCGGTTTCCAGCGACCCATCGACTTCGAGCGGCCCATCGGTATCCAGCGGCCCATCGGCTTCGAGCGGCCCATCGGGCTCCTGCGGCCCTTCGGTTTCGAGCGGCCCGTCGGCTTCCAGGGGCCAATCGGTTGCCAGCGGGCCCTCCCATAAGACTGAGTATAGCGATGAGTCGGAGTATCGTCACCACTCCGACGGGCTCAGCGAGGACGAGGCGCGCATTACAGGTGAGGCACTAGTTCGTGGGACACTCTTGACTGGGTTGGTCCACTCTTGACTGGGTTGGTCCACTCTTAGTTAATGGGACACTCTTTAATTGCTTTCACATCGGCCGGTCACTCTTAGTTGGTGGAACACTCTTAGTAGGTGGGACACTCTTAGTAGGTGGGACACTCTTAGTTGGTGGGACACTCTTAGTTGGTGTGACACTCTTAGTTGGTGGGACACTCTTAGTTGGTGGGACACTCTTAGTTGGTGGGACACTCTTAGTTAGGGACCCTATTATTTGGGTCGAACCTCTCTTAGTGAGATGGGATACTTAAGTGGGACATTCGTAGATTGATAACAGAAGTCTATTTGTGTAAATAAATTCACATACATGGTGTAATTTAATTCGTGTAATTCCAGTTTACTAGTGACTCCAGTCCTGATTACGAACAACTTTCCATTAGGAAGAATAGTCGAATTGGGTCAAAAAAAATTCGATTACTTATACAGGGAGAATTTGCATGTGTGTAATTCTCGCTAAAGCACCTCTCACGCGCGCACTCCGCACTCTAAACGTTATTGCGGAGGACATAGACCTCTTCAGTTGTACTCTGAGTGAATTCACAAATATAGCTCTTGTTATTATTTGTTACAAATTGTAATTTTAAATTGCAATTTGTAACAAATAATAACAATAAATAAAATTAACTACTGTAAGTAAAGTCGTGTCACTGCACTATCGCATTAGGGTAAACCTGTAAAGATAGTTGTAAGTTTGGAAATAAATAAATAAATAAATAAATTCCCATTAAGTGGTGAGGCCATTCTTGATTATGAAGTACTATGAACCATAGTCGAATTCGATCAAAATATTTCCAATTACCCATACAAAGTAAACCATTCTGTAACCACCTTTAGTATGGATTGAAACAATTGTTGACTGATTTCGGTTATGGTTCCTAAGCGAAAGTTGTTCTTATCAGGAGTGGTGTCATCAGCAAACAGTAATTACACGAATTAAATTTCACCCTGTATAAAGTGCTAAATAAAAAAAAAAAAATAGTTTTTTATTGAAAATGTTTGTATGTCAGGCCGCAGACGCCGCCAGAAGCGCAGCATGGCCACCCCCTCCTCGTCCTCCTCGGAGGACGAGGAGTGTCCGCGGCGAACCAAGCGTCGCGGCACGGACGGACCCGACGCTCACCGCGTGCGCCTCTCCATAATGATGAAACGAGGAGTCAAGGAGTTGCCGCTGCCCTACGCTCTCAAGAAGTACGTCAATCTTGGCAGGTGCTTTGAGTTCTAGATCTCCTGTGTGGTTCGCGGGGTGCGACAACTTGAGATAGATCTGGCTATTGCGGGTGTGGGAGACGCATCTATCTCGTCTCTTTGTCATGTACCCCCGTGTCAGGTTTCTTTCGTCAGTGCACAAACTTGGGAATGAAAGACCACTGCTTACTTTATCAAAGCTGATTCTTTGGGATCGCAGGGTAATCGTTGGGGGGTGTGGGGTGAGGGGGTGTCTAAGTGGGCGGGGCGTTAGTCATTCAAGGTCTACCTCTCATGTACTCGTGCATTTTGAATGCGAAATTGATCTGATAGCTGGCACCGACAGCTGTTTCATAAAGGTCGAGAAGGTAGGCCGAAACACTAGGGGCGTAGGCGGTATTTGTTTTCGATTAGCGAAGTTAAGGAACGCCTGGCGCGGTCATTCCTTGGATGGGTGGGATAGTGGTCAATAGTAGTATTATATGTTTCTATATGTGTTTCTGTGCTTTGGCGACCATGTTAAAACTTGGTCGTGCAGCTTGATCTGTAGTCTCTCGGTTATAAGATAGAAGTTTTCAGGGTCGTGCTTTAACCCTTGATTGCTCGCGATTACTCGCAATGTGCTCGCGTGGGGTTCACACAGACCCCACTTTCAAAATGAAAATAAAACTACATGTACAGACGAATCTCCCTAAAAGTATTATATGGACCGTATGGACCGAAGCACTCTAGCACCATCTATTAGAAAGTATTCATACAATATCAACACTCAAACCAAATCCATAATAATATGTCACATATGAATGAGTAAGAAAATTTCGTCAGCTCTGCTAATTGATATCGTGGTCTAGTGGCAAGCGACACGAGTGCTCAGGTAACGTCTTTCGAAAAGACACGGTTTTCGAATCCGGCTAAGACAATTTTTATTCGATTTTTTTTCTATGTGGAATTTATTTTTTCTGTTTATAAAGGAAAATAAAACGTAAACACTTCATTAAAATTATAAAAAGGTAAGGAAAATAAGAAAAGTAAAAATTTTTGGAGGTAACACTTTAGCCCATGTGACACTTTTAGGATGATTGGTTTGTACTACAAAATTTGAGCCTTTTATTTGGGAATCTGTAAAGTCAACAAAAAATTATTAATATCTACTATCAGCACAAAGCATATAAATAGTGCTTACATATTTGACGCATCGTGATTTAATTTTCACGTCTATAGATCTTGGACAAAAGATACAGCTGCCTTTAGAAGTTGATGGAGAGGATATCGTGGAAGATACGGATCACTCAATTTCCACACTTCAACAAAAATCTCACCTCCAAAAAAGTCGCTGAAGTGATCGCGCGGGGTCCGTTTGGACCCCAGACTCACTCTCCAGACACATTAAAGCAACTCTGTGACACGCATGCCGGTGAATTATGAAGTACTAGACGCGTAGAGAAGATAGTTATAAAATTCGAGTAATGACAACACTTTGAATGTGCACTGGGGTCCAAATGAACCCCGCGCTAGTAGCTAAGGGTTAAGCGAGAAACGCAGAGCTTTTATGTAGAGAGACTATGGGGCATGCTAGCCCTGATAGAGTTAGAGGAGATACAGGTAAGAGAAATCACTTGTCAAGAAGTAGCTGACAGGTTTCTTTGGTAGTATATATACAGGTGTAAGAATTTTCAGTGTAATACATTGTAGTGCATAATAATCAATCGTTCATTTACCGGATGAGCTATTTTAGCGTAAGGGAAAAAAGGCCTTTAGGTAAGTGAAATAGAAGGTATTGGCATAGGGTAGTTTTTTTTTTTTTTTGTGTTATTTGACGGTCGCGTTTGTAGCCTGTTCCACACAATTAACCTTTAGACGGACGCGGACACCGATCGGTGCCAAAAAAAAATTTATACCGACAACACTCGCGGACACCGATCGGTGCCCACGGACACCCGACTTTCAACTCTCAATTGACCGTGACATCTGTCCCGGTACAGCAAAGCTGATGCCACTCCCTTTAGCCTTGACTATTCAAAATTGTTACTATGTCAATAGCTTTAAGTTAAATAGGAACTAAGGCAATAAATAATTTTTATTATTATTATTATTATTAATTGTAATGATTATAGAGTTCCAATTCCTTTGGGCTGTGTTTGAACTTGTTCTCTATTAAATTCCGCATCCAATAATGTGCGCCATGTTATGTTAGCTATGATATTTAGTATGTATTTGCGAAAATATTTTTTTTCTCTTTGGGTGGGAGTATAGGCATACAATTCCAACTACTGTTTTTTATTAGAACGGGCTTAGAAACCTGCCATAGAGCTTCCAATTCTCATAACAATTTATTGAATTACCCGTTTTTTTTTTTAAGAAAAACCTGAAATAAATCTGTACTTTCCGTAAAAATACCAATTATATCGTGGATATAGGGATACCTACATATTACAACTCGTAACATTTTTCTGATTTTTTGTATTATAGCTGTAGTAGTGTTCATTCATTATATCCATAGATAATATATTCCCGTAGCTATTGCTTTTCACAGATTACAAACACACCCAGTAGAAGAGTATCTATAAACGTTTTTAACACCGCAGGTATTTTCGCAATTATGACAGGCGCGCCGAGATACTTGACCCTTAGACTTTTTGCGTGGGAACGGGCGACAGAGACGATCATTAAAAGAAATAAATAAAAAAATAAAAAACTTGGAGAAAACATGAGATCCAAATAAATTTCACATGACAGGAACCCTACGAATCCTTCCAGTCGCATATCGATCTCCGTCCGGAGCTTGTTTTTTTTTTTATCCACAACGGGTTGGTACTTGACCTCAATCACACCTGATTTTAAGTCAAATCAAAAAAAAAATGCTTTATTTTGTAGGTACTGCTTGTTCAAAAGGCAATTTTCCCCTGAGAAGAACAAGCAAGAAACTCGAGAGGTCGCTCTTTAAAAAAAAAAAGATTTTTATATTACAAAATTATTAATTATTATTTAAGTGAAGATGAAGTCGAAGGTGGAAGCGTACTGACCCGGAAACCCCAACACATTTTTGGGGGACTGGCTATCTTATCTCTGACAACCGGAGCACAACAATGCTATTAACATTGTTGCTTGGCGGCAGATTTAGATAAGATGGTGGTAGCTAGCCAGGCGGACATTTAAAATGCCCTACCACTAACCAAACCGAGTACTTAAACATGTACCCCGCTGGGGATCGAACACGCCACGGAGGCGGCATGTCGATGATGGTTTTGTAAAAAAAATATTAAACTACTCGTATCTATGCCAATACCTTCTATTTCACTTATCTAATACGCCCTATTTTTTTCCTTACGATAAAAAAAAACTCATCCGGTATACAGGTTTAGAATTTTCCTTGTAATACATCGTAGTGTGTAGAAATCAATAATTCATATGTAATCAGTACCCACTAGGGTATCATCGTTCTTAGGATAAGTAATATACATTTCATATACATGGCTACAAACACATCCTGAAGTTTGTGCACTGACTTTAAAACAATACTTTTTTATATGTGTCGTAGTGAGATGGTTCTTGAAGTAAGTGAGACTAAGTAGTTGGTTCGCAATAGTCTATAATATACATGGGTTATGCTAGAATTCGCCCAGTGGAGTTCAGCTAATTTGGCAATGTCAAAAAAGTGATGAAATAGTGCCACCGAAAGATACAATTCTCAAAAATAGTTTTTCAAAAACAACGAAGTTATTTAGATATAACTTTCTGAAAAGGTAAGGAAGATAGTGAGGTACAGAGTAAATGTCATAAATATTTGTGCTTCGCTATTGCAGTAAAGAATTGACTCTTTTCTCGTCTCGTAATGTATGGGTAGGGGTCACATATGAACCCTGGTCTATCCACCCACTGTTGGATATACAGGGTGAAATTTAAAGCGTATAATAAATAAATAAATATAAGTAAGTAAGTAAGTAAGTATCGAGTATGAGGTCGAAGGTGGAAGCGTACTGACCCGGAAACCCCAACACATTTGCGTTACTGGCTATTTTATCTCTGATAACCGGAACACAATAATGCTATTAACATTGCTGTTTGGCGGCAGATTTAGATAAGATGGTGGTAGCTAGCCAGGCGGACATTTAAAATGCCCTACCATCAACCGAGTTGGTATTGCGCCAAGTCCTCTTTGTATATGTCAGACCTCTTTGTATTTGTTAGTGGTAATGCATTTTAAATGTCCGCCTGGCTAGCTACCACCATTTTATGTAAATCTGCTGTCAAGCAGCAATGTTAATAGCATTGTTGTTTCGATTGCCAGAGATAAGATAGTCAGTCCCCCATATAAGATGGGGGGTCCTCAAGCATTTATTTCAATGTAAGCACATGATATCATTTGTTGAATCAATTTAAATCTATTGGAATAAAAGGGCTTATTGCATTTATCTGTCAGTCAGTATGTCCAGGCTACTACCGCCTCGGAAAGGGAAATCATCTGTGGTAAAAGGAGCGGCGCAAGAAACCCACATCCACCTCATCTTCACTTAACATCAGGTGTGGTTGAGGTCAAGTGTTATGCATAAAAAAGCACTATACAGCCTATGGACTTGATTTCTTTCCTTTCGTTTTTGACACTGTCCAATTAGCCGAATGCCATTGTGTGAGTTCTATCATAACGCACGTCATTATACCTAATTATGCATATTGTTAATTTATATAATAAATACTACATATCTAAGCTTAACTCTCATCTTTGTATATGTTCTATCTAGAGGGATCTATGTCTAGTCAGCTCAAAAACGTGACCGATAACTTACGTACCTAGATAATAGTACAACAACAATGCCTACGATCGTTATATGTATGGCGGACATTTCCGCTTTTACAGAAAACTGCTGTCCAGCGGATTGGTTATAAATAAATATCCTTCGACATACACAGCGCCATCTAGTTATACTATAAACAACTAGGCTTATATTACGGATACCAGAGTATGATGAACTACACGAAGAATGAAAGAAAAATGTATTCGCCACAAGTAGGCACACACTAATCGTACAAAACAAACTGGACACATAAAACATTAAAAAGAACAAACTAGAAAACATATAAAGATAAACACAACAATGTTGTGTGCCGTTATAGCAAAGAGGAGCGGGACATTATGCTGACTTCCGTCCCACCCTCGTAAAACTATACGCTTGTTATGTAGCAGGAATTTATGTAAATATTAATATATGTTTTTTTTTCTTGTAAATATATACATAATTATAAATAAAGCGTCTAGAACTGGGGGTCCACATTGGACATACGTGCTGAGTCTGAATTTGCGGGCGGCGGTTCGCTGGCTTGACATTGTCGGAAAAAATACTTATAAAGCTTCATGGAAAAAACAGAAGCAAAAACATACAAATCAAATAGTTATATTAGAAAGATTTCGAATTCTAACTTTAAGTGTAAATAAAACTCGTAATTATCGTGCAAGAATAATATTCTTTGGTACACGAAAAATAAACAAAACTAAATTAGTGATTCTATAAATTATTAAAAAATTAAAAGGGCCAATTATTCTGCCACTCACCCGCCAGATTGATTAGGTTGCACAAGTTTGAGATGCTACTGCCATGTACGAGGAGTTCGAGAGGCAAGAAGTGACAGAGAGACGACACCGACGACACTGATGTGGTGACAGGCCGTCGAACGAAGAAGTCAACAACCGAATGCCTAACTTCATTGTGGACGTCGGTGCAATGGCGGTTTGGTAGTTTTTTTTTAAATTGGCTCTGAGTAAAATCCTACAAATATCTTATTGACTCTCACAGGGCTCAGCCGAGATCTTTTAACACTTACAATAAGGCCTCGGTTAAAAACTCGTCCGGTTTATAAAAAGAGACGAAACGATTCAGAAAAGATCTAATTTTAAGGTGTTTAAAAGATTTAAAGAGCGAATGTGGATGGTAGTGTTGGTAGGGGAAGACCACGGCGAACGTACCATGATCAAATGGGTGACGTCTTAAAGAGAGGGCAAGTCAAGAGTACCCTAAACCGACGAGCATGTATGAACAACCTTATGAGAGTGAAGGAAGCAGAAGAGGTGTGTCAGGATCGTAGCAAGTGGAAGTCTGTGGTCTCTGCCTACCCCTATACGATTTTGGTAGTGGTTTTAGTGGTCATAAGATCGAATGTACAGTTGTGCGATGAGTTCGATAATATTACAAATATGTCAACCTAACATCGAACCTAGCTAACAGTGTCGGGGTGCCCCGACCCATATTGCTCGCTACAGATAGGGGTCTATAACATCGAACCTAATCAACAGTGTCGGGGTGCCCCGACCCATATTGCTCGCTACAGATAGGGGTCTATAACATCGAACCTAATCAACAGTGTCGGGGTGCCCCGACCCATATTGCTCGCTACAGATAGGGGTCTATAACATCGAACCTAATCAACAGTGTCGGGGTGCCCCGACCCATATTGCTCGCTACAGATAGGGGTCTATAACATCGAACCTAATCAACAGTGTCGGGGTGCCCCGACCCATATTGCTCGCTACAGATAGGGGTCTATAACATCGAACCTAATCAACAGTGTCGGGGTGCCCCGACCCATATTGCTCGCTACAGATAGGGGTCTATAACATCGAACCTAATCAACAGTGTCGGGGTGCCCCGACCCATATTGCTCGCTACAGATAGGGGTCTATAACATCGAACCTAATCAACAGTGTCGGGGTGCCCCGACCCATATTGCTCGCTACAGATAGGGGTCTATAACATCGAACCTAATCAACAGTGTCGGGGTGCCCCGACCCATATTGCTCGCTACAGATAGGGGTCTATAACATCGAACCTAATCAACAGTGTCGGGGTGCCCCGACCCATATTGCTCGCTACAGATAGGGGTCTATAACATCGAACCTAATCAACAGTGTCGGGGTGCCCCGACCCATATTGCTCGCTACAGATAGGGGTCTATAACATCGAACCTAGTCAACAGTGTCGGGGTGCCCCGACCCATATTGCTCGCTACAGATAGGGGTCTATAACATCGAACCTAATCAACAGTGTCGGGGTGCCCCGACCCATATTGCTCGCTACAGATAGGGGTCTATAACATCGAACCTAATCAACAGTGTCGGGGTGCCCCGACCCATATTGCTCGCTACAGATAGGGGTCTATAACATCGAACCTAATCAACAGTGTCGGGGTGCCCCGACCCATATTGCTCGCTACAGATAGGGGTCTATAACATCGAACCTAATCAACAGTGTCGGGGTGCCCCGACCCATATTGCTCGCTACAGATAGGGGTCTATAACATCGAACCTAATCAACAGTGTCGGGGTGCCCCGACCCATATTGCTCGCTACAGATAGGGGTCTATAACATCGAACCTAATCAACAGTGTCGGGGTGCCCCGACCCATATTGCTCGCTACAGATAGGGGTCTATAACATCGAACCTAATCAACAGTGTCGGGGTGCCCCGACCCATATTGCTCGCTACAGATAGGGGTCTATAACATCGAACCTAATCAACAGTGTCGGGGTGCCCCGACCCATATTGCGCGCTACAGATAGGGGTCTATACATTCGATCTTATGGCTTTCGCATATTTGTCTTTTCGATTAAATGGCCCATCAGCTAAATGGCGTTTGATTCATATGGCACTTCGATTAACTGGCGTCGCACAAATGGCTTTCGCTTACATGTCTTTCGAAATCGGGACCTAAACCTGGTTTTGTTATTATCGTTCAAACTTATATTGGATACTACCGAGGAGCGCTGGGTAGCTAGTTTTCTAAATATGTCGAAAATGTCCGCCGTACTTAAATAATCTGCTTTCAATTCAACCAAATGGTTAATATAACCACTGTCTACAACATATATGACATCGTCCAGACTGAAGTCGACATGGGAATTCGATGAGTTGCCATTATTATGTATATTAATCTCGGCTGATGCCTTGAGTTATAGAGAATAAGACCGTCTGTATATATCGAATCTAGAGTAGTTCATTGTTTGTTTGTAAACGCTTTATTGTACAAAAAGGCAATACATTAATTTCGCATTGATACATAAATTGAGTTCATTGCGTACACTTGGAAGCAACTTGTACTATATACCGTGAATGTTCATTGGTTTTGGAGCCGAAATTTATGTATTAAGTTATTTATTAATTAAACGCCCCCACTGGCGTTAGTGGGGACGCTGAGAAAAATAAATCCGATCTGTCTTAGCAACATTATTGCTGGGGCAGATGGGAAAGGAATCCCAGCGTCCCCACTGGTCAGTTTAGGATTTCCCTGTGTTTATAGGAAAATGTGTCTATTCCCCCAATCTACACCATTGGTGGGCCATCAAAAAAATCGACCCACAAAATAAATTTCTATCCAACTTCCTGCATTTCTGGGTTTCCAAACTAGTTCGTAACACAATTCCGATTTTAATGATTTGATTATTAATGATTTAGTGAAATTTCAGGGTCTATATTGAAACGCATACATTAAATACTCCTATTTTTAACTCGCATAACATAATTCGCATAATTTTAAAACCGCATAATCTTAATTTCTATAAAATGCGAACGCATAATGTTAGTTTTCATACTCATGAAAAATTCGAAATAAATTGTGAGAGACAAGTAAAGCTTTTATATTAATGCACAGCTAATAATGACTAACGTACATTATACCTAGTAAGTCATCTGTTTTAAAGTAAAGCTTATATTTTTATATTATACGTTCAACTTAACATCGAACGCTAAGGCGGGAGCGAAGCGAAGCGAACCTTCTGAACCTAACCAACAGTGTCGGGGTGCTCCGACCCATCTTGCTCGCTCGCCACAATATGATGAGCAAGTTTTATACAGCCTTAAATAACTATGTATGGGTACTCGGTAATATGTTATGTAAATTGATTTTATAAATATTAAAGTTATACTAGATAATGATATGCACATTTATATTATGCAGTTTTTGTATTATGTGATTTTATGATTAGGCGGATTTAATATTATGCCCATTTGTGTTATGCCAAGTCTGTTATGCGGATTTATATTAGGACGATTAGATTATGCCAATTAAAGGACACCCGAAATTTCACTATTTAATCGAGTTTCTGGCAATCATTATTCATGCAAAGGAAATTTCTCGTACATCATTTTATTTGGTATATTGGCTATAGAAAAATGAAGATTTCATTGAAATCGGTATAGTACTGTTCGAGTTACTAACTAGTTTCTAAACCCAGAAATATAGGAAGTTGTATAGATATTTATTTGGTGGGTCGATTTTTTTTTATGTATACTGTATTTAAAATTTCTATCATAGTGTAATACTCTAGATAATGTTATAATTTTAAATGAACTAAATGTTATGTCAACTTTATCAAATGTGATTTGTATTTTTTTTTCCTTGAAACCATTTCGACATGCAAATCAATTTGCAGCCACAGATTATTATTAACAACACTACTAACCCCTCCGTAATATCTAAGTGCTAAAATACTTCGACGCGTTCTTTCATTTAACCAAATAACATGACATTTTTGCGGGCGCCATTGTGGATTTTTCACCATATAATATATTCTATGACTCTATGGGGATCAAGACGAACCGAATTTCAATTTGCACTTCAAAATCGATTTAGCCATTTCGGCTACAGGAGGTAACATAGAAATCTACAAACATACTTGTATACATTCCAAATACATTATCCTCCTTCCTGAACCAGTCGAGTAAAAATATACTTTAACAAAGAAAGATGCAATAGGGTGTTCCTCTTTTATATAACAATAGCATTGTTGTGTTCCGGTTGTTAGAGATAAGATTGGAATTACATAGTCTTATTCCACCGTCACCCTTCCATCTTCGGACCACTAGTACCGTAGACCACCCGTATATAGTTAATATACCGAACATTCGCACTAAGAAGTTCGATTCTTCATTCATCATCCGAACAGCCAAGGCATGGAACTCCCTTCCGGCGTCAGTCTTTCCTGAATCCTACAACCTTGGGATCTTCAAGAGCAGAGTGAATAGGCATTTACTGGGATCGTGTGCTTCATCTTCGACCACATCGTCACTTTCCATCAGGTGAGATTGTGGTCAAACGCGAATCCAGTCAATCATTAAAAAAAAAAAACTAATCCCGAAATAAGATGGGTCCGGTCAGTACGCTTCCACCTTCGGCCTCATCTTCAATAACATCAGGTGTGATGGAGTTCAAGTTACCCGTTGTGCACAAAAAACATAAAAGTATACAAAGGAAATTTAAATAAAAGCACTACGTCACTCGTCGAATGCTCGCCAAATAGCCCAATAAGGACTTAGTTAATGATACTCTGGGCAATTTTTCGGCAGGCAGGTCGGGCCAAAATATTAAATTGACATATTTTTTTTTAATTAAAAGATGTAGTAATGCTCTCCTACGCTGGCCAAAGTGTTTTATTGTTTTCGTTAGGTCAGGAGCCGGTCGTTGACCGGGCTAGGCCGCGGTCCGATACTAGATATGTTTCTCGTCATAATTTTTTGTTTATAAATTGATATTTTTATTATTTCTTTTAAAAATCATCATGAAATGCTTCGGCTCCAAAACCAAACGAAAATTCACGATGTAATCGTTTAGACTGAAATCAGCATTTGTATGAAGCGGAGAGTCATGAAGTTGCCTCTGACCTACGCGCTAAGGAACTGAACTTCGGAAATTCCTTTGCTTTTTAGTAGAGTAGTAGTTCATACATAAAGTAAAACATCCCAAATGTCGTGGTCAGGGATATCCCAAATCTTTATAATTCCAATATTTACAATATCAGTTGTTCTATGGAATAGTTCAATACCTAACGAGTAAAGTGTATTGGAAATATGAAGTCAGACGAGTAGTAGATGCTTGCAGCCATCGACACAGGGCAGCCATATTCGATTTACTGTACCGGATAAATGCTGTTAATTAACTCATGTATATTTGTTGATACACGTTTATGTAGCACGATAGGTATACTATTTGTCCTGCTCATTCACTTGGACGAAATATACAACTATCCTACTCTCACTCTTACGTCGCGCGACAAACGATGTCATGCTACAGGGTCTGTTTGGTGTTATGGTTAAAAACCCTGACTGCTATAAAGGTCGCTGGATCGAATCCTACGTATGATGTAATTTGTGTGATGAATACGGACATGTGTGCCCGAGTTTTGGATGATTTTACAAGCACTTATTTAACTTGCCACATGTAAATAATTTGTCTTGTTTTAAAATTTGCAAGTGAAATTAGAACCATTTCCAATTTCATACTCGTTCATTTTTTTTTTATATTCTTGGACATATACAGACAGTGCCATCTAGTTCCACACTAAGCAACTAAGCTTGTGTTGTGGATACCAGATGGTTGATACACTACACAAATAGATTTTTTTTGTAAATAAATACAATATATTAATGAAAAACATCCTACTATACATTTATATATAATACATTTAGATGATAGATAAAAAGTAATTCTGCAGTCAGGATCGTCTCCTCACGAGGGGAACTCCTTAACAGTTAATAGCACGGATACGAAATTACGCAATACACGGAATATACAGGGTGTCCCTGGAAGTATGGATCAAATCGAACAGGGGCATGGGGAAGGTCATTCCCAAACTTAAGCTGAAAAAAAAAATAAAAAAAAAAATTAATTAATTATTTTTAATTAAAAAATTAAGCTGATAGCTTTGCTAGTTTTCTTTTAAAAATTTTTTTTGTATAAGCACTATTCGATAATATGAAAATGTAAAAAATTGATCATAACTTTTGAACCGTCAAAAATGGCACCGACATTCATAGGGTTAAAAAGTTTGGGAATGACCTTCCCCATGCCCCTGTTCGATTTGATCCATACTTCCAGGGACACCCTGTATATGATAATCATGAATGACGGATAATTCAAAGCTGGTTTGTAATAGTATTTTCAATGTAAAACTTATTCGTTTATATACGTATTTATTTACATAAAAAAATTCCCAGATCTCGTGTCATTCACCTTCGGGTACATTGAAAATGTATATTAAAAAAAAACACAATTTATTTCATACACTAATAAAATATATATATTAATGCTCGTAAATGGTATGATAATACCCGCTTAGGCTGAGAAAACGAAACACCAGAAACTCAATAATAATTTTTTTTTTTTCGGAAAAATTCACCATCTTGTAGCCCTAGCCGATACGCATTTATCTCATAGCCCTGAAACTCGCGACACCGGACGATTTCACAGTCTCAGCGAAACTATGGAGCCATACTGAAGCTATAGATGTTAAAATTGTGTTTATCAACCATCTGGTATCCATAATACGAGCCTAGTTGCTTACTGTGGATCCTAGATGGCGCTGTGTGTATATGTAAAGATATTATTATAAGGGAGGCGGGGTCATGCATTCCAATTGGCTGTATAAAGGTTTTTATTTACATGACCTTGACAGAACCAGAGTGGAATAAGCTATTTCGGTACAATAAATGAAGCATTATGCATTTATGGGCTCTGTAGTCGATAACTATCATTATTGATTTGTTTTCTCGTTTTAGGGCGGGAATATACGTCAGATTTTGTTTCCGATTGTTTGATCAGACAATCGGATCGTATTTGCTTGATACACGTCCGATTGTTACGTGAGACTTTTTTTTGTACTCGGTGTTTTCCAGCCACTATCTCGAGGTATTATTACGATGAATTACTGTTAGTTACTGCAAAAAAAGGAAATTTGAAAATATTTGCTCATGTTAACGCTAAAGAAGATAAAACCGGTTATAAAATCGTAAACACCTCGGCGCTGTTTCCGAGTCGGACGTCGGATCCGACCATCGGATCGGACGTGTATTGAAGGTTCAAACAAAATAATGGCTCCAACGGCTTCGACTAACTTACGGAAAAATCTGACGTATATTCCCAGCCTTACAGTTGATTGTTCAACCGTTGTACCACATAAAAATTAATTTTTGCGTTCGATAGTTAAACATTTGACGTTTAGCGACCTAACGTAAAAAAAATTACGTGGTACGAACAGGTTGATGCTGCAAAAAATGTATTGGTAGCGGTTTTATACAGGGTGTAACGGTTAAGTGTAGTCATATTTTAAGGGCTTGTTCTACCCATCAATACGAACAACTTTTACTATGGGGGCAACTTCGAAATCGCGAAAAAAAAATCAGCTGTTTCATACATTGCATCGGGAGGTTATTGAAATTTTCTATGGAACAGCTCATTTTTTTTTCGCGATTTCGAAGTTGCCCCCATAGTAAAAGTTGTTCGTATTGATGGGTAGAACAAGCCCTTAAAATATGACTACACTTAACCGTTACACGGTGTATAATTGGAAACAATTTTGTTAATTTTGGTGTCAGTAGTATGGCACGCGCTTTAATCTAATTTTAGGCTAGTCTTATTCTTTTTTTTGGCTACGAGCACACAAAGAGGAGGACATGACACTTCGGTCCTGTCTTTTCACCTTCAAGGTTTTTAGGACATATGTAGACACATTGACCATACACAAAATGGATTGAATTTAAATATAAACTATAAAAAAGAAGATTTTGGTATGTATAGAAGATACCCAAAACGCTGGCAGCGTTTCCTCGCTGGATGCAGATACTTAAGCGTTAAGCGAGGAAAGAGCCAGCTCTCGGGTCACCAGTGACATCGACTAAGCGCTTTGATATATTAAAGAAAAATTGAAGAGCGCCCGGTCCCCAAGGACTTAAGGATTCGACTCCGAAAGCAAAGGAATGTATTCGGAACCGGTGTCTCTATGGCACGTCATGGCATGTCTGCACCTGGCCTAAATGGACTTGATTACGTGTTGCAAGTGCGTGAGATGAGAGGGGTTTAAAAGGCAGTGATTAGGGCGGGGCCTAAAGCACCATCTAGCGGAGACTAGTAAAATGTGCTCCTTAAGTACGTCGCTTCGATTGTACTTTGTAGTTCCGCTACTGCTCGTTAGATGTACACTACTTAGGGACATACTCACAACTACTATTCATCGATTATGTTAATTAAACTACTAAACAATAGATGGCGCTCTGGCTAAACTTTTTAGTTATTTTCACAAATTCGGCTAATAAACATCACACTAAACCTTGATAAATAGGTATTTTTAGTATTGGATTATAAATGACACGGATTTGTGAAAAAAATAATTAGTACCGAGCTAAATGTGCGCGGAACACCTCGTGACCTCTGCCTGGCAGAATAGGCCACGCCCTTTGTGACGTCATTGCACAATTGAAATCACATTGCACAGTCACTATCGACAGGTCCACTTTGTATATGGTCCTTGTATAGACAACTAATAAATTCTAAAAGAATAAAACTATAAAAACCCGACTACGGTTATAAACGGTGGCATATTTACATATAGGCCAATTGGGCCATTGCCCAGGCCAGACAAATAGTAGGGGCGGCCCGGACTGACCACAAACATCTCGCTCGATAATTTATTTTTTATAGGCAGCGTTTTACCTACCAAGAAAACGCTCATTCAATTTTATTACTTGCCATATTCTACTGGTGGTGGAGAAGGGGGGATAAGACAGAAGGATAGAAAGACATAAATAATACGACCGATTAATCAGCTAAAAGCAAGGTTGCCACTCTCAATGATTAAGCTTCGAATAGCGGCACAGTTCTTTAATGAATATACCGGATGATTTTTTTTAACGTAAGGAAAAAAAAATAGGGCATATTAGGTAAATGAAATAGAAGGTATTGGCATAGGTAGTTTAATTCCATCTTTCCATCAGATGTCCATCAGAATCCAGTCCATCATAAAAAAAAAAAAAAAAAAAATATTTTCAAAATCGCCCGCGCCGGCCGTTTTTGATATGCAACTGGCGTTATTCATATCATGCGAAATTTTACCCGTGCACCCACTGGCTTCACCCACCGGTGGGTGTAGGGGTAATTCCTGTTTACCCGTGTACCCACTGCTATATGGTTGGATTTAATTATCGATGAAAAATAATAAAATAATAATACGATAAGTCAATAGTTTTCTTTATTTATTTAATGTAATTATGTGGAATAGGCTACAAACGCTACTGTCAAATGACACAATTAACGGTTTATTCGATGATGGTTTACAAAAAAAAAAAATTAACCTATTTCACTTACATAATATGCCTCTATTTTCCTTACGGTAAAAAAACTCATCCGGCACTCGTATATCTGTATGGCAATGACTAGCTGACGCCCTCGCCTTCGCGTGAAGTGCGCTATCTACCGGATTAAAATGTGCCAAATTTCAACCGAATCCGTTCAACCGTTTTCGCTTGATTGAGTAAGAAACAAACTTATGTACTCTCACATGTTAGTTAGATGCGAAAAGTATTGTCGTTTGGGGGGTAGTTGTAAGACCCGTATTAATAAACCATTCTCAAGATTGAGAACAGTCTTGTGACCGGTCTCAAGTAAACGTGTTGATTAATAAACCAAACTTGAGACCTGAAAAGCACGTGCATACTCAAGCAGTACTCATTTGAGAGGTGCGCGTATGAATAAACGAAACTCAAGACTGTCATTTATTCGCCGCTGAGGTGAATACTTGAGAAGTGATCTCAGCTAAGTAGACCTCAAGATTGGTTTATAAATTAGCACGGAGCTTGAGATAGCGTCAACTGCTTAAGACGCATCTCGGGTGATACAGCCTCAAGACTTGTATTGAGATTGATTTATTAATACGAGTCTAAGACTTCTACGAATCTAATGACACCCTCGGTTGTGGCGTTTACTTTGTAGGTGGTAACATAAATATATATCGCTGCCTTGAATACATTACCCTACTTATGGCCTCGCCGTAGTCGGGTAATAGTTAGGAAAATCGTTTATGTTATGATTTCTGAACGAAGTGACAGGACTGAAATGTCATGCCGTCTTTTTTGTTATGTCGACTATAATTATAGGTGTATTTACGAATGAATTGGTGTTTAACATTAAAAAAAATATATAGATATACCAAGATTGACTATTTAATTGCGCCGTGAGACATTATTTGGAGACATGATTTTTTTTAATGCACGACGGGTTCTTACTTGACCTCAATCACACCTGATGTTAAGTGAAGATGAGGTCGAAGGTGGAAGCGTACTGACCTGGAAACCCCAACACATTTGGGGGACTGGCTATTTTATCTCTGACAACCGGAACACAACAATGCTATTAACATTGCTGCTTGGCGGTAGGTTTAGATAAGACGGTGGTAGCTAGCCAGGCGGACATTTAAAATGCCCTACCACTAACCAAACCGAGTACTTAAACATCGAACCCGCGACTTCCGAATCGTAAACCCAATGTTGTTTACATTGAGCCACGGAGGCGATGTGATTCTTCGTGTTATCCAGAGGTTCATCGTCAACAGCTTTTTACGACCCCCAGTTGTGGGTTAAGAGTTTTGGAGGTCTTAATATCCTATTTGTAAGAAATATGATTAGGAAATAGTAAGGTGTAATCGAAGATAGAACAATGGGGTTCCTATGTAGTGGATTGGAAGGTCCCGACCGCACTACTTTCATCCTAAATGCAGAGACTAATTCGGCGACGACTACTCCGCTAATCACCCAGACTGTATCCCCAGGGGTACGACGGATAAATTCGAATGCTCCGTTGTGCCCCTTTAGTGGTTCAGAAGGGAAATTTTTGAGTTACCTATCGTGCTCCTTTTAAGTTATGAACACATTGGAGGGACAACTCAAAATGAAATACTTGAAATATTTGTTTTAAATCTATAATGTTAAGTATTTTATTGAAACAAACAAAACTTTCTTCATTCAAAGTTAAATTATTTTTCTACTTATAAATTAATGTCTTTAATTTGTTATTCTTGCGAAAAATCTATTTGTATTTTTTGTTAATTTCGGTGACTAATAAATGGGTCATATCTGTCATCCCCTTTTTGAAAATATATCGAGTGCAAATAAAATTTTTAAATATAGTAAAGGAAAAAAGGAAATTGTTGGGAGTAATTGAGAATAGAAGAGGGAAAATGCTGGGACACCTTATACGACACGATGATTTCATCAAAACCATAATAGAAGGAAGAATAGAGGGGAAAAGAAAAAGAGGAAGACCGAGAATAAGCTACATGCAGCAGATAAAAGAGAAATTGAACGTCGTGTCGTATCAGGAGGTCAAGAGAAAGGCGTAGAGCAGAGAGATATGGCAAAAATCTCCACCGACAAGAGCATGGCTCTTAAATCAGATGATGATGATGCAAATAAAATGATCATCGCGTGTTCCATCCTTTGTAGGGGTAAAGTGAAACAATAAATATAATGACATAAGATGTGCTCCACCAAACCATCCAAGGAGCACTACATATCATACACAATTTACCCGTTCTACCACCAGGGGCACACTTTGGGTGTTCAGCGGAGCAGTCGTCAATTCGCCATTGGCTTGGTTCGGTTAATTCAAATATTATTACTTCAACCAGCAATGTATCTCTGCATTTAGGATGGTGTAACGCCTGCTCCTATACGTCTATGGCACGATTGAACTAAAACAACAGTTACATGCTTGGAATATTCATAATTTTTATTTCTTATGTATATAATTTATTTCTATGGTCTCTCTACAGGTTCCTTAACAAATAACTAACAGAAATTCGTTTCAATTCACCGATTTCTTAGTGCTGGATAAGGAGGCGATATGATTTATCAATGAGAGTGCTTATGGCAAGGTTTCTTGTTACGAAAAGAGTGTCGGTACCGTCTAGTTTAAAAAAGTTGCGATCAATAAATTTATACAACCTCCCGAGACTGCCCAAATCATGTAAACAATAACCATTTAAAAATTTAAGTCTGCATCGATCGTGCGGACTGGACATAGCAATTAGTGTAATTTTTCCAAAGTAATGATAATTTGTACTTCATTTTTCATTGTTTTTACTAATTACCATAGACTTATAGTAGTCTGTGGTTAGAGCTACAACCTAAATATTTTTTTTACAATAAAGTTTTTAGCTTTGAGCCTTTGAATTTTCGGCTAAATAATTGATTGTCCAATAGTGTTCGGACATCAATAAGTCGGCCTTTTGAATTGTCGGCTTTTGATGCTTTTTTTTGATCCTGTATCTCTGTAGGATGATCCTGTACCACTATAAGGGTGACATCTTCTTTAATGAAGAAACCCTCCTTAAAATAAATGGGGAAAAAAATGATTGACTGGATTCTCGTTTGACCACAATCTCACCCGATGGAAAGTGACGATGCTTCGGTAAAATAAGTCATCGGGCCTGAGTGTTCAGGCCTAAGTTATTCTGTCTTTCGTCATTCGATATAGGATAGTAAACCTCCTGGGAAAGGCATTTTTCAAGTTTATCCAGTGCTGAATTTCGGTGTAACGAATTTCTATATACCGACTTGAAAAAATCTGGCATGGTAGGTAAGTGATATGGAAGCTATTGTGCCGGGTACTTTTTTTTTTTATCTGCAATTTAAGAGCTGTAAAAGTTCTTGTCTGTCGAATAATAACTATATCTCTCAGCTTTCTGCCCACGATTTAACCTCTTCGCACGACACGACATTCACATTTTCTTTCACTTGGTCAATGTAATTGCGCCTAGGTCTCCCTCCTGTCTTTCCTTCAATCTTTCCCACAATTGTGTTATTCAAAAAAATGTCGTGTCGTATAAAGTGACCGTATCGTATATTTTCTCTTCGGTTCTCAATTGTGGCCAACAGGCATACCTTCTCCTTTACCTATTTTTCAAAAAAACTTTTTGGATTGTTAAGCAATAGAAAACGTATTGCTTGTGCTTGTGGAGATGATCTGGGTGATTTGAATCATATTTTTTTCGTGTGCCCCCAATACGACCATTCTTCTTTTCTGGATTGCCTCATTACCCTCGGTGTCCCATTCCCTTCTAGCATTACTTGTTATCTTTCCTTTACCAATTTGTCCATTATGAAAGTGTTATCTTCTTTTATTTCATCTAACAACATCAAAATATCATATCAATAAATCCTCTCCTATCCTTCGTCCCTTCCAAATTTTCGTTTTCTTTCGTAAATATTGCACTATAATTTTATTTTAAACGTTTCCTCGTTTTTTAATAAGTTCCCAAAACTTGTCGTTGGCTTAATACCCAAAAGGAGTAATAGCCATAAAAAAAAAGTATTATACTTTTACTACATCTACAAATGTGGAATTATTGATTAGGTGTCACAATAGCTTTTATACCTCTTACCATTTTATGCCAGGTTTTGTTCAAAATGGTCGAACATAAAATTTTATAATAATTACAATTAAATAAACTTAAGGTGAGTATTGGCGGTGGGTGCTTATATTACTGTTGTTTCATCCATACTTATTTACAATACTATTGGTCTATTTATTGCCTATTCATACACAAGAATTACATCTTTTACTATTGGTAATAATGTGCACATTATAAACTAGCCTCTTGATAATATTATATCTACACTGCACCTGTCACCTACCATTGTATACAATATATTAACTAGATTTCGCCCGCGGCTTCGCCTGCGTGAAAGAACTTTTTTTTTTTATTAAAAACTGGTTTCGCGTTTGACTACAATCTCACCTGATGGAAAGTGACGATGTAGCCGAAGATGTATCACGCGCACCCAGTAAATGCCTATTCACTCTAGACTTGAAGATCCCAAGGTCGGTTTTTCCCGACACTTACAGTCGGGAAAAACCGACGCGGGCAGTGAGTTCCATACCTTAGCAGTCCGCATTATAAATGATGAAGCAAAGCGCTTAGTGCGGATGTTCGGTATGTTGACAACATATGGATGGAAACCCCCCCCCCGCGCCTGGTTGTCCGAAGATGGAAAGGGGACGGTGGAATAAGATCGTGCAATTCCATCGCACACTCACCGAAATGTATCCTGTAAAATACTGAAAGGCATGCGACCCTACGGCGGTGTTCAAGGCTTTGCAATTTGCCGGTAACCGTTGGTCATCGCCTATGAGTCTTATGGCGCGTCGTTCCACTTTATCGCGGAAATTTGTTTGTCCCGCAGGAATGTCACTTTATCGGGATAAAAATTTAATCAATGGTATGTTCTACCTATATACCAAATTTCAGCCAAGTACGTTCAGCTGTTTCCCCGTGATTGAGCAATAAACAAGCATCCAAACTTTCGCATTTATAACATTAGTCAGATTATTATATTATGTCTTTACCTATGAAATTGCTGATTTTTTTCTTCGTTAATCATAATGTACCAACTCCTACGATTCCATAGCTATTTCCAAATTTGTTTTTCATTTGGAAAATAGAATATATTTTCAAGGTTTCACATGAAATATTTTTTAATGTCCGAGATAAATGAGCTCTTTTCATGTGCTTCCCATATTATTTCTTAGATTCGCAGAAACTTTTACAAAGCGGTTACTTTTAAAAATTAACGCTGCCTATATTTAACTTGATGTTATCCGATAATACACACAAAGTTTAGCTAAGTTTGGATTTGCCGTTCCCAAAAAAAAATTCAAAAATGTTTGTATGGAGAAAACAGTCTTAATGAAATTCTTCATACAAAACGCCAATTTCATAGGTAAGGATCTAATATTATACAAAACTAAATGCGTCCAACTCATATGATCAGCTCAAGTTGTCGCGAGTTCTCTCGAAATCGTACCTTGTGAACAAATGTGGCAAATGTTTAGAGCGGAGGTGATTAATTCCCTCCAGGAATGTTTCAATAGTGTGTAGAGGATAGCATAGTTTGATCAGTTGGTTTCCTGCTAGTTATTTTACACTAGTGACTTTCCATTCATCATCATATCAGCCAAAGGAAGTCCAGTGCTGAACATAGGCCTCTCCCATAGATTTCTAGGGCAATCGATTGGAAGCTATCAGTTCTTCGAGCAAACTGCCACATCAAGTTACTATTCCGCGGGGCTATGTCAATGTCGACAACTTCGTCCTTCCACGCATTTTCTCATTCCTGATTCGATCTTAGTCCATAGCAGTCGCTTACACAAAGTCTTTCAAGGGACAATGTATACGTTTTTATAATAAGGTTCCGGAAGACATTCAGCCTTTAAATAAATTTAAAACAACCATTAAACGTAAACTATGTGCCAAAGGCTGTTATAAAATTTCTGACTATCTGGATGATAAGAATGCGTGGACATGAACCGCTCGGCAATATCCAGTATATTTTATTCTTATATTTCTTTGTCGAATCATAAATTTTACAATTATTTCAAATTTATTTGTATTAACTTATTTAAAAAGAGCAACCCCGGTGTTTCTTGCTCGTTCTTCTCTGGGCAGACTGCCTAGTGAATGAGCGATAACTGTATGTCATGACGATTTCAAATGTTATTCTTATAACTTACGAAATAAAACATTTTTGATTTGATTTGATTTGATCACGTAATGAAACGCCCAGCATCGCCGTCTCCATACCTCACTGCGCTACCTTGAGCTTAGCGTCATAATAGTTACAGACCACGTTTCAGTAAGTCGTCGCTGTTATTTACCTAGTTTACTTTCGTCTTTAAGCCGCTGGCGTGTTCTGACTTTCCATTATTGACTTCATTTATTATCGGATCAGGTATTTTGCTTTTCTCGTTTTCAACATAATCGTGATTATTGAATGAAACTGGTATTCTACTTTAGTGACATTTCTTTGGACATTCGAAATCGTAAACTGACATAAGACAAGGCAGAATTGCTAATTTGTCACAATGGTATGTATGTGCTATTTATGGCGCCCTGGTAGCCCGTCTCTTCTTTGCCTACTGTATAAAAACATAAATTAAAACTTTAGAAAATAATAATATTATCCAGGTAAACAAAGCAACTGTTAAAAGTTGGCCTCGAAATGAACTGAGCCCTAAGAACTATCTCGTAAACATCAGGTTTCGGAAACAAGAGACAATTTCAAATCTGTTGAGCCGTTTTGGCGCTAGAATGTCACAGGCCTCATACTTATAACCACTTTTTTAAGTTATAGGTTAAAATTTATATTGTTATCAAAAATGTTCGCTTCGGCATATCCAAATGAGTATCATCGATTAGGAAGATAAATAAGAAATGAGTTTACACAAGCGCATAAAGTTACGACTGCGAGAAGCACATATTTGGGCGAACCTTCGCTCTAACGAAGATATCTCGCACCTGCTCAAAGCAGGTATATACAAATGCTAGCACCACTTGCTGGGCTTCACGCCATTGGTTCGTGTTGGCATATGATTATTGTCTGGGTACAAGTCGTCGGCGGCGGGCGTCTCGCACGCGCTCAAGCCGTTCATCAACTTTCTTGTAGGCCGAGGTGTCGCCCGACCAGCGTCTCTGATCCTCTCCCTGGCCCATTTGTCACTTGCGTGCGTCCGTTTCACTGGCCTTTTAGTTGGACACTCGTGGTCACCATTCTGTGTGGCTTCCGACGGCGGACGGCTGGGTGTGTCAGTTTCACTACCGTTAATAAGCGAATGGGCACTTCTGGCCTTGTGAAGAGATAGCCGTAGTGGTTTCCGTGGCGGGGTAGGTCTGGATTTCCCGTCGCCGTCTCTCCTATCCTCGTTCTTCTTGTAATGGCCCATCCTTGAGGTATCCGAACAGTAGTCTATCCTTGGAGAGCTGCTGTACATGTCTCCGTTGGGGAAATCAGAGCATTCCGATTCGAATTCCGAGGATTTGGCGCTCCGAGAGTGGAGCTTAGACGTTCTGCGGCTGGATTTGTGCGCGTTCTCTAACACTTTGCCATCTATTCTATGGTACATATAGTGTTTTTCGGTTTCTAATTGGATGTCCTCTGAGCTTTCGTTCTTTTTCATCTTACGCAGGCGCTGAGAGCGTTTTAGCTGCTCTATAATTGACAGGGTCTTCCTTTCAGCCCAATTAGTCTTTTTAATGCTCTCCTCTATTCGATCAGCAGCCTTCTTGATCTCATAGTGCCTCGGATCGCACGCATTGGACTGTGATTCTCTGATCTCAATATCGCTGTCTGATCTGAAAAAGTCTTCACCTTTTGACCGGCTCAGTCTATCATTCTTCATTCGCTGCTTCTCCATATGTCTTTGGTTTCTCTCGATCATACGTATCGCGGCATCTGTTTCGGCGCTGTAGTCTACTCCTCCGTGTATGCAGTGATGGGACAAGGAGTGCCGCATCCTTCCCGCCCTGTGTTCCAAACTGTGCGAGCTGTGTGACCTGTGATTTGGTGCTGGAGACTCTCTAGGAGAAATTGCGGCTCTGGAGGACGCACCTGAAGCGTTGGACCTTGGTCGCATTACTGGTAGATTTGCTTCAGCGCCGTCAAGCCCTGGTAGCTTTGCTACGATTGCAGTGATGTCTGGCCCTTTCTGGAAGACCTGTACTTCGGATTTTGGACTGGGTTTATTGGAATGCGGTTCGGAGGTGATGTTGATGTTGGTGACATTCTTTTTAGTCTTGTTGACGGTTATGCAGCTACTGTCGTTACTGCTTACCGAGTGAAGCTGGAACGTAAACCAAATAAGGAGTGATTAATCGTAGTTACAATAGAAGTATGCTAATGTTTGGGGGTTATTAGTTTATTTTTTAAATTCTGTTGACCCGATTTCCAATTAGGAAGACGTGAATGAGATGTCTGGGACGATCGCCATTGAATTAGTATTCTTGTAACGTGTGAGACTTCTGCGGAAAATCCTGAGCTTGGCTTAAGAGTGAAAGACAGACAGAAAAACTTTTAATTGAATTTTGTACGCCGAATTTGCAAGAAATGGTCGTTGTGCAAATAGATAAACAATACGTTAATAAATGTATACCTGTGTATGCCTCGACAAGAGTTCAGCGACCTGCTCCTCGAGGTAAGAAATGCGGTGGGTGAGTCGCGTGTTGTCTGATCGAAGACTCTCCTTCGTCTTCTCTGCCTCATCTGCCGCTGACCTTAGCGCTCCAAGCTCGGTGCGTAAAGATGCCGCTTCGTTCTGAAGAAAATCGTCATATTTATGACAATGGTGGTAATGAAGGTGAAGGAAAGGATTTATTATTTGTGCTAATCCCCCCTTAGTTAAATTAATAAAGCACATTGATTGATTGGAGAAAAAAACTAGAATTTATCGCCCCCTTTCAAGTTTCAAAAGTTGTTTAAATTTATTTTCTTGGGAATACCATCAGATATTGTACAAAGTATCACTTAAACTAATAAACTGAACGCCAATTGAGGTTTCCACCAATAAAATCTACTTAAAACTTTATTAAATATAAAAATTAGCTATGCAACTTTTATTAACTTTTTCTCATACAAGATCATTTTGTATTTTAGTTTTTACTATTTTCTTGGCATATTCAAGGGGAAAATTTACAAAACCATCATAAGACCTGTCACCATGTATGGATCTGAATGTTGGGCAATGAAAGAAACTGATGAAAGTAGAATGCATGTGGCAGAGATGAGAATGCTAAGATGGATGTGTGGTGTGACTAGAATGGATAAGATCAGGAATGAGTATATAAGAGGAAATCTAAAAGTGGCGCCAATAACAGAAAAGCTGAGGAGTAATAGGTTAGCATGGTTTGGGTACATTATGAGGAGAGATGAAAGGCACGTAACAAGACGAGTGTTAAGTATGAATGTGGAGGGATACAGAGGTAGAGGAAGACCAAAGAAGGTGTGGGTAGACTGCGTGAGGAATGATATGTGTGTGAAAGGGGTGAGTACGGAGATGACGGCTGATAGAGGAGAGTGGAAGAGGATGACATGTTGCGCCGACCCCACCTAGAGTGGGATAAGGGCAGGAAAATGATGATGACTATTTTCTTGGCATATGAATTTTGTTATTATTATTATATGCTCAGCGGATTAGTAAGTCAAAGTGGCAGTAGGCAGGGTACATTAGCGCGTAAGACTGTTGGCCGTTTGGAGCATAAAAGCCTTATACAACAAATAATATTGTCAATGAACTAAAGATCATTATTTTGCTACGAAGCCCTCTTCGTTGTCTTACAGCTTGTTTCACATTTGACCGTACTAACCTGTGTGAAGCTAGGCATAGCTTGCTGAACATGCGCCCTCAGCAGCACCAGCCGCGTCGGACTGCCCGCTGCGACCGCGCGCTGCAACTCCTCCTGGCTGCGGCATGACGTCACCGTCGTTCCGTTCACCTCCACCAACCTGCAACAAGAATACTCCATGATGAATTCCCTTACGTGGGCAAAGAGCCAACCGATCGACTCAGCTCTTTAAGTTGACAAGGTTTATTTCTACATATACATTTAGAAAAGTTAAAACATTGAGAGCCACATTTAGAGATTTCTAATTTAGAGTAAGAATAAGAATAGTTTATTATGAACCTTTGACGACCTGTTTGGTGTAGTGGTTAGCAACTCTGACCACTATACCAAAAGGTTGCGGGTTCGAATCCGGCTAGGGGCATATGTTTTTGTGATGAATACGGACATTATGTGTACTCGAGTTATGGATGTTTTCATTTATCATAAGTATTTATTTACAAAAAAAAATGTATTTATGTAGTATATCAACCATCTGGTATCCACAACACAAGCATATAATTGCTTACCGTGGAACTAGATGGCGCTGTGTGTATGTCTAAGGATATTTATTTATTATGAACGCCACAACACGATACAAAAAACAAAGAAGTAGTAAATTATAGCTAAAATAGAAATACAATTATGAAGAAGATGCGCACAATGCTGTCACGTGTTGCGGCGTGCACAAATGGGTTAGCACTCGGCTCATGCTGCGACGAATCACAGCGCTGGTTTTCAGTGCCCCCAAATGCCCAGTGGCGCACGGACGCCACGTGAGGTACAATAACAAAACTATATACTTCTTCGGCGATCGCTAGTACGAAAGAACTCCTCGGTAGGTATGTTCAACCTAACATTGAACCAATAGTAAGGACTATATTAATTCTGTGCCAATAGTGTCGTGGTGCTCCGACTATCTTGCTCGCTCGCTCGCTACAAAGGTCTCTTCTCTTTCGCATTAGCGTTCGTCGAAGAAGTATCTGTCGCTGTATGGTACGTGGCATGCAATGTCGACCAACAGAGTATGGGAACTACGATCTTTCGAACGACAGTTTTTCGCACACGACTGACGTCGTTTATATATTAGGTCCTTACCTATGAAATTGGCGTTTTGTATGAAGAATTTCATTAAGACTGTTTTCTCCATACAAACATTTTTGATTTTTTTTTGGGAACGGCAAATCCAAATTTAGCTAAACTTTGTGTGTATTATCGGATAACATTAAGTTAAGTATAGGTAGCGTTAATTTTTAAAAGTAACCGCTTTATAAAAGTTTCAGCGAATCTAAGAAATGATTATGGGAAGCACATGAAAAGAGCTCTGTTCAAATTTTTTTATTGTGTGATTTAGCCCAGAATTTAAAAAATATTTCATGTGAAACGTTGAAATAATATTCCATTTTCCAAATAAAAAACAAATTTGGATATAGCTTTGAAAATCGCAGGAATTGGTACATTATGATTAACAAAGAAAAAAAACTCCAATTTCATAGGTAAAGACCCAAAACATACCAAGTCACGACTGTTTCCCGTAACAAAAGGCAGAAACCACAGACTTCCACTTGCTACGATCCTGACACACCTCTTTTACTTCATTCACTCTCACAAATTATAATCGTGTAATAAATCATCTGTGTTATACAATATACACCCTGCGTACGTACAAAGTAGATTAGTTACAAGTTTAACCCAGAATCTGTACGCAACTGCAATTAAGTATATTTTTAATAAGTGGTAACTATATTTCATTTGGACTTTATCGCTAGGATCGTATTGATTTACATAAATAAATAACGTAAAGCGACGAGAGGAAACGCCAGCGGGCATCGCGCATTTGTACACGCCGGGATGCGCGGGCGCCGGTAAAATTGCGCTTGGAGACAAATTACTGAACGATTCTAGCTGATCGAAATGGAAAAGTAACACACCAGCGTCTCTACTTCACCAATTGACGTAGTCCATCGAATCCAAAACGGTTACCTAGTTTGGGACACTTGCACCAATTCTCTAGTCCCAAACTGGACAAAACCTGGCTATAGACAAAATAACGGATAATTACCCCCCTCCGCCGTCATCGATCCCCAGCAGGGTACATATTTAGTACTGGTTTGTTTGGTGGTAGGGCAGTTTAAATGTCCGTCTGCCGCTCTACTACCTAAATCTTATCTAAATCTGCCGTCAAATAGCAATTGTTGTTTTTTTATGCACAACGGGTTAGTACTTTACCTCAATCACACCTGATGTTAAGTGAAGATGAGGTCGAAGGTGGAAGTACACTGATCCGGAAATTCAAACATATTTGGGGGTCTGGCTAACTTATCTCTGACAACCGTAACACAACAGCTATTAATATTGCTGCTCGGCGGCAGAATTAGATAAGATGGTGGTAGCTAGCCAGGCGGACATTTAAAATGCCCTACCGCCAACCAAACCGAGTACTTAAACATGTACCCGTTGGGGGTCGAACCCGCGATCTCCGATTCGAAACCCAATGTTGTTTACATTGAGCCACGGAGGCGGTTGGCGGTGTGTTCCGGTTATCAGAGATAAGATAGCTAGTTCTCCAAATAAGTTGGGGTTTCCGAGTCAGTACGATTCCATCTTCGGCCTCATCTTCACTTAACACCGTGTGATTGAGGTCAAGTACGAACCCGTCGTGAATGAGACCCGAAAAAATGAGACCAAATGATGCTTTTATTCCCTTTAACATAACCCCTGGGGTCAATCCAGCAGGTTTCGCTGGCAATTAATGCACACGTTATCAATGGTGCGTACGCGCAATTAATTCACGCCGATGTATCGCCCGCGCGCGCCTTTATCTTTAATTACAGAGCGCGAGAGACGACATGTAAAGCTCTAACAGAGGCGGGCCCTTTGAAGTACGTCGAGATATTAATATTAGGTCCTTACCTATGAAATTTGCGTTTTGTATGAAGAATTTCATTAAGACTGTTTTCTCCATACAAACATTTATGATATTTTTTTTGGGAACGGCAAATCCAAATTTAGCTAAACTTTGTGTGTATTATCGGATAACATCGAAGCACATGAAAAGAGCTCTGTTCAAATCTTTTTTATTATGCGATTTAGCCCAGAAATTAAAAAATATTTCATGTGAAACCTTGAAATAATATTCCATTTTTCAAATAAAAAATAAAATTTGGATATAGCTTTGAAAATCGCAGGAATTGGTACATATGATTAACGAAGAAAAAAAACTCAATTTCATAGGTAAAGACCCAATATTAAGGATCCTTTTACAGTCGAGTAGTGCTCCCATCATGAAAATGAGGATTTCAAATTCAAATACTGATGAGTTTTTGAGACGTGCTCAAAGACTTATCAGTATTTGTATTTGAAATCTTCATTGCGTGATGATAGAATTCACACAGTGGAATTCAGTTACTTTGAAAATGTCACAAAACTGTGCTGAAATAGTGCCCAAAGGAATAAATATGTGCCACTGTGGATTAAGAGTTATTCAAATTTTCAAGTGACCAATCTGGCGTCACCTCAAATCAAATCAAATCAACGTGTTTCTGGAATCCTCATTCTTATACGCAGAGACTGCTCTACTTATGATTTTTTTTTCTCTATTTTTAAGGAGGTTAGTCAATTTGACTATGTCACTTCATTGTGCCTTCTTATGGTTCCCTACAGCTGATACTAGGCCTTCATCTATCGGAAGCAAGAAGATATAGACAGCCGATCATTGTCGTCTGTTTATACCTGTCTGCACCATCTTGTACAGTATCTTGGCAGTAGATAGCGGACATGCCAAGACACTGTTACAACCACCGATCTCTTTAAAATGTTCGGCCATCGCTACTACCTGGCATCTAATGTCCTCGTTTCGCACACATTCCCCAGTAATATTCAAAACGTCCTCCTCAGTACCACACACTGAACATTCAGGAGAGGGAGCTTTCTTAATTAAAAAGGCGAACTTGTTTAGAGGTATATGCCCCGAACGTAACCTTAGCGTTGTAACAAGCTCAGATCTGGTCAGCTTACTCTCCTCTAACCATGGTGATTTCCATGGCTCAGTTTACATGGTTTTATACCAAATACCCTTCTCCACTGATCTTTTATCAAAGTGCTCTCTCCATATATTGTAGCAATATTTTTTTATTACGTTTATACGATCAGTGTAGAATGGTAAACGGCTCGATGGCACACCGTCACTCGCAGCTTCCCTTGCCAAAGTATCTACTTTTTCATTTCCCATTATACCTATGTGGGATGGGATCCACTGGAGGACTACCTCTATGGATTTCGCCCTTATGATTGCAATTTAAAACACACTTTTAAAACAGTTAACAGTTTGAAATAGTGTTTAACACTGATAGCGGGCGGTTGTCAGATTTAGCACCATTTGTGGGTTTGTTTGTGGCTGTGGGCTGGTATGCAAAAGTGAATTCTATTTACTGTGTGACCTTCCCAGCCCACCTATGGCCAGCTGGGTCGAGTCACGAGGTGTATACGTACAGAAGGGGTGGGACAGCTCAGGCGAGGGTCAAAACAGAACACGGATCACCACACCAACTTATTTATTGAGAGAAACAGGTAGTACGAGGGCCTTAAAACTAAAAAAGCTATTGAAATGTAAGAATGATTAACGGTGAGACTAAGTTGAAATCTGGAAATCAATGTGCCATAAAAAAGGATCCGTCAGTTCATCAGTCAGTTAGTTTAAAATTTCGAATTTGAACTCCAATAACCCAAACCCGCCAATGAGTATCAGCTCAAAAGAACGACACGGTTATATTGTTAACCATATTCACACTAATAATATGAATTACTAACAGTTTTTACTCCATTGGGTACCTACATTGATTCTGTTTACACATCTGCATGTGTTATACTTATGTCATGTATCAGTACAAATCTGTTATGAATGAATGATGAATGAATGATGAATGAATGGACAATTTCTTTATTTGCCAAGAGTAAGGGTGTACAAGGCTCTTTGGCGGGATCTCGGCGAGTGAACTTGCATTTTTCTTTATAATTCTTATAATTAGACGACCGATTGGTGTAGTGGATAGTGACCCTATCAGCGAAACCAACGGTTGCGGGTTCGAATCCCGCGAGGGGTAAAGGTTTGTGTGATGAATACGAACATTTATTCCCGAATCTTGGATGTTTATGTAAACATTTATGTATGTTTATCCGTTATCTAGTATCCATAGCACAAGCTTTGCTTAGTTTGGGACTGGATGATTGGTGTAAGTGTCCGAAATATTTATTTATTTATTATTATTTATTAAAAAAAAAAAAAATTGTGCATTCTAACTTTTGAAGCTTAATAATGGCAGAATATTGTGCAGCAAACGTTAGTGATGGTTTACAGGTGAAAGGAAGTGTAAATTAAAGTGCGTAACGGAGATTTCGAGTTCCCACAAGAAGCGGCCAAAATCTTTTGTAAAGCATTCTGCCACTTTACTGAAGAATGACTTGACCGTGACTAGACTCTGTATACGCCAAGTATACGACGAATTACTAGTTTTGACTGAGACTGACTTATAAACTGAAGAAATAAGAGAAATAAAAATTTTCACTCGAAACTGGCAGTAATGTCGACAGTGAGGTTGACTGGTTGCCATCCTCAAAAATAAGAAGAAAGGCGTACAAAATAGATGTCATGTGCAAAACAATGTTAAAAATATTTATTACGATAACAGTTCGAGTTAAAATTTGACCCACCTGTCTCCTGCCCTGATGGCGGGGTTGTCCCCGGCCCATTCGATGGTCATGCCGCCTCCTCGCGGGCCGGCACCCCACGACCCCTCCCGCGCTTCCGCTGTCACCAGGGTCGCGCTGCCTCCACACTCACGGACCGTGCTGAAATAAAAGGTTTAGATGAGAAATGTCTTTGATAAATTTTAGTGGAGGATAATTCGGCCTTGTGCACCTCGGTGAACAAAGAGGCGTTTTTGGTCTTTTCACATATAATATAAAATCACTTAAGTCTTATCAGTTCGTGATCTGAGTGCCAGTCGTAATTTGGGTATAATAATAGCGTCGGTGACTCAACGGTTAAGACGCAGTCTCCCAATTTGGGAGGTCCTGGTTCGATTCCCAGGCAGGCTATGCACCAATGAGTTTTTAAATTTAATTTAATTACTTATGTGCATTTATCCGACTGCTCTTAAAACGGTGAAGGAAAACATCGTGAGGAAACCAGCATTCCTGAGAAATAAAATTTCAAAGGCATGAGAAGTCCCCAACCCGCATTGGGCCAGCGTGGCTGACTATGGCCCATACTCTCTCATATACGAGGGAAGGCCTATATCTCTGCAGTGGGATGTTCACGGGCTGATGATGATGAATAGTAATATATGTTTATGTTCTATCTCACAAAGGTAAGTTTGTAAATTAATATTAGAAAGAAAGAAAGAAGGAAAGAAAGTGTTTATTCGCCACTTCGACACATATACAACAATTGTTAGGCAAATAAAATAACAGAACACTCAGATAAGTGTCGCAGCAACGAAAGGGAAACGATTCAGCTATATGCTGAGCATATAAGAGCTCAGTACTGGTTTACTGTCGCACTCAGAGCAGACGAGTTACAGTCGCTAGTTGCATAAAGACAGGACATTCCTGTCAAAGGAATAAAAATGTGCTATGTAACTTAAATAAATACATAAAGATACTTGTTATGTGACATAAAACTGATTGATATATATATATATTACGAACTCCTGTGAGAGACTGGGAACTGGACTACTGAAATATGCTACATGGAGCTGTTTGTATGTTGAACGATATTTATTATTTAACTTCTACGTAAGTAACTCCTATCGGTTACCACCTCCTTTTTGGGAATCTGTCGATTAAATCAATCGTAGCAGTAATCCGACTATTGGCAAACGTCTAACGAAACATGATACAAGTAAGTTATGAATTTTCATCACAAACATCGAGTACAATTTCATTTCCCACGCCCGTCGGGTGCGCGGGCGCAGCGAACCGAGCAACAAAGTGAATGATGTTCGAGGAATAATATTATCTATACTTGCGCACCTAGTCTTGGGGACTTATATGACTCACAGTCATTTTATAGTCGTCTGACAATTAATCGTAAATATGGGTACATATGTCAAGAGCGTCGGTGGCTTAGCGGTTAAGACGCGGGCTCCCAATTTGGGAGGTCCGGGTTCGATTCCCAAGCAGGCTATGCACCAATGACTTTTTTTTAATTACTTATGTGCATTAATCCGACTGCTCATAAACGATAAAGGAAAACAACGTGAGTAAACCTGCATGCCTGAGAAATAACAATTCAAAAGCATGTGGAGTGTTGTATGTTAATAGCATTGTTATGTCCCGGTTGTCAGAGATAAGATAGCGAGTCCCCCAAATGTGTTGGGGTTTCCGGGTCAGTACGCTTCCACCTTCGACCTCATCTTCACTTAACATCAGGTGTGATTGAGGTCAAGTACAAAAACCCGTTGTGCATAAAAGAAAAGCTGTTGGTTTCTTGAATAAATAAAAATAAATAATAAAAATAAAATAATGAGGAGAGGATACAAATGGCAAAAATGGGCTTTGAGACAGAAACAAGATCATCTTCAGCCTTCGATCATCTGTCAACTGTGGCATGTAGCATCCATCAGACAAAATGAAGGAACCAAAGGCTTGCGCATCTCTTCCAGAAAACCTGAGCATTGAAGTAGGAAACTGAGTAAAACATGTTATTTATATCTTGTTTTACACTACACTATACATACACTAACCCGACTATAATTATTTATGATTGTTCTGCTCATTATTGTACCTCACGTGGCGTCCGTGCGTCACTGGGCATTTGGGGGCACTGAAAACCAGCGCTGTGATTCGTCGCAGCATGAGCTGAGTGCTAACCCATTTGTGCACGCCGCAACACGTGACAACATTGTCGGGATCTTCTTCATAATTGTATTTCTAGTTTAAGCTACAATTTACTACTTCTATGTTTTTGTATCGTGTTGTGGCGTTCATAATGAACTATTCTTATTCTTATATTCTTAATGTCGAAAATTTGCTCTATTGAAGACATAATTTAAGGTTATATAACCAAACTCGAAAGTGTCAAATACAAATGATCTTCGAAGTGTAATTTTGGGTAATGAGAGTGATGATGAGAGCGCAGACGCCTGTGTAAACGTAGAGACGTTAATGTCGCTAACGAGAAGTAAAGTGCGCCGGGCGGCGCGGGCGCAGCACGCGAGCGCGCGTATCACGTGAGCTAAGATCACATTTCTATACATCATTCAGTTATTTCCAACATCAACAGAGCTTAAACGCGTTCTTTAGATAGCTTGTTGTGATCACTAGTCACCATACATAAAATAGTATAAATATAAATAGTATAGTGCCGGCCGCGCATATCGTCACGGTGCAATTAATCAGTTAATTAGGCGTCCTCTCGCTACTGCAGCGGTCCCGGCGTCTCTGGAGCCTTGTGGCTTATTCAGGGACGACGGGAAAAGCCACCTTAGTACCCTGGTGCTTGGGGCGGACCTTGGTATGGGACGCAACTTGTGCGGATACTTTGGCACCATCCCATAACTGTGCAAAGAGCTGGAACCGCGGCTGAACAAGCTCAAAGTAACAAGCGCCGTAAATATGCGTCAATCTCTATAAACCACGAGTTTGCGGCGCTTGCAGTGGAGACATTGGGCCCTTGGTCTTCTGACACGAAACAATTTGTAAAGGATTTATCCGTTAGACTGGTCCACGCCTCTGGAGATGTGGGAGCTGGTGCCTACTTTGCTCAGCAGCTGAGCTTATGCATTCAGCGGGGCAATAGCGCTAGCGTACTAGGTACTATGCCTCACGGAAGCGAGTTGGACGGCGATTTTTTCTGTAAGATATAGGTATTTTCAATTGTGTTTTATAAATTTGTTATTTCAAACTCAAACTCAAACTCAAAGCATTTTATTTCAACGTAATCTATTGGAAATAAAAATAGGGCTAAGAATTTTTCGGTCAGTCAGTATGTCCAAGCTACCACCGCTTCGGAAAGGGAAATCATCTGTGGGAAAAGAAGCGGCGCAAGAAACCCACAGGATCATTTTCTTTTCTTTTTTTTTTTATATATAAAAGTATACAACTAATACAATTTTATAATTTTTGGGAGCTGGGCGAAGTATACCAAGCGTTTTTGTCATTCAGGTAGTCACTAATTTTGTAATAACCTTTTTTTGTTAATGTTGTTTTGACATGGTTTTTAAATTGTTTTTCATTTAGATTAATGATATTCTCAGGCATAAGGTTACAAAAGCGTATACAGTGTCCCATAAATGATGTATTAACTTTGCTCAGTCTGAACATAGGGGTGGCTAATTTGTCCTTATATGTCTCAAATTTAAGTTATCTTATATTTATATTTAAGTTTCATGTAAATACTTAATTAAATTGTATAATTATTGTTCCCAATAGTTCCCAAAACTGAAAATTTAGAAAACCTCCGAGGAAACAAATGGAAACGACTTAACCGATTTTGTTGAAATATTCCACGCGAACGAAGTCCCGGGTAACAACTAGTATTTCATATTCCCATTTCTTTAAACTCGTGACGTATAAACATATGCGGCTGGTTTACGCATCAAATACGTTTAAATGTTGATTTATCCGAGCCAAGTATGGCGCGCAATCATCTATGTGTCTGCGCACGACAGATGATCAAGCATTCAGAATCCCGCTGTCGCCGTGGGAATTCGATAACCCCGTGGCTCTATGTGAACTATATTGGGTTTACGAATCAGAGGTCGCTGGTTCTATTCCCGGCCGGGTACATGTTTAGTACTCGGTTTGGTTGGTGGTAGGGCATATTAAATGTCGACCTCAGCTTCACTTAACATCAGGTGTGATTGAGACCAAATACTAATCCGTTGTGCATAAGAAACTCTTGCAGCAAGTATAGTAACATTTATTTATTAGGTACTTCTTAGCAACGATTTAAACTAGTAGGGGTTTTGTACATTTTTAATGTGAGTAGGGATTTTGTTGCTTTACGGAGATTGCGAAAGGGCCAGAGTGAACTATTTTTAGGGAAGACTCTTTACTCTGTGTAGTATGTATATCGTTTGTGTCGATATTGCGTTATATATCGACTGGATGTGTTTTTTACGGTAAGGAAAAAAAATAGGGCATATATATATTTTTTTTATGCACGACGGATTCGTACTTGACCTCTTGAACTATCACACCTAATGTTAAGTGAAGATGAGGTCGAAGGTGGAAGCGTACTGACTCGGAAACCCCAACACATTTGGGGGATTGGCTATCTTATCTCTGACAATCGGAACACAACAATGCTATTAACATTGCTGTTTGGCGGCAGATTTAGATAAGATGGTGTTAGCTAGCCAGGCGGACATTTAAAATGCCCTACCACCAACCAAACCGAGTATTTAAACATGTACCACGCTGGGTGTCGAACCCGCGACCTCCGAATCGTAAACCCAATGTTGTTTACATTGAGCCACGGAGGCGGTTATTTTTATTATTCGACGATGGTGTTGAAAAAAAAATAATTAAACTATCTATGCCAATACCTTCTATTTCACAAGACAATACAATACAAAATACACTTTATTGCACAAAAGGAGAATATACATTTTACAAAGTACAATACTGAAAACAGTACAATTAGGCGGCCTTATCACTAAGAGCGATCTCTTCCAGGCAATCCTTGGATGCAAGAGTACAACTTTATAGCACAGGCAGGTTAATACGGATGCAGATATGAAATACCTACATAATATTACTCGTTTAATAAAGAAAACCATACATATATGTCGCAGATGGTGGATTCGGGGTGGGCGCTGCCAGCGACGGGGACGGTGCCAGTCGCGTGGCAAAGGGTTGCTCGGGCAATGGCGACACTATTGCAAGCTACCATAGGCGAATCGACAACGTATCCACATTCGACCACGATCACGAAACCTGAGATGCTTTCTGTTGAAGAGAAAACATGTGCACGCCCCTCGTGCCATACAACTTGGGCCCCGCGTGCACTCTGTGGAACTCAGCCGTACCTTGTCTGTAGTTCCTCCTTGCTCAAATCCCATGATCAACTTCTTACTAGCTAACGACTCACCGGATTCCTCCAAGCGTCGCTGATAATGGCAATCAAATCACTCACAGTCGTAGATGTGTTCAGAGGAGCCCCGACTCCTTCGAAGGCTCGTAGCAAAGTCCCCCGCCATTTTCTATGTGCAGACCTTATACTACCGTTAACGTCGCCAGCGATCCCAGCGCCACAAGTTTAGTTCCCACAGCAAACCGCGTATTATGATAGTCAGTTGACCGTTTGAATAATGAATTATATCGCTAATCTATCGCTATCTGCGACATATATATTATATACATAAGTAGCTATATATCTGTAAGATGACAGATTTTGACATTTATATTTTTCCAATTTATTGATTTTTAATGCATGATCTGTCTTCACATATTATAATATTTTGCACGCTTCTTAAAGCAGAGTATGTCTTGGAAAATAATTTATTAAGACCTTATTGTACCATATTCTTGCAAATAAATTATTTTTATTTATTTATTTATTTATTTATATATGTATACATATAGATGGATTTCACTTAAGTAACATGCCCTATTTTTTTCCTTACGGTAAAAAACTCGTCCGGTATATTCACATATCAACTATAATATTCACCAATCACCATTACGATGGTATTCAGCGATGGTGCAATGAAACTATATCCAATGATCTATTAAATTCACCTCGGCCCATAACTACAGATTGCTGACAGCCCGTAATATCGTAACTCTTGACTCAGGCCGCGGACCCGGCGCATGCGCAGACGCGTAATGATAATAGTACGTAAATCACAAGACGTAGATGATGTGAGAAAATATTGCTTATTTGATTAGATATTTTTTTAAATTGCGCTCACAGTTAAAGACATTACACAATCTTTTAACATGTAAATGTTATTTTTATTTTATTTTCACGCTTTATTGCATATACAAACATACATTGAACAAACATAGGACAGAAATTACAATAAACAAAAGGCGAGCTTATCTAAGAGATTTCTTCCAGCAAACCCTCGGAAGGAAAAACGTTAGTTAGAAAAACGACAGTATATATTGTACAATGTTACTATAGTCTGGACGAATACGTTGGTAACAAATTCCTCTACATTTTTCAAGGTGATTTTTTTTTATGCACAACTGATTGGTACTTGACCTCAATCACACCTGATGTTAAGTGAAGATGAAGTCGAAAGTGGAAGCGTACTGACCCAGAAACCCCAACACATTTGGGGGATTGGCTATCTTATCTCTGACAACCGGAACACAACAATGCTATTAACATTGTTGCTTGGCGGCGGACTTTTAAAATGCCCTACCACCAACCAAACCGAGTACTTAAACATGTACCCTGCTGGGGATCGAACCCGCGACCTCCGAATCGTAAACCCAACGTTGTTTACATTGAGCCACGGAGGCAGAGGCATTATTGGCATATCGCAGGACTGCATGCTTTAAATTTAGGTGCAAGTTTCAAATGTATGTCTGTGGCGGGACATGGCCGAGATATATCATAAAATCTACCTATAGTGGATGAGTTTTTACCGTAAGGAAAAAATTGGGCATATACTCTTTTTTGTTTTATTTAAAGATGCAGCAGATTTAGGCAATGGTTTTGTACTAAGTTGAAACCAAAGACGTGTAAGCACAACATAATATTGTATGTACAAATATGTTCAAATTCAATGTAACACGTTATTCAATAGATCCGACTTCAACAGGGAACTCTTAAAATGGTAAAAAATTATCATCAATTTCTAATAAACCTCTACATCAGGAAACCTTGTCCATATTTGGCAGTGTCTTAAAATTGCAATTCTATAAGCTGCTCACACACCTGATAAATATTTAACAAGTGCCTGACATCGGGACTCGATAGAAGCTAGACAAATGTGATTATGGCGCACATCCAAGAAGGACAAGGAAATCAACCGCTACTGCCGGGTATTTTTTCTATTCTTTTGTACACAACGGGCAACGGGTGAGCTAAAATGAAACGGAAGATGGAAGCGTGCCCACTCAGTACCCTCAACTTGTTTTTTTTTTATCCACAACGGGTTAGCACTTGACCTCAATCACACCTGATGTTAAGTGAAGATGCAGCCAAAGGTGGTAGCGTACTGACCCGGAAACCCCATCTTATTTGAGGGACTGGCTATCTTATCTCTGACAACCGAAACACAACAATACTATTAACATTGCTGTTTGGCGGCAGATTTAGATAAGATGGTAGTAACACGCCATGAATGCTAAATTTATTTTATTTTATTCAGGACCAACTCCGTTATCCACGACAATTTTATATATAGATAAAAGCAATCTGAACCAGTTAATTTAAAACTTAAGTATCACCAATGTCCGACAGGACTTCCAAACACTGTTTCTTATATTGGCTTTTAGACAAACAGAATACATCCACATCCGTTAGATATTTATTATAGATGCATGCGTTCTGCTTGTGTTGCGATGTGGGTATAATTCCCTTATTCTTAGAGAACGACTAGGTAAATTGTAATTAATTTCATTCACCATTTCCATTCAATCAATATTGTTACGCAGCAAACTATATAAAAACATGCAATCCAGGAGTAATCGTCTAGTTTTCAAGGTGGGTAAGGAAAATTTTTCTAAAAGCCTGCTGTAATTGCAGCCCTTCAATTGCAGTATTTAAGAAAAGGCTAAAAGAGCATTACCTCTCCCATCTTTCGTGATATTATTAGTATGTGTATGTAGGTTTATAGTATATATATATTTAAATTATGTTATGTATATATTTCGCAGTAGGTATATGTAATATATTTAGTGTAAGTTTATTATTCAGTTATCTTTTCTTTTTTTATTTGTTTTATTATTCGTTATATGATTTTTTCTTTTGCACACAATAAACTGCTAAACCCCAAATTTACTAAGTTTCCTATTTCAATGCTCAGGTTGACTGGAAGAGATCTCTTAAAGAGATAAGTCCACCTTTGTACGTGATCTATTGTTTGTACTCTGTTATTGTAATATTTTGGTGCAATAAAGAATATATGTAAATCAGCCTTAAATGCGATGGTTGCCAAAAGTGCGCTTATCTCTAAGGCTATTACTGATGCTGGCCGAACTGACACTGGACATAGGTACCGCTTTGTACATCGGCACCTACTTTCACTTTACTTCACTTTTGTATTCTACGAAACCACAAAGTCACACGGAAAGCGAATTTTATGGTGCTGTGAAATTGTTTTTTAATTATCATTGTTTTGTGATGTTTCGTTGGAGGGTGATGAGGATTCAGTAGATCTATTGTTAGGAATAGTGAAAAATGGTGATGTAAATCTACCTGTCACACAATATCGCGTATCGGTACCTGCACTAGTAGCATGAGATGCGTGATAAACGTTTATGTCGCGGGAGATAACATTTGTCCTGCTCATTCGTTCGGACGAAATATACAACTATCCCACTTTCAGGTCGCGTCGCGCGCGCCACACGATGTCATTGTACGGGGGCTGCTCTCAAACATATCCTTTCGCCACACCTAAGACAGTCACGACAACACATCCACACACACTCTTGTTTGAAGGACAAAGGATAGATTAATAATAATAAATAAATATCTTGTCCGAAACACTACACTTCGCTTTAAGACCCTTGTTGCTGACATAGCCACAACGGCCGCCAAGCTGAACTGGGACGGGGCGGGCCATGTTTGTCGCATGCCAGACGACATGTGGCCCAAAATCGCCACCACCTGGAGCCCACCGTTAGAAAGAAGGCGTCGCGGTAGACCGAAAGAAGATGGCGGGATGATTTGGATAAGTTCCTAACCAATTGGTCGGAGGAGGCCTGGGATAGAGAGCCGTGGAGAGAGATGAGGGAGGCCTTTGCCCAGCAGTGGGACAGTATGGGCTCCTAATAATAATAATAATAATAAATATCATGTGCACAAACACACAGTGCCATCTAGTTCCAAACTAAGCAATTAGGCTTGTAGGTTTTAGATTGATAATGAGTTGGGTTGTCGCCTTGAAAGCCCTTCACTCTTGGTTTGAGGCAACAATGCATATGTTATTTGCTTCGGTCTAACAACATGTTGTAGAGGACTTTGTAGTTCGACGACCGATTTCTTTTATCTCCGGTTCCAATTTCAAGTCAAAGAATTTATTGCTAGCCACATTGTAGGTGTACATTGGAAGTTATTATCACTGTGTTCATGGGTTATTTTCAAATTTGTAAAGTCAAAGTCAGAAATGCTTTATTTTGTAGGTACACAGAGTACACTTAAAATAGTCAGATTTTACATTTTTAAAGCTACTGCTTGTTCAAAAGGCCATTTTCCCCTGAGAAGAAGAAGCAAGAAACTCGAGAGGTTGCTCTTTTTAAAAAAAGGTTTATATATTACCAAAATTATTAATTATTATTTTATATTATAATATTTCATTATTAATTGTGAAATAGCCTGGTTATGCGAACGGGCTGGTTATGTTTATTATCTAAATAATCTGATATTTTATAATATGCTTTCTTAATAAGTTTCTGTTTTATAGTATCTTTAAATTTATTGAAAGGAAGATTTTGTATATCAACAGGAACTTTATTGAAAAAGCGTATACATAATCCTTTGAATGAATTACTGACTTTGCGGAGGCGACTTAATTATGTGACCTGCAAGTTTATCTTTATTTCTTGCATTGACATCATGTTTATTACTATTTTTCCTAAATGATGCTATATTTTTTTTGACATATATTAGATTTTCAAAAATGTTCTGTGACGAAAAGGTTAGAATATTATACTCTTTAAATCTGTCTCTAAGTGACACTGCAGGTCTCAATTGATAAATTGCGCGAACGGCTCATTTTTGTAAAACAAAGATTGTATTTATATCCGCGGCATTTCCCCACAGCAAGATAAGAATGGAATATCAGTGTTTTGCTCAATCTAATACACTGAGCTATGACCCATTTGTACTGCTGCAGCACACACATGCGTTAGTGTCACAATATCATGTTATTGTTGTTGATGTATTACCTTATCTGTGTATAAGCTAAATGTATGGGTGTGACTGTGAAAACAAATAAAGGCTTTATCTATCTATCTATCTATCTGTATGATCACACAGATTGGACAGAAAACAGACAACAAGATGTATTTAACTTCATTAACCGTGTAACAACAAGAAATCATTCATCAAACATACCTCGGGCTTGCTTTACTCTGAAAACCGAGGCACACCACCACACGAACGTATTTCGAAGGCCATACTGCCAACAGTGCACGGATTTATGACGTTTCATCATCCACCACGACTACGAATCCTGGCTATGGACCTCTAAACATAATTTCCAACTTTGTAACTTAACGTTTTCGAACGCCTGAGAACTTTTAGCAAATTGTCTAAAATTTAGCGAAATGAAAGTGATACGAAACACGCGCTCGTCCCATCTTCGCTGCATTGTTGTTTGTTAATTAATTGTTAATCATAAGCTCTGTTCACAACATGTGATGCCAGTTCTGAAAAACACAGTTGAGAACTGTGTTGAAAAAAAATAATGAACTACATATGCCAACTTTTTTTTTTATGCACAACGTGTTGGTACTTGACCTCAATCACATCTGATGTTAAGTGAAGATGAGGTGGAAGCGTACTGACACGGAAACCCGAAAGCGTACTTCTATTTTGCTTACCTAATATGCCCTATTTTTTCCCTTGTGGTAAAAACTCAAGTGATATATTAGTTTCCCCTTATTTTATTTTAAAATATTCGACGCAACAATCATTCTGCTTGGTGTTATTCTTACGAAATGTAGCCTTATTTCACAGTAGTAATAATAAAAACAAAAATTAAGTACAACTGTTACAACTTATAATAGAGTTGTATGTGTATCTGTACCACAAATGGGCCACAATGGCCCTTGAAATAACCGTTTTTTCGAAACCGCGTAGTTTTGGGAATTTGGTTGATTATTTTCTTCAGGGTACCTCGTATTTATGTGTACCACATTTTTGCCCTACTTATAGAGTGCCCGGCCACGATCGACTTTTTGTAGGACCGATAATCGGGCTGATTCTTTCTTCAATACGTTTATCAGCGATATTGGTGTCGATACCAACCTAAGTTTAGTTGGTGTACATCCGAATCGACAGTACTACTTTAAAACTGGCTTCAGTTTAGTTAAACTAAAAGCAGTTTTAAAGTAGTACTGTCCCTTTTTCCCTGGAACAGTACGATGCGACGGCACCTCTCCAAAACTGGTTTTTGTTTAGTTTAGTTGGTGTACATTGTGATTGATTTTTTGTAGGACGTGAGCGTTGAAACATTGCAATCAGTACGTTCCATTTTTCTCCTACAAAAAATCGGTCACCGATTGTCGGCCGGTGTGCGGGCAGCCATACTTAAAGGCTCGTCATTTCGTCCCGCAGCATAACCACACCTTACTTTTCATCGCTAACATCACCAACCACGAATGAATAGAGTAACAACTACGTTATCAGTTCGCAAGTAATTTATCTAATTGTTATTTAACATTTCGCTGTGTAACAAGCTGCCTGACACACGAAATGAGATTTATACTCGTGGGAAATGAGAATTGCGTGTTTTGATGTGAAATGTCTTCGGTGCATAAGTAATTTTATCTCTTTGAGCACTCGTGCGCAGTTAGGGTTGCCCGTTAAGAAAAAAAAATTTGCCGGGTATAATATAATCTTTTTTAGGGCTCCTTAGTTAAGAAGGAGCCCGTATAGTTCCGTCATGTCTGTCTGTCTGTCCGAGGCTTATCTCAGAGGCTCTTACTATTAGAAAGCTGTAATTTGGCATGGGTATACATATTCGGTGGCTCCCAATTTGGGAGGTCCGGGTTCGATTCCCACGCAGGCCATGTACCTATGAGTTTTTAAATTTAATTTAATTACCTATGTGCATTTAGCCGACTGCTCTTAAACCGCGAAGGAAAACATCGTGAGCAAACCTGCATGACTGAGAAATAAATTCAAGGGCATGTGAAGTCGCCAAACCCGCATTGGGCCAGTGTGGTGGACTATGGCCCATACTCCCTCATATACGAGGGAAGGCCTATATCCCTGCAGTGGGATGTTTACGGGCTGATGATGATACATATTAATCACACCGACAAAGTGTCAAACAATTTTCCTTAGGGAAAGTTCGTAGTCAAGAGTTCGAAGTTAACACGTTCACGGACACTGAACCAGGCACAATATACAAATACAACCAATACCAATAGGGATTTGAAGTCCCCAATTTTATCATATCCCAGCGACATAAATAAATAAATAAATAAATAAATAAATCTCTTTATTTCATGTATATATCAGCACTTTAACAATGAAGTTCTGCCAACTGTACTAGTTTTCACTGTGTTACAGTAGGCAGTTTCTTCCCAAAAATAGTCTTAGTTTTTACTTAAACAAAACAATGATATAGTTGACATACTTAATTGATCAAAGAGAAAATTTCAATCAAAGAGAAAATTTATACATGCATAAATTTACATTTAGCAGGTCGCTAGTACGTCATATCTAATTCGTAATCACTGATTTAAAAGTCCTCGGGTATATACCTACTCCAAGAAAATCGCATGTGTTCCCAACATTTGATCATTAACCCCTATTAGAACGGTACATAACATCGCGGTAAAACGTCGCGATCTACAAGTTTAATAACTCTTTAAAAAGCCTTCATTAAGGCCGCCTCTCGCGTTCTGTTGGTAGGTATTTATCGTAACTGTACTATCGCTCGGAGTGATGTTTTCATGGAAAAGCGTCCGCTAAGTTAGCGCTTTTTTATAACATAATCAGTTTTGTGTAGTTGTAGTGACGACCTGTTTGGTGTAGTGGTTAGAAACTCTTGACTACTATATCAAAAGGTTGCGGGTTCAAATACCGCTAGGGGCATATGTTTGTTTAAAAGAGCAACCCTAGAGATTCTTGCTCTTTCTTCTCTGGGGAGTCAGTTTTGTGAATGAGCCGTAAAGGACATCATCCATTTTGGTCCAAAATCAAAAGTGCCGGCCAAAAAAAAAGTGCTGTATTCTGATAGAACACGTCGGCCTTAGCATTTGTTTATATGGCACCAAAGCTGTAGCACCACTATTAGAGGTGCTATAAGCTTTGGTGCCAGCCATATGACTAAATGATGATGAAATGTCACATTTTTAACATAAATACCTGTTCTATCAGAATACAGCACTTTTTTTTTTGGTCGGCACTTTTGATTTTGGACCAAAAATGTATGAAACGTGGATGATGTCCTTTATATGTAATATTAATAGTGATGTTTACAAGTGATAATTTTATCCCATGAAATAAAATATTTAGATTTTTTTTTTAATCAATACAGACATGTGTTCCCGAGTTATGAATGTTTTTCATTTATATGTGTATTTATTTACAAAAAAAAATGTATTTGTGTATCTAGTATATCAACCATCTGGTATCCACAACACAAGCCTATAGTTGCTTAATGTGGAACTAGGTGGCGTTGTGTGTATGTCCAATTAAAAAAAATCCTTTTTGATCACAATGCCTACGCCGCAAAACGACTTTGAAGGATTACTCCTAAACAGCTATAAGGCTAAGCGGCAAAATTACTAACATTTAAAATGTAAAACATGGATTATAAACCATCGTATAAATATAAATAAATATCCTTAGACACAGCGCCATCTAATTCCACATACATTCAACTTATTTAAATTGGCGACCTGTTGGGTGAAGTGGCTAGAATCTCGGACTGCTATACCAAAAGGTCGCAGGTTCGAATCCCGCTAGGGGCATGTTGGTATGATGAATACAGCCATGTATTCTAGAATTATTTATGTTTTTCATTTATATATGTATTAATTTACAAAAAAAAATGTATAATGCAAGCCTAGTTATTTCTTTATGTATTTAATATTATTATAAACTAGCTGTCCGCCCGCAGCTTTGCTTGCATGGAATAAATTTAATTTGTTTATCCCGTGGGAACTACTCACTTTATCGCGATAAAACATATCCTATGTCTTAATCCAGGGCATGTTCTATCTATATACTAAATTTAATCCAAATCAATACTAAATTTAAGCAACAAACAAACACACAAATTTTCGCATTTATAATATTAGTTACAGTTAAATATCATAGTGTGTTTTTACGTCAAAAACGAGCAATTAAAATAATAACATTGACTACTTTTTACATAGGGAATTAAAGAAGAGAAATATCTCTAATAAGAGAGCGAAGCAACGGGAGAAAGCTTTTTTTTTTCTATGATTGACTGGATTCGCGTTTGACCACAATCTCACCTGATGGAAAGTGACGATGTGGTCGGAGATGAAGCACGCGATCTCAGTAAATGCCTACTCACTCTGCTCTTGAAGATCCCAAGGTTGTAGGATTCAGGAAAGACTGACGCCGGAAGGGAGTTCCATGCCTTCGCTGTTCGGATGATGAATGCAGAATCGAAGTTCTTAGTGCGAATGTTCGGTATGTTAGCTATATACGGGTGGAATCCCTCCCCACGCCTAGTGGTCCGAAGATGGAAGGGTGACGGTGGAATAAGATTATGTAAGTCCAACGCACACTCCCCGAAATGCATCCTGTAAAAAACTGAGAGACAGGCGACTTTGCGACGGTGTTGAAGGCTCTGCAATTTAGCAGTCATCGAACTATCACCTATGAGTTTCATGGCACGTCGTTCCACAGAATCGAGTGCAGCTAGTTGGTACTTGGCTGAACCAAATCTTTCAAATCAAATTTGGCTTAGCTTGTTATTATTTTAAAAAAGCTTTGTTAAATTTGTATTTTGTAGAAATATGATAAACTCTCTTCCGGAGTCTATTCGTCGCTCTCCGTCTGTAAATATATTTAAAGCTCAGGTCAAGGTGCTTTCTCTTTAATAGAACTTATGTATTTATGTATTATAATTTATAGATATTTTTATTATAATCATATATATGTAATAAATGTATTGGTATAAATTGTATGGATATATTATATTTGTTCAGATTATTTAGTTAATATTGTTTCTCATCACATATAGTAACTTATTAATGTTTTGCAGACATAAAAGATAACACTTTTTGAATTCAATATGCAGAACTTTCAGATGTACTTAACAATTAGGAAATGATTTGTGCTAACCCACTTAATTACTCGTATTGAATTCCGTGATGATAGGTCAGCGATAAGGCCGCCTAATTTGTAGTTTCTATAAAATATTTAAATGTACCTTCCTTATTTAAACAATAAAGCGTATTTGATTGATTGATTGATTGATAAACTTCACATGACTTACAGAAGATACCTAAGGTATGTCTCGTTGCGGCAGCTTAGCGCTCTAATAACGATTAAGCAGTTAAGAGCTGCAGAAGACATTATTCTTCGGTGCCGACTGCGCCCGCGCCGCCCGTGGGACTGCTCCGGGGCGCTGTCTGTGTCACTCACTCATTTCCGATTTGACTTTACATTTTGTGATCTAATTTGTGAAGTAAAAGGTAAAGTATATGTGTACTCAACTCATTGTCAAACCAACACCATTATCCACAGTTATACAGTCAGTATATATTATATGCATATACACAGGTACATGTTTAGTATTCGGTTAGGTTGGTGGCAGGGTAACTCAAACTCAAACTCAAAGCATTTTATTTCAACGTAAGATACATGATATCATTTGTTGAATGTCAATTTAAATCTATTGGAAATAAAAATAGGGCTATGCATTTTTCGGTCAGTCAGTATGTCCAAGCTACCACCGCTTCGGAAAGGGAAATCATCTGTGGGAAAAGAAGCGGCGCAAGAAACCCACAGGATCATTTTCTATTCTTTTTTTTTATATATATAAAAGTATACAACTAATACAATTTTATAATTTTTGAGAGCTGGGCGAAGTATACCAAGCGTTTTTGTCATTCAGGTAGTCACTAATTTAGTAATAACCTTTTTTTGTTAATGTTGTTTTGACATGGTCGTTAAATTGTTTTTCATTTAGATTAATGATATTCTCAGGTATAAGGTTATAAAAGCGTATGCAGTGTCCCATAAATGATGTATTAACTTTGCTCAGTCGGAACATAGGGGTGGCTAATTTGTCCTTATGTCTCAAATTTAAGTTATGCTTATCGCTATTTTTTGGGAATGCAGAAATATTTTAGGGTATTTTTAATGTCAAAAATTTTAAATGTTAAAAATAGGGTACTTATTTTAAATGTCCGCTTGGTTAGCTAGCACCATCTTACCTAGTTCTGCCGCCAAACACCGTTTGTGTTCCGAGGGCCAGTCCCCCAAATAAGATAGGATCAGTATGCTTCTACCTTGGGCCTCATCTGCACTTAACATCAGGTCAAGTGATGGTGTACAAGTTATTAAAGTGCGTAACGGAGCTTTCGGGTTCCCACAAGAAGCCGCCACAACTTTTGTAAAGCATTCTGCCACTTTACTGAAGAATGACTTGACCGTGACTAGACTCTGTATACGCCAAGTATACGACGAATTACTTGTTTTGACTGAGACTGACTAATAAATTGAAGAAATAAGAGAAATCAGACATGGCTGTATGGGCTTAGATCCCTTTGCCTTCTCCGAAAGGAGTGAATAAAACGAAAAAAAAAGGCTTTTTGGCGGGAACTCGGCGAGTGAAGTAGCATTTTTCTTTATAATTCTTATAATTTGTGCATTCTAACTTTTGAAGCTTAATAATGGCAGAATATTGTACAGCAAAAGTTAGTGATGGTGTACAAGTGAAGGGAAGTGTAAATTAAAGTGCGTAACGGAGCTTTCGGGTTCCCACAAGAAGCCGCCAAAATCTTTTGTAAAGCATTCTGCTACTTTACTGAAGAATGACTTGACCGTGACTAGACTCTGTATACACCGAATTACTTGTTTTGATTGAGACTGACCTATAAACTGAAGAAATAAGATAAATAAAAAAATTCACTCGAAACTGGCAGTAATGTCCCTCGACAATGAGGTTGACTGGTTGCCATCCTCAAAAATAAGAAGAAGAAGAAGAACCGAAAAAAAAAAGTGAATGATAGTATGACCGTCCATTTCTGGAGCTCTCTCATCTTTTTCCACTTCCTTCCATGGCCGCCGTACATGTTAGTGTTTGTTTATAGTAATTTAACAAATAATATTAACCTTAAGTTATCAGACTCATCTGCGCTGGACATCCAATTTGCTTGTTATATTGTGGAATATAGATCAGTCAATACAATACAATACAAATACACTTTATTGCACAAAAGGAGAACATACATTGTACAATGCACAATACTGAAAAGAGTACAATTAGGCGGCCTTATCACTAAGAGCGATCTCTTCCAGGCAACCTTTGGGTGTAGGAGTATAACTTTATAGAACAGGCAGGTTGTGCAAAATACCTACATAATTAATTACTTATTTAATAAACAAAAATTAAAACCATACATAAATAGACATATATGTATACATATAGATGGATACTACATACATAACAAATATAATACACACATAAGAATATATTTATTATATATACACAATATAATACAGTCAAATTGAACGAACTCAGAATTTTATTTATAGTTGCTGGTATCTCACCGCCCAACCATCTGCACTATCCAGACGACCTGGACGCTTTCCAATTCAACACTACAACAAAAACCTGATATGGCAACTATAAATTTTTATACTTTGCTTTATAGATTATCCCGCAGTTTACATGCAAAACAATCTGTCATAGAATCTACACGTTTATTACCTTATTTACGACGGCACTTAACAGTTTTACGATACCATACACCGGGCCTCTCATCAGGGCCGTGCAAATTGGCTGGCAATACGGGAAGATGAGATGAAGATCATCAGATAAAGGCTGGTACAAATCGTAGGTAATTGTTATGTTGGTTACAGCACGACTATTGTTCGGCTGGGCGGGACCGACACACTTTCTAGACGCAATCGTTGGGAAAATCGCACCGAAATTTAGATGGGAGAGAGTGATCCCGTACGTGGTGATTTATTTTAGCATTATGTTGGAATGGATGAATTATTTCTCATAACACACGCAGTTATCGATCTTGAAGACGTATTTCGTAAAGTGGTATAAGGTCCAGAAATAGTGATCTATTCTGCGTGCCCCACTTCTCGTACGAATTATGCCAAAAATTCATTTTTAAGGCGATCCTGTAATATTTATATTTATGCACGACGGGTTCGTACTTGACCTCAATCACACCTGATGTTAAGTGAAGATGAAGTCGAAGGTGGAAGCGTACTGACCCGGAAACCCCAACACATTTGCGGGACTGGCTATCTTATCTCTGACAACCGGAACACAACAATGCTATTAACATTGCAGATTTAGATGGTGGTAGCTAGCCAGGCGGACATTTAAAATGCCCTACCACCAACCAAACCGAGTACTTAACTAACTAAGGTACTAACATGTACCCCGCTGGGGATCGAACCCGCGACCTCCGATTCATACACCCAATGTTGTTTACATTGAGCCACGGAGGCGGTCAAACTCTATAACAACAACTACTCCAACATAGAGATCTGTTTAATATAAGTTTGCCAAAACTGAAGCTTTCTCTGCGGCCCACTTCTGCGACCTAAACTTAATTGAGACTTGATCAATTATATTTAATGAACACTTATATACATGTGTGCAAATTTAAGAATCCTCCATCATTCATTACTCCTCAGATGTTTACGTTTAATTCTTTGTTTACCTATCATACATATATATGTATATGATGGGTAAATCCTGTATAAATCTAAATATTATCTGCTAATCCTGTAACGCTTCTTACATTAAATAAAATATCATAAAATGTACTATTTCCCAAACATATATTTTGCTGTGTTTCTGTGTATGACTATCTGTGGAGACTATTTCTGTCTATGCAGTGACTATTTCGTTCTACTTTACATTATAATGTAACGACTGTCAGTTTCCCGAAAATAAATAAATAAATATATAAGGTCGATAATGGTGCACGGTTTTCTCTTTTCGTCTTTTTGAGTGGAGGTTTTCAAATTTTATTGCACCAAGACTTAGCTATTCTAACCTAAAGCGGCCAACTTTACGATTTGGGGTGCGTCGGAGCATACGTTTCACAGCTTTCTTTACATATCACAAACTTCGCTAGCGTTGAAATAATATTAATTCATCCTCGGTCTTCCACGTGAGATTGAGGCCAAACGCGTTTCCTGCCCTTCTTAAAAACCAGAAAAGTGGGAGTCTGAACTGCGTACCGAGAGTTCCGTACAAAGTTATCAGTCATGTCGAAATAATATTAATTCATCCTCAGCCTTCCACGTGAGATTGTGGCCAAACGCTTATGTACCCAGTAGTTCTGTTGGACAGTTCTGTTGGCCGAACTAATGGGAATTTTTGTCTCACTAGTTCTATCAACAGAACAAATGGTACTAGGGATGCCCACTGTATGGGATGAAAACTAGTATACTTTCCTAGTACAAATGAAGAATATACTAGTAAAACTAGAATATTCTTCATTTGTACGACCGATTGATGTAGTGGATAGTGACCCTGTCAGCGAAACCAACGGTTGCGGGTTCGAATCCCGCGACGGGTAAATGTTTGTGTGATGAATATGAACATTTATTCCTGAGTCATGGATGTTTATATAAATATTGATATATGTTTTTATCCGTTATCTAGTATCCATAGTACAAGCTTTGCTTAGTTTGGGACTAGATGATTGGTGTAAGTGTCCGAAATATTTATTATTATTATTTTATTATTATTTGTACTGTGAGACCTTACTTCTTGCCAAATTACATGATTTTAGATCAACGGGAAGTACCCTATAGGTGTTGATTTATTTGCTAATGACAAAATGTGCGCCATAACTAATATTTTGATATCGTACCCTTAGAAGCTTCATTAACCGACTTCAAAAAAGGAGGAGGTTCTGTATTCGGGGCGTATTTTTTTCTTATAGCTCTATGAGACTGTAGACCTTAGTATTTGATATTAATTGCAACTTGATACTTCTACGGATTTGAGAAAAGGGTCTGGACAGATATACAAAGAAGTGATCCTAGAACAATAATAAATTAAACTTATTTATTCATAATCTAGCAAAATCAACCGCCTACATGGTTCAATGTGAACAACATCGGGTTTGGATCTCCAGCGGGGTACATGTTTAAGTACTCGGTTTGGTTGGTGGTAGGGCATTTTAAATGTCCGCCTGACTAGCTACCACCAGCTTATCTAAATCTGCCGCCAAGCAGCAATGTTAATAGCATTGTTATGTTCCGGTTGTCAGAGATAAGATAGCCAGTCCCCCAAATGTGTTGGGGTTTCCGGGTCAGTAACCTTCCACCTTCGACCTCATCTTCACTTAACATTAGGTGTGATTGAGGTCAATTACCAATGCGTTGTGCAAAAAAAAAAAGTAATTAAAAAAGAATATGAATGTAGAACATCACATCCCTCATGCTTAAATGCCCATCACACTTGACAACACGTTATAGTGATTCGTTCACGATTCGGTCAGTGAGACTGTGGAACGCACTACCGCATGCAATCCGCGCAAGTCCATCGTTAGAAATTTTCAAGAAAAGAGTAAAAGAGCATTATTTGTCTTTATGATTTCTCCTCAGTATTATACTAATTATTTAATTATTTACCATAATATGAGCATTGATAATGTATATACTTGTATATACTTCGTACTATATATATGTATATTGGATAGGTTATGTGGTATATTTATTTATATATATTATTTTTTATCTTATTTTTTTTTTATAAAATAATTTTCAACTGTTGTGTACACTATTTTCTGCCCAATCTAATAAACACTATGTATCTCTAAGGTTTGCTGGTAGAAAACTCTATCGGAGTTAAGCTCGCCTTTGTACATTTTATATACAATGCATATTTCTGTAATAATTTTGTGTACAATAAAGATATTAAGAAATATTTTAAGAATATAAGATAATATGAAACTGTGATGAAAAGGTACGGAAAGGGTTCCTTTTTTCCCTTTTGAGGTAAAAAATAGTAGAAATTTACAATTTCTTAAAATTTTCAATGACCTTAGTGTATGTACCTATCACTCAATGAAACTGGTACCATACGGTTGCAAGCGTAAATTCTAAGTGTATATTGTTCAAAGCACGTTACACACGACAGATATTTCTCGGGTACAGTTAGAGGCGGGATGCGCGAGCGCATAGAACAATGCATCGTTACCGCATCCCCATGCGCGGCAATTAGCCTCGCGTGGTTCCCACGGGGCGCCGGCTGCGGTCTGCGGGATCTAGCATGCAGATTACAGGTCGTTTTAGTATTTGATACACTGACCTACATTTTGTTGAGAATTTTCCAGAAAGGACGATAGTGTAGCAAATATACAGAAAAGCTGGTTAAATAGGGATTGCCATCGTAATACTAGTTTTACATATCAAATTACTAGCGCGTAGGTCTTCTTCCTCGTTCTTCTCGAAATAAAATATAAACTATCATTACATTTATAATATGTATTTATTTACAAAAAAAAATGTATTTATGTAGTATATCAACCATCTGGTATCCACAACACAAGCCTATAGTTGCTTACTGTGGAACTAGATGGCGATGTGTGTATGTCTAAGAATATTCAGTTTCTTAGTTTAAGTGATAATTTGTAAAACAGCTGTTGGTTTTCCCAAGAAAATAAAATAAAATAAATAAAATAAAATAAAATATTTGTTTGTTTATTAATTTATTTATTAATTAATTTATTTATTACATCGAATTATTTGTCAATATTATTTCTTAATAATATAATGAAGCACATAGCTTGAAAATTTAAAAAAATTAAATTAAAAATGATTATTTCGTTTCTCATAATACTATAACTCGATCCAGGGTTGAGACCTCCTAGTAAGTATTAAGATACTTGTATCAGGAAGTCTCGCAAAATAAACATAACACAAATATAATTTTGAAAATAAAACAGTTATCTTATCACATTGCAATAAAAGCAGAATACAAATACAAGATTGGTGGAACATTAAGTCACACGAATAAGTGTGATTGTGATGAGTGGTACATATTGTAATATTGGGTGTGTGTGTGTAGGGCGGTGGGGTGTTTGTTTGTGTGTAACAGGGTGCGTGCGTGTGTGTGTATGTGTGGGTGGTGTGTGGGTGTCGGAGGTGTATGTGCCAGAGTGCATACGTGCTTGTGTGTGTGGGTTTGCGTATGCATAAGAACAAGATAATCGGGTGTTTGCATGGCTACTGTGCTAAGTTAAATATGTAGTTTAACATAAAATTATTATAAAACAAATTGTATTAGGCTTTCTGTTTCCTCAAAGTGTAAAGTCATCAACCACGTTGTAAGGGATTTTTTACACTATAGCTATAGCTTGAAGGCATCATTCCTTATGTAAGTAAGTAAGGGAGAACCATTCAACGCTAAATAGGCCCGCTTTTGTCTTATCTTATAGATTTTGTGGCATCATTGCTCGGTGTTTCATTACGTGAGCGAATCAGGAATGGAATAATCCGTAGGCGAACGAAAGTCGCTCACAGTAATTTGAGGGCCACAAATGTGCAGCACACAGCTCGAAGAACTCAGAGCATGTTGAGGCATTAAAGTACTCAAGTGGAGACCACACGGAGCGGAGGACGTCCTCTCACAAAGTGGTCAGACTACCTGATAAACGTTGCGAGAAATCACTGGATGCAGACCGTTTCCAACTGGTCACTCTAGAATTCAGCAGACACTATGTTCAGCAGTGGGCGTCCTGTGGCTGACATGTTGATGGTGATGAATTAAAGTATACCTTATAGTAAAAATACGCCGTCCAACTCGCTTCCGTGAGGCATAGTACCTAGTACGCTAGCGCTATTGCCCTGCTGAATACATAAGCTCAGATGCTGAGCAAAGTACGCGCCAGCTCTTAGATCTTTTGCACATTTTTTGGGTCAGATGACCAAGGGTCCAATGACTTCATTGCAAGCGCCGCAAACTGGTGGCTTACAACGCATATTTTTTTTATGCTCAACGGGTTAGCACTTAACCTCAATCACACCTGATCTTAGTGAAGATGAGGCCGAAGGTGGAAGTGTACTGACCTGGAAACCCCATCTTATTTGGGGAACTGGCTTGGTTATCTTATCTCTGACAACCGGAATACAACAAAGTGCAATAAAGAATGTAATAATATTAATAATAAGATACATAAGATAAGATGTTTATTTACCAAAAAGAACCATACATTGCTGCATAATAACAAAGTTATTAAATTTTTCTTTAATATTAATATTTAAATTCAATCTCTTTATTTGTTACTGTTTTTAAATAAATAAATTATTAACAAAGCTATTAACGTTGCTGTTTGGCGGCAGATTTAGATAAGATGGTGGTAGCTACCCTGGCTGACATTTAAAATGCCCTACGACCAACCAAACCGTGTACCAAACATGTACCCAGCTGGGAACGAACCCGCGACCTCCGAATCGTAAACCCAATGTTGTTTACATTGAGCCACGGAGGCGGTTATTACATATACCTACATGTAGGCGGAGTACATATACCTACTGCGAAATATATACCTACTAAAAACCTACATACAGATAATAATATCACGAAAGATGGAAGAGGTAATGCTCTTTTAACCTTTTCTTAAATACTGCAATTGAAGGGCTCTCCTGAATTAATTTTGGTAGTTTAGTCCACGTCCGAATTATAGCCGTATTAGTATATTGTCCTCTCACCTGTAGAGCGTGGGGGTGTCAGTGCGCCTGGCGGCCGCGTCGGCCTGCTCAATGAGCTGCGCCAGCGCACGCGCCTGTTCTCCCAGCGTGAGCAGCTCCAGCTCCTCGCGCCCCAGCTTGTACTGCAGCTCGGCCTGCTGGATGCGGGTGTCGATGTTGCTAGATAGATAAAATAAGTGTTACTAGAATAAAGGGTGACCCAATACTTACTTTCATTTTGATATAAGGTAATAATTTTATTTTATTTTTTATATGAGAGGGCGGCAAACGAGCATGCGTCACCTGATGGAAAGCAATCACTGCCGCCCATGGACACCCACCCGCAACACCAAAAGGGTCACAGATGCGTTGCCGGCCTTTGAGAAAGGTGTAGGCTCGTTTCTTGAAGGTTCCAATGTCGTACTCGTTCGGGAATACCGCTGCCGGAAGTCCGTTCCACAGCGTGGTCGTACGTGGTAAGAAGTTTCTTGAGAAACGTACAGTGGTAGACTTCCACTCATCCAGGTGATGTGGATGGAAATTTAATTTTCGGCGAGAAGTGTATCGGTTAAATTGAGCAGCGGGTTTTAGCTCGAACAGTTCTTCAGAACACTCCCCATGAAATATGCGATAGAGAATGCAGAGGGACGCGACGTCTCTTCGCAACGCCAGGGGATCCAGTCGGTCAGTGAGACTCTCTTGGCCGACAATTCAGACTGCGCGACGTTGAACGCGGTCAAAAGGAAAAAGCTGGTACTGAGGTGCCCCAGCCCATAGGTATAGAATAATACTCCACGTGCGGCCGAACTTGCGCCTTATAAAGTTGGAGGCGGTGAGCCGGCGTGAAGTAACGAGCCGCTCTACTGAGGACACCTAACTTTTTGAAGGCCAACTTGGCCTTATCCTCCAGATGACCGCGGAATTGAACGTTACTAGAGATGTTCACTCCGAGAATCCCAATACTCAGCTTAACGTCAAGGGGAGTGCTCTGAAATTGAAGAGACAGGGGAAATGGAATCTTCTTTGCGGAGAATGCGCACACTTGTGTCTTTTTAGGGTTAAACTTAACCAGGTTGAGAATGCCCCAATTAGAGACTTGGTCTAGTGAGGTCTCGATTTCAGACACAAGCTTGTCCCGACACTCATCAACGTGCGCCCGAGAAAGATAACCGCCCGAGAAATATAAATAACCAGTTTCGAAGAACAAAGTGTCCTAGTGCGAAGCTATACCGGATGACGTTTTTTACCGTAAGGAAAAAGGCAAAAGGTATTAGGTAAGTGAAATAGAAGTTATTGGCATAGGTAGTATTTTTTTTTTTTTTTTCAAAACCATCATCGGCGCACGCGCCAGCCGGAGATTGATATGCGACTGGCGGGATTCGTAGGATTCAAGTTCCACACTAAGCAACTAGGCCTGTATTATGGATACCAGATGGTTCATAAACTACAGGAATACATTTATTTTGTGAATAAATGCCCCTATAGCGGGATTCGAACCCGTGACCTTTTGGTATAGCAGCAGAGTGGATGATCATGAGACATGAACAACAGAGAATGGATCAAATAAACTTTTCTTATTCTTACTCAGTGACATGCGTCTTCTCCAAGCGTCTCCTCAAGTCCTGTATATTCGCCCTCCTCGCGTCTAGATCTGCCCTGACTGCCGTGGCTCTCTCCTCCAGCGCTCGTCTCTCATCAACTGATAGCGATGCAGCCTCCTCGCGGGAGCTGGCGCGGGATGCAGGAGGAGACGCCGCCTGCGCCGCTAACCGAGCCGCGCTGAGTGAAGCGCTGAGTTGCTTCTTGAGGCTGTGAAGGTAATAATAAACGTAAAGTAGGTTTCACGCAATCTTTTTTTTTTATGCGCAACGGATTAGCACTTCTCCTCAATCACACACACATGTTAAGTGAACATGAGGCCGAAGGTGGAAGCGTACTGATCCGCGCGGAAACCCAAACATTTGGGGAACTGGCTATCTTATCTCTGACAACCGGAACACAACAATGCTATTAACATTGCTGTTTGGCGGCAGATTTAGATAAGAAGTGGTAGCCAGACGGACATTTAGGTAAAATGCCCTACCACCTACCAAACCGAGTACTAAACATGTACCCCGCTGGGGATCAAAGTCGCGACCTCCGATTCGTACACCCTATGTTGTTTATATTGAGCCTATTTATAATCATCGTCATATCACGTTCACGTCCACTGCTGATCACAGGCCTCCCCCATAGATTCCTGGCCTTCATCAGGTCGTCCGTCAACCTTGTGAGTGGACGATCTATGCTACGCTTGCCGGTGCGTGGGCTTCACTCGAGATCTTTAATGCCCCACCATGTCATGAGTTCTTCGAGCTATTGCCCTGCCCACTGTCACTTTTTTTCTATGCACAACGGGTTGGTACTTCTATCACACCTAATGTTAAGTGAAGATGAGGTCGTAGGTGGAAGCGTACTGACCCGGAAACCCCAACACATTTAGGGGACTGTCTATCTTATGTCTGACTGAATGTTAACATTGTTGTTTGCGGCAGACTTAGATAAGATGGTGGTAGCTAGCGGACATTTAAAATGCCCTACCACAAACCAAACCCTGCATTGAGTTGACGTATCTTACCTCTGTATAAGGGTGTCTTTGTCTGTGAGGGCGGTGCGCAATGCGTCGAGCTCGCGGCCCACGTCACGTGCGCCCGCGCTACGCCGCCGGGTCGCGCCGAGCGACACCTCTATACTCGCCATCTAGACAAACAACAGCAGACATTAGAACTATAATAATAATTTTCATCATCATTAGCAGTCCTTAAAAATTTCGAGAGTAGGTACAATCCAATCATCCTAAAAGTATAACATGGGCTAAAGTGCCGCGGCATCGATATCTATTAGAAACTATTCGCATTACAACAACCACGAAACCAACTACACTAGCTACTCACAGAGCAAAGTGTTTACACATATAGGAGTATAGATACCATCCATATGCATCCGCTACTGAGATGTGTAGCAAAATTTCGTCCACATTGTTAATAGACGTCGTAGTATAGTGGACAGTAGCATCAGTCATTAAAACAAAGTTGGGCAAGTTTAAACCTCAGTAGATGCTGCAGCAGAACTGACGAAATTTTCTTACTCATTCATATGTGACATATTATTATTGATTTGGTTTGAGTGTTCATATTGTATGAATACTTTCTAATTGATGGTGCTAAAGTGCTTCGGTCCATACGGTCGATATAATACTTTTAGGGAGATTCGACTGTACCTACCCTTAACCCACGAACATGTATGAACAACTTTATGAGAATGAATGAAGTAAAAGAGGTGTGTCAGGATCATAGCAAGTCTGTCTCTGCCTACCCCTACGAAAAACAGGCGTGACTATGTACTATGTATGTATATAAGTTATGGTCTGTGCTGTTTACTGATTCATAAAACGCATTCCTTAGCATATCTCTTCAGAAATCTAACCTTCTAAACATCGCTCATTATTACAGGCAAATCGTAGGCCAGTATTACATGCCATTACAGGCTCTCGTTGGAATGCGAGATGCAAACCGTCTGGCAAAGGGGGCGGGGGCGGTGCGCGGGCGCAAGGGGCAAGCACGGGGCCAATTACATTTATGTTGGAGGAATTGCACGTTATTATAACCTTATCTGTTTTAGACATCGGCTACACAGTTATTTATTTACCTTTCAACAAAAAGAGAGCGTCGGTGGCTCAGCGGTTAAGACGCGGTTACCCAATTTGGAGGTCCGGGTTCGATTCCCAGGCAGGCCTTGTACCAATGAATTTTTAAATTTAATTACTTATGTGCATTTATCCGAGTGCTCTTAAACGGGAAAGGAAACCATCGTGAGGAAACCTGTATGCCTTAGAAATAAAATTTCAAGATCATGTCAGAACAACAAAAGCAAATAATTATTAAGTATTTAAAAACCAAAAAATCCGACAGAATGTATTATATATTATATAAATTGTATTATTTTGTATTATTATATGTTGGATTTTTTACCCTATGACACTCAACCAAGACGAATCAAACGACACCTCGCACTTCAAAATCGGACACTCCATTTAGGCTTCAGGAGGTAACATAGCAATATAGAAAGAAAGAAAGAAAGAAAGAAAGAAAAAGTTTTTATTTGGCACCATTACTGTTTAACTTAAAATTAAGTAAATTAAAATACATGAAATGGTTGCCGCCAAAAAGGCATCCACTCAGCATAATGTCGCGACACCGGAGCCCAGTGACGCGACGCTGGTATTCTGTGGACACCGGATGATGGAGACTGGAGAGTACAACACCGCACAGCACAAATACTAGTATGCAACCATAAAAGTGTTCGCAGAATTGGTTAATAAAGTGGTACAATGGCATTTCATTGGATTTACGAAAGGAGAATTTGTTACAAGCATGTCAAGAAAAGAGAGCACAACCTTATTCATTACCCGCTTTTAAAAGAGGCGCAATGCTTATACAACAATCAGCTACGTAAGTAACACTATTCTCAAGTGAAAAACTTAGATTTTGCTTTTGATTTGATTTTGATGTTATACAACTTGGCACAGTTCTTAAATTATATATATAGGTACATATCTCGAAAAACATTACTCCCTCTAGGACTGTCGGGTAAAAAATTTTATTACAAAATTAGTGACTATCTGAATGACAATCACGCTTCGTGTAATTCGACCTTCGGTTTCGTATTTCTTCGTTTAATTGTTACTTTTTATTTAAAATAACAAGGCGACAATGATCCTGTGGGTTTATTGCGCCGCTTCTTTTCCCACAGATGATTTCCCTTTCCGAAGCGGTAGTAGCATGGACATACTGACTGAAAGAGAAATGTAATACATACATAAAAGCACGTCTGTTTCCCGTAGGGGTATGCAGAGACCACAGACTTCCACTTGCTTCGACTCTGACACACCTCTTTTGCATCATTCACTCTCATAAATGTAATAAGTATTATTATTTTCCAGTAGATTTCAATTGACATGCAAGATTTTTTTTATGCACTACGGGTTGGTACTTGACCTCAATCACACCTGATGTTAAGTGAAGATGAGGTCGAAGGTGGAAGCGTACTGACCCGGAAACCCCAACACATTTGGGGGACTGGCTATTTTATCTCTGACAACCGGAACACAATGCTATTAACATTGCTGATTGGCGGCAGATTTAGATAAGATGGTAGCTAGCCAGGCGGACATTTAAAAAAGCCGTACCACCAACCAAAGCGAGTACTTAAACATGTGCCCCGTTGGGGATCGAACCCGCGACCTCCGAATCTTAAAACCAATGTTGTTTACATTGAGCCACGGAGGCGGTTAATTTTTTTTTTTTTTTTTTTTTTTTAATTTGGGGTTGGTTAGGTCCCTATCGATTTTTCACTCTCTCCACATTTGGGCAATTTTTAACGCACTTCTGAAAAACATAATATTTTATCTAAAAACCTAGAAAATAGAATCTTTAAGCATCAAATTTTGGCTAGGTTAGGCAAATGGTGAATAAGCAATAGGTATCACAATAATAATAAATATCCTTGACATACACACAGCGCCATCTAGTTCCACTTTAAGCAACTATAGGCTTGTGTTGTGGATACCAGGTGGTTGATACACTACACAAATACATTTTTTTTGTAAATAAATACATATATAAATGAAAAACATCCATAACTCGGGTACACATGTCAGTATTCATCATACGAACATACGCCCCTAGCGGGATTCGAACCCGCGACCTTTTGGTATAGCAGCAGAGTTGCTACACCAAACAACTCGTAAATGATATCATGTTTACGTTCAAAGCATTTAGCTTGAACTTCGAAGTTCATCGGGCGTGCGACTGCGTACAATATGGCTCAGTTCACCCGACAGATATGTCCCCGACTGGATCAACTCAATGAGCATAATTTCAATTACCCCAGCAGTTGTGAGCTGGTTCTAGAATCTAATAGATTTAAATTAACATTCCATAAGTGATACTGTAACACTTAGGTACATTGCAATGAATACTTGAAGCTTATCAACTTGCTCCCTCCCCGCGTGTGAAACGCGACATGTGTAATCACCCTAAAGCCACGTGATAAATCAGCTGAGTAACGATCTCGTCATTTACAGGGAGGGTTTTTGTACGCGGGGGCGGGGCGTCGCGCGGTATCGGCGAGTTTTTGTAGCCAGCATGACGACAGATTAATTAGGGCTAGAAACTATTCCTGCATGGTTACATCCACGGTTAGATATGTGTATCTATTTATAACTCTCTCACAAATAAGGTAAAGGCTTACCCTTTTCTAGACCCTGATAGTAAAAATTACCGATAGAAGAATAAAATAACATTTACTAAAGACATACCAATTTTCATTAGAGACAGATGACAACAACCGCCATCAACACATAAAAACCTTGCGAACTAGCCAGGATTAAAATCTGAGGTTTTAAAGCCTCAACACGGCCCCTTAAGCCTGGCTTGTTGCAGCAGAACCTGAACAAAACGTTCATGTTTAGGTCTAGCTAAAGGCTTCGTCCGGACAACATAATTGTTCCGTCGCCAAGTACCTGAGCTCCACCATCTTATTTTCTACGATGTCACCCACATAGTGATACTTAACGTCAATGAGTTTGGTACGTCTATGATAAGTTAGGTGTGTCGCCAACTTGGCTGATGATTGGTTGTATTCAGGACAACGATGTCGTTACATCCCAGCAGCTCAGTCCAACAACGCACGACAATACACTGCCTCTTTGCTAGCCTCACTCAAGGCAATATCCTATTGGAGGTATTAATTAGCAATAAAAGAATAGAAAAAGACAGATGACAACCACTATCAACACAGAAAAATCTTGCGAACTAGCCAGGATTAAAAGATGGAGTTTTACAACCTCAAGAGATAGATTGAATATTTATACTCGACTGGTCCAGAAAGGAGGGGTAAAGTTTTTTGAATTGTGCAAGGTCTACGTTAGTTTTTTTTTACGGTATGGTTTGGTTAGGTTTGTTATCCTTCCTCTCATCCCATCCGCCGCAGGAGACCTTTGACCCGGAGAAGGGCGCATGCCCACCGTCTCCCCCTACCTAGCGAGGTCGGGTGGCGACACGGGGGTTACGCAAGCCTCGCGAGAAGGCGCGCGGTGTGTTCCCACGCGCCTTCTTGACGTGGTTGGACCAGGAGATTCCTCCCTACTCCAGCCTATAGGAGGGCCCGCCGTCACCGTTGTTCTGGTGGTGGGCGACGCGTCGGCGTGGCCGCGGACGAATGCCATGGAGTACCCGTGGCCACGTCGCTATATGGTGCGGGTGGAGGAACACCAAGGGGCTTTAGTTGGTAGGTCGGCTCTTCAAGCCGAAGTCAAATATTTGCATGAGCATTCCCCCTTGAAGAAAAAAAAGGTTTGTGAGCACGAAATATAAATCACGACCGGTTTAGTCTAGTCCATAGAAATGATTGCTATACTGAAAAGTTGCTCGAATCCCGCTAGGGGCATATGTTTGTATGATGAATATGGGCACGAGTTATGGATGGTCTCATATAGTCGTATGTATCAAAATCAAAAATGTTTTTATTTCGTAAGTTATAAGAATAACATTTGAAATCGTCATGACATACAGTTATCGCTCATTCACTAGGCAATCTCCCCAGAGAAGAACGAGCAATAAACTCCGGGGTTGCTCTTTTTAAATAAGTCAATACAAAACAAATACCTAATTGTAAAATTTATGATTCGACAAAGAAAATATAAAATATATTGGATAATGCTGAGCGGTTCATGTCCACGCATTCTTATCATCCAGATAGTCAGAAATTTTATAATAGCCTTTGGCACATAGTTTCCGTTTAATGGTTGTTTTAAATTTATTTAAAGGCAAATTTTGAATGTCTACCGGAACCTTATTGTAAAAGCGTATACATTGTCCCTTGAATGACTTAGTGACTTTGTGTAAGCGACTGCTATGGACAGCAAGTTTATTTTTATATCTTGTATTAACATTGTGTATTTCACAATTTTTCCTAAACAAATGTAGATTCTTTCTTACGTACATTAAGTTTTCGTAAATATATTGCGATGCATATGAATTTATTTCAAAAAAAAAATTGTTAGTGTAGTATATCAGCCATCTGGTATCACAATACAAGCCTAGTTGTATAGTGTAGAACTAGATGGAGCTGTGTATGATAGAGATGTTTATTTATCACGCTAACTGTCGGACAGTGGTCCCCGACCAATACGACAGTCCAATAGAATAGCTTCCCTTTTCCTCCACACATGTCAGTTTACAAAAAGAAACTTATACGACTGCACAAAAATAGGTCCTTGTCATAAACAGTTACCACCAGTGTACTCTGGCGCAGGTGGCCACAGTCTAAATGAGATAATTAAAGACAATTAGCGGACAGTGCTGCAAGCAAGTGCAAGGAAATGGCCGGCCGTTGGTCGCGGCTGCCTGCGCGTGCGCACGGTCCGTTCCACACGACGGAGTCCGCACCAACCTGAACTATGACTCAGGATGTAGAAAGGTACCGATCTAGTAGGGACCGATTTGTGAGAGCACTCTTATGTGATTTTGATGTGGATATTAATTTATCTTCTCCCATGACCCATCGGCCATCTTGGTTTCAGACAAAGTCGAGAGATGTGCTCTGAGATGAAAAGATTTGGTTGTTTATAAATGCTGTTGCTGGCAACATTCAATTTAAAATACATGTTATTTTATATGGCAACAATGAGGGGGCTCTCTGCTCTATGGCTCTCTTGCGAATGCACAGGCTCTACGTTATTAACAGTGCCAACTAATTCTTTTGCCTGAGCATTCCTAAGGTTCCATTTCCCACACACATGCCAGCCCTCTTAGCATTTAGTGATCCAAACATTTTCAGGGTACTCTCCATGTTCTGTCAAGAAAACGACATTAACCTTCAAGAAGCGAGCATATTCCTTCCTTAAAGGCCGGCAACGCCACTGCGGATCTTCCGTTTCCGTAGATGGTTATGGGCAGCGGTGACACTTACCATCAGGTAACTTGCTCGTTTGCTCACCTCTTCAATAAAAAAAAAATAAAAAATAATTAAACTATAAATATTGAGAATTTAACTTTTTCTAAGCGTTTTCTTTTCTAACAGTCAAGTATTCGTGTTCCGTCCCCTAACCTACTAATAAATAATGAATTCTCTCCTTTTGCCTTTTACGCGTCTTCGTATTTAGAACTAATCTGATATGGGCCTATCCGGTCGTTTCTAAAGAAATTGACGTGATACTGGCAGAAATGTCCAAGTGGACAAATTGCCATTAATAAAAAAAAAAAAAAAGTTTAAAGTGCGAAATCAAGGACTTACTGAAATACAACTTGGACGTTTATTAAGAATAAGAATCGTTTATTTGACCCATTTAGCGACCCACATATTATTATTACATGAAATGTGAAAATTTACACAGTGAAAAGTAGTACACAAAACAGTTTCATGTAATAGTATAGGTACTCCTATCTCATAATGCAGTTTACAAAATACAATAAAAATACCTGAGCAATGTTTCACTTATAGACTGAAGTCCTTAAAAATGAATTTTCGGTGTCGCGAAGTGGTATCAAAGAAGGTCTCCCTCTCAGCATAAGTTGCAGTCTAGAAGTTAGACTACACCGCTGGTTTTCAGTGGAGCCTAAGGCGAAAACACGGACGCCGATCGGACACTGACGGTAAGTTTTTTTTAATATACTAGATTATTTATTTTATACACAGGTGCTGGGTGATTATAATCGATACATTGTGACCAACCCTACATAGTCCTCAAGATTCCTACAAATGCTTTATTGTACAAAAGAAAATAAATTTACTTAAAACTATGCACTAAGGCGGACTTATCCCACATCGGGATTTCTTCTAGTTAACCATAATCGTAAGGAAGATTTCTAATGCTGACCCTGTTTATTCTTTACCTTTTCCGTCCTTTTCTCTCCCCACCTACCTTTTTTATAAATCTCATAAACTACATACATACACAACGTAACGACCGTTATCACAAAGGCGTTGCGAAGAGACGTCGCGTCCCTCTGCATTCTCTATCGCATATTTCATGGGGAGTGTTCTGAAGAACTGTTCGAGCTAATACCCGCTGCTCAATTTAACCGATACACTTCTCGCCGAAAATTAAATTTCCATCCACATCACCTGGATGAGTGGAAGTCTACCACTGTACGTTTCTCAAGAAACTTCTTACCACGTACGACCACCCTGTGGAACGGACTACCGGCAGCGGTATTCCCGAACGAGTACGACATTGGAACCTTCAAGAAACGAGCCTACACGTTCCTCAAAGGCCGGCAACGCATCTGTGACCCTTTTGGTGTTGCGGGTGTCCATGGGCGGCGGTGATTACTTTCCATCAGGTGACCCGCATGCTCGTTTGCCGCCCTCTCATATAAAAAAAAATGGGGTGTCAGAGATATCCCAAACAGTAGTGTTTAGGTTTCATGATTGAAACAACATCCACGGCTCACCTTACGAAATGTACAGAAAGGCACACGTGACAGGGGATGATCCCATCGCCGTTGAAACGTGCAAATCTGTAGATGTTTTTTGGTGGAGTCCTGAGTCGCCTTTTACAACACACACGGGATTTTTTTTTTTTTAGCTGGAACTGTTGCTGTTACTTAAAAGACTTTTACAGCGTCTCCGGATGGGGGGGCGATCGCGGGAGCAGCAATGTGTAGTTGCAACCGATGCCTAAGGGTGCCCACGGGGGCTCGAACCTCGGCTTAGGACGTTGCGTGGGAAGTTTAAATACAGACTACCATCGCTTCATAATGTGCATAATCAGAGAGAAGAAACGACGCAAGAAACTCTCTGACACACAATTTGGAAAAGCTAATAGCGTGATGAAGGGAATTAGTGATAGTGAGAGGGCCAGGAGGACAATTCTCACGAGCCTACCTCCGACTCATCCTCCTCAACCGAGGACGACTTCACCCTGGTAGGGAAAACGAAGCACACACGGGAAGGAAGGAGGGCACACATCAATAAAACGTATTATACTATCAAAGAATTTTTGAATGACAAATTCGTATAAATTGTTTCTGGCTAGATTACGGATAATTAAAAAGTTCAAATTTGACTATCATTGCTATATAAAGGTTTTATATTTTTGTTGCCATATACATACCTACCTAATTATAATATGGCATGATGAGATGACATTATTAATATGACATAAATGATTTAATACAACTTTTCCATCTTTGGTGTAGTTTAAGTGATTAGTATAATAGTATGTAGAAAAATTGTTTTGTATGCCAATGTGCGGATCACAGCGCTCTGTCAGTTTTCTATGTAACATCACTTTATTGTATTTTACCTGTGTATCACAAATAAATTATTTGATTGATTTGATTGATTGATTGATTGAAGAGATGGGTTGGTTTATAAACTATGTCGCGCGAGATAATAATTATCCTGCTCATTCGTTTGGACGGAATATACAACTATCCCAATCTTACGCCGCGCTGTCATGATAAGGGGGCAGGATTCTTTTTTGTTGAAAAACTTAAAGTTCACTGGCACTATTTTACCATTTTTTTTTTTTAATTATCAAAATAACTGAATTCCACTTTGTGTATTCTGGAATCCCGTATGAGACCTCAAATACTTTTGCTTGAGGTGGACCACCAGCTCATTTCGTTTTAACGCAGGCAGTCTGTAGTAAGTATAAATGTCTGTAGTAGGTAGGTAGGTCCCGGCTCGGAGAGATTCCCTAGATGTTATCTGTCAGTATAATGAAGGTACAGGGACGAGGCGCGAGCCGCCGGCGCAGCCCATCACGATGATCTTTCTTACTGTTATTAGGGCTGCTGCTTCAAAGTAATAAATAATTAAAGCATAGAGTTATAAAGTGGCAAGTTTGATTTGTTTTCGTGTTTATTTTTGGGTCTGGACGCTAGCGAACCTATTTGTATTTACTGGTGCTGGCATCTTCACTCCGACTCAGACCAATCCTTTTTTTTTATGCACAACGGATTGGTACTTGACCTCAATCACACCTGATATTAAGTGAAGATGAGGTCGAAGGAAGCGTACTGACCCCGAAACCCCAACACATTTGGAGGACTTCTATTGGGCACTCTCATGTCTTTTAAAGTAAATTACTTATGTGTTTTTAGAATTAATGACTGCTTTAGATGCCAAAATGATGGTAATGGAGAAGAGATGCCTGTTAGCCACAGTGAGAACCGAAGAGGAAAGATGATAGGTCATTTGATACAACACGATATTTTGTTGAAGAACATAATTGAGGGAAAGATTGAAGGAAAGAAAGGAAGGGAAAGACCTAGGCGTAATTACTTTGACCAAGTGAAAGAAAAGGTGAATGTCGTATAGTACTAAGAGGTTAAATCGAGGAAAGCAGAGAGACGTGGTCATTACTCCACTGACAAGAGCATAGCTCTTAAATTGCAGAAGAAGACGATGCCAAAATACAATAAAATTAAAACCATTTGCGCGGCTGTTGGTGTTGAATTAAATCACATCAAAAACATTAAAGTAAATATATGGTCAACTTCTCATTCAACGTTGAAATTTAGATAGGTCAGTGCCAAGTTCCAAGAACTTCTTTCGTAGTTAAGCAAATTAATTTTGAAATACCTACATGGTCTTGCTTTGATGTCTTTTTACAGGAGCTTAATGACTTTAATGAGGCCTAAATTATTGAACAATAATTCTGTAAATTGGTATATTACAGAATATCTTAAGAAGATAATAATACTTGTTCGCTTGATTTAATGATTTTTCAAATGTAATATACATTAAGTTTATACTGCCACAGTTTTACGATAATATTAACTGGCTCACTTAGTTTAGACTGGTAAGTTAAAACTTACGAACGTTAAAATTAATAAATAATGTGATATAACATTTGAAAAATCATTAAATCAAGCGAAAAATTAAGATATTCTGTAATATACCAATTTACAGAATTAATGTTGAATACAACAAAATAAAAATCATATGGGAGGCTGTTGATGTTTAATTAAATTCCAAATAATGTTAGATTACCGCCTCCGTGGCTCAATGTAAACAACATTGGGTTTACGTTTCGGAGGTCGCGGGTTTGATCCCCAGCGGGTTACATATTTAGTACTCGGTTTGGTTGGTGGTAAGGCATATTAAATGTCCGCCTGGCTAGCTACCACCATCTTATCTAAATCTGACGCCAAACAGCACAGCAATGTTAATAGCACTGTTGTGTTCCGTTGTCAGAGATAAGATAGCTAGTCCCCCAAATAAGATGGGGTTTCCGGATCAGTACGCTACCACCTTCGGCCACATCTTTACTTAACATCAGGTATCATTGAGGTCAAGAGATAACCCGTTGTAGATAAAAAAAAAGATACATTTCAAGGAAACACTGTGTGGTTTTGGTACATAAAAAGAATAAAACAAACCCATATCTTCCCGTGGGAGTCGTATAAGGGACTTTCCACCAAAAAACATCTATAGATTTTTACGTTTTAAGGGCGAATGGCTCACCCCCTGTCACGTGTTTCTGTATATTTCGCAAGCTGAACCGTGGATGTTGTCTCAAGCATTAACGTTGACATTGATTAATGACGTTGAAAGGGAGCGTAGGGCGCTGGAGGTAAGGTGTAACATGTTGCATGGTGCGGAGGTTTGCACGGGGTAAACAAGTTAAGATCACACTTTTCAAAGCTTACTGCCAGGTCTACACCTACAGCCTGTGGTCCAGCTGTACGCTAAAGGTCTTCAGCGCCCTACGCGTCTAGTATAGATTGATTGTTACCTTTTCACGAGTAAACCTGTTAAACGTCCGTATTGTAATTTGACAGGAGGACAATTATTTTGTGCTAACCCACTTAATTACTCGTATTGAATTCCGTGATGACAGGTTTGTCTGGAAGAGCCTGCTTTGCCTGTCAGCGATAAAGCCGTCTAATTTGTAGTTTCTATAAGATATTTAATGTATCTTCCTTATTTAAACAATAAAGCGTATTTGATTTGACAGAGAGGTTGTTTCTGGGAAGTCCGTTATACTAGAATGTACAAAGTTGAATTCATACATACATACAGTCACGCCTGTTTCCCGTAAGGATAGGCAGAGACCACAGACTTCCACTTGCTACGATCACACCTCTTCTGCTTCCTTCACTCTCATAAAATTGTTCATACATGCCCGTCGGTTTAGGGTATTCTTGAATTGGCCTTTCTTTAAGACGTCCCCGATTTGATCATGGTACGTTCGCCGTGGTCTTCCCCTACCGACACTACCATCCACATTCGCATCGTATATCTCTTTCGTTAGCCTTCTTTCATTCATCATCTCCACATGTCCAATTATGCTTAAATACTGCCAAATAAAAATAATGCCACTATAGTTAAAAATTATTCAATATTTGGCGTCACGTTTTGTTGAAATCCTCATTTGATTCATTTATAAAATTTAAATTTAAAACATTTTTTTAAATTACTCGAGACCTGTAATTTGATATCCATCTCGTTCGGATCCTAAAATTATTTGTGGCCAAGTGTGAGAAAATGGCTGCTAGGGTATTAACGCGGTAAATACATTATCTCTCTTTGGCTTCGCCGTAGTCGGGTAATGTAATCTAGTAGCCATCCCTGAAGAAATAAACCAAGCTGTACCACAGCCGCATGCGCAAGGTGGAGCGAGGTGCGGGGGCATGCGCGGGCGCATTCCCAGCGAGTGTGCAGCGATTGTCTGCATACGTTCCCAGTGATCTACGGTAATCGTACGATCACGCCCTCTTACTAACATACGTGATATTCTAATCTAGATGGTTTTTAGACTAGCTTCAAATCGCAACTACGCCCGCTTTCTTTTTCAGAGTAAAATAATAAATAATAATAATAAATAAATATTTCGGACACTCACACCAATCATCTAGTCCCAAACTAAGCAAAGCTTATGCTATGGATACTAGATAACGGATAAACATACATAAATATTTACATAAACATCCAAGACTCGGGAATAAATGTTCGTATTCATCACACAAACATTTACCCCTCGCGGGATTCGAACCCGCAACCGTTGGTTTCGCTGATAGGGACACTATTCATTACACTAATCGGTCGTCAAAAAATGGCCCATGTCTTTCTCCGACCCTTCATCTGATGCTCACGTCGTACGTCGTACGACTCCATTGTTTTCTCGGACCACAGGATATTTTTTTTTATGGACAACTGTTTAGCACTTGACCTCAATCATACCTGGCCCCTATTTCACCAAGTTGACAAATGACAATTTTGTCAATTATTTCGTATAGAAAAGCTTATAAACATGACAGGCATTTTGTGACAATTGTCCTTATCTCAATCAAATGACAATTATGTTGTGAAACAAGAATCATTTTTTGAACTCGACATATTTGTAGATCTGTCGGTAATTGTTGACATGAGATCGAGGCTGTCCCAGGCTAGCGTGACAATTGTAGTGTTTTCGTTGTTAATTACAAAATGGCTCTCCGTGAAAGCAGCAGTAGTGACAGTGATAGTGATTTAGATGAGTTCGCATATAGGAGAATATATAGAGAACGAATAAATTTCTCCTTTGACATTACTGAATTAGCGTTTAAGGAAAAATTTCGAATTAGTAAAACCAGTGTCGAATACTTAATAAATGAAATCGGTGCGGTTATATTTTTTTGACAATTGTCGCACCTGTCAACTTGGTGAAATAGGGGCCTGATGTTAAGTAAATTCTTATTCAGTAAAATTTATCTTCCCCAGCGGTAACTGTAAGGCCTGGATTCAAAAGTGCTATTCTGCATCCCTCCATAGCTACCTGGAACACCATACCAATCTACAGCCACTAGGCTACCATAACTATAGGGTTGGAGGGCAGCGGCCTCTTTCTGCGAGGCAGTCATGCTCCAGAAGGGGGCCGCAGAGCGGGATCGGGAGAGGGCCGATCCCGCTCGCAGGAGGCGACGTCGGGTGGCGGCAACGCTCGCTAGCCCCCCTGCACGTCGCCTGAGGGTTGCGGGCGGCTAAATCTCGGGGCGATGTAGTCGTCGGACGCCGCCCGGGAGAGGATGACACCCCCCAGAGCGACCGGGGTGGTGTCGTCGCATCGGGCCCTGCCGCGCTTCATACCGCTCGCTGATCGCGGTGCAAGGCGCGACAACGCCCCCTACGGAGGGTGCGCTGTCGCCACTTATGCGTTCCCAGGTCCTCCTTACTGCTGAAGAAGGTCGCCGCGGGGTTTTAGTGAGTAACCCCCCCGAGACAGGGAGGGAGAGGGGTCTCACATAACCGGCTCGTCGTCCCCCAGGCGAGCGGTACGCATAATGCACTTCCCCGTGAAAAAAAAAAGATACACTGACGGCCGTATTTCAGAATGTTGCTCAAGCGTAATTTGCCCTTAAGTAGGTATAGTTAGAAAGAGATGCCGCTATACAAGTTACATAAAGCTGTCCCTTTTTAACTTGACGGGCCACGGCAGATTTCGCAAGCGGCTGCACGCAATGTCCCTGGCAGAGTCGCCCTATTGCTATTGCGATGGGGTCATCGAAGAGGACAGGGAGCATGCACTCTGGGCGTGCCCCCTGTATAGCGAGGAGCGACGAGAACTGCTGGCAAGAATTCAGTCCAACATCTTCGGCCCAATTCACCACGGCGACCTCGTGAGCACGGAAGCGAACTTCGCATGCTTCACCGGATTTGCACACGCGTGGCACGGAAGACGAGCCCGGCTGGAATTTGAAGAGCAATAGGACAAGTCAACAAGAACTGCCACTGGGCGCGAAGTCGCACAAAAATGTGCTGTGAACGTCAAGCCCCAGAAAGGGGACAATTGGCAATTAGGGACAAGGACAGTGAAGTTAAATAATTTGTCGAGAGTCAAGCAAATGTGCCACCGGGAAAGAGCCCTGCGCAAGTACCGGGCACATCTCTCAATGATTCGGCCCGTATAACCAAGATGGTTGATGGGCCATGGGAAGGTGGTGGGTTTGTCCCTTTTTAACTATCCTCAAGCGGAGATCTCTGCTTAAGTAACATTCTGAAATATGATATGATGCGGTTGTTTACAAGCGTGATGCTAGATTTCACACAATGGAATTCAGAAATTGTGTCTCTGCCTATGAGTACTCGTATGACGCCAGAATGCTCACATTTAACTATCACTACGGTGACTCTATTTTTTTTTAAATTGGCACTATTTCAGCGCAGTTTAATAACATTGTCAATATAGCTGAATTTAATGAAGCCCAAATCGATATATACATTATAGCGACTAATAAGAACGTACTTCTAGATTGGCCCCACTTTTATAAAAACCAATTCTGATGATGAGAGTCATGAAGAATTCAGGGAAGTCCACAAATATTTTTTTTATTTTTTTTTAATGTGAGAGGGCGGTAAACGAGTATGCGGGTCACCTGATGGAAAGCAATCACCGCCGCCCATGGACACCCGCAACACCAAAAGGGTCACAGATGCGTTGCCGCCCTTTGAGGAAGGTGTAGGCTCGTTTCTTGAAGGTTCCAATGTCGTACTCGTTCGTGAATACCGCTGCAAGAAGTCCGTTCCACAGGGTGGTCGTACGTGGTAAGAAGTTTCTTGAGAATCGTACAGTGGTAGACTTCCACTCAACCAGGTGATGTGGATGGAAATTTAATTTTCGGCGAGAAGTGTATCGGTTAAATTGAGCAGCGGGTATTAGCTCGAACAGTTGCAGAGGGACGCGATGTCTCTTCGCAACGCCAGGGGATCCAGTCGGTCAGGGAGACTCTTTTGGCCGACAATTCGGACTGCGCGACGTTGAACGCGGTCAAAAGGAAGAAGCTGGTACTGAGGTGCCCCAGCCCATAGCTGGACATTTGTGGACTTCGCTCAATTCTTGGGGACCAATCTAAAAGTATGTTCTTTCAAATGATTTTTTTTTTTAAACTGGTTTCGCGTAGGACTACAATCTCACCTGATGGAAATTATAATAGAATAAACAACCTACTCCTTATTTGAAGTCGTTTAAAAATAATTTTCAAATCATAAAGAGCATCAAAGGTTCCTCGATGATAACATACACGTAGTCGATCAATAGGTATTCTACTAGTTTCGGAGAAAATGGCTATGACAGACGAATGGACGCACGCCTTTATATACATTGGGAAGAAAAAACATCGTGCGAAAAGGAGCGGCCCAAGAAACTAACAGGTTATTTGCGTTTCGCGACTAGCTTGCCTAGCTACATATATACAGCGTGGGGCCCGCAACACGAGCAATAAAAAAATTCTAGATTCTACAAGTCATTAGCTGGTCCGACATGATTCCAACAAATTAAAATCTAAATCATCATCAACAGCTTTACACGTCCCCAGAGTTGGGGCACAGCTCCTAAGTCCCCTACTATTTGTAAAAGACAAGGTATATAAAATTATAACATTTTCCGATATGTTTCACAAACTAACATAGATTTTTAACGAGCTTTCATTAGGTTGATTTGTATATGCAAATGCCAAAAATGTCAAATGTCAAAACGTCACAAATGTCAAATGGCGAAAATGTCAAATGTCAAAAAGAGCAAATGTGAAATGTGACAAAAATATCAAATGTCAAAAATGTCAAATCAAATCAAAAATGCTTTATTTTGTAGGTAGACAGGTTACACTTAAAATAGTCAGATTTTACATTTTTAAAGATACTGCTTGTTCAAAAGGCAATTTTTCCCTGTAAAGAACAAGCAAGAAACTCGAGAGGTTGCTCTTTTTAAAAAAAGGTTTTTATATTACAAAATTATTAATTATTATTTTATATTATAATATTTCATTATTAATTGTGAAATAGCCTGGTTATGCGAACGGACTGGTTTGTCCATAAATGTTTATAATCTAAATAATGTATATCATCTAAATAGTCAAATGTCAAAAATCACAAAAATAACAAAAATAACAAAAATGTCAGTAGAATCTCGCTTTCATCGAATCTGCTTATCTGCAAAGCGTGGTATCGGCGAAACATTTGTTTATTGCTTGCTGTTGTTGTTATAGCATGGGACTCAAACCTCCTGTTATCTGGGAGAGCGTATGCGCCATGATCAATCACGCGGGCCCAGTGCGGATTTGCGTGAACACTTGACAGTCAGTGTTTTTAAATCATCCATGTAGGCCACCGACTTGACATAACGGCTGCCTTCAATTAAAAACACCCGGGACCGACTATTTAACGTCCGAACCACGGAAACATTTGTATTAAGATGCTGAATAGAGCCAACGACCTTGAGCAATGGATACGCCCACTTAATGTTCGATACCTACAAAATAAAGTTCATTTTACCCGACTGCCCAAGGAAGGAGGGTAATGTTTTTCGAGTGTATGTTTTTTTTTTATGATTAACTGGATTCGCGTTTGACTACAATCTCACCTGATGGAAGATGAAGCACGCGATCGCAGTAAATGTCTATTCACTCTGCTCTTGAAGATCCCAAGGTTGTAGGATTCAGGAAAGACTGACGCCGGAAGGGAGTTCCATGCCTTGGCTGTTCGGATGATGAATGAAGAATCGAACTTCTTAGTGCGAATGTTCGGTATGTTAGCTATATACGGGTGGAATCCCTCCTCACGCCTAGTGGTCCGAAGATGGAAGGGCGACGGTGGAATAAGATTATGTAATTCCAACGCACATCCCCGAAATGCATCCTGTAAATAACTGAGAGACAGGCGACTTTGCGACGGTGTTCAAGGCTCTGCAACTTAGCAGTCATCGAACTATCACCTATGAGTCTCATGGCACGTCGTTCCACAGAATCGAGTGCAGCTAGTTGGTACTTGGCTGAACCATGGTATGTATGTTTGTATGTATTTATGTATGGCCGTTCCTTTGGCGCAACCTGTAGCCTAAAGGGCTTTACCGATTTCGAAGTGCATGGTGTCGTTAGACTCGTCTTGGTATCCGAAGTGTAATAGGATACATTTTATAGCAAAAAAATCCAACATGGCATCCGCAAAATATAAAATATGCTGTCGGGTTTTTTGGTTTCAAAATTTTTTTTTTATCCACAACGGGTTAGTACTTGACCTCAATCACACCTCATGTTAAGTGAAGATGAGGCCGAAGGTGGTAGCGTACTGACCCGGAAACCCCAACACATTTGGGGGACTGGCTATCTCATCTCTGTCAACCGGTTTTTATATATAGTTTAAATAGTTATTTACTTTACTCCATTTTTGTTTGCCCTTGTTCCGAACCCCACGCTGTATATATGGCCGGACCGACAACCACTCGGACATCGATATATTCATAAATGCGATGTCAATAAAAAGGCAACCTTATCGTCGAGATAAATCACAGGCTATAATTGTACACGTGAGTGCGGCCGTAATAAGCTGCGAGCTTCACTAGAAAATTATTCAGTTAACTTCCAATTTATACCTGTCAGAGGAAGAGGAGGTTAACTTTGAGATGTTATAGTGTTTCTTGTGAGTTTGTTTTACAAGACGAGGATTTGGTTTTGGTTGGTTTGGTAGATATTTTTTTTTATTTGGTAGCCAGTCCCCCAAATGTGTTGGGGTTTCCGGGTCAGTACGCTTCCACCTTCGGCCTCATCTTCACTTAACATCAGGTGTGATTGAGTCAAGTACCAACCCGTTGTGCATTAAAAAAAAAAGTATAGCAACAGTCAATAACAATTTAGGCTAAGTATATTTTTCAAATCAAATGAAATCAAAATATTTTATTTCATAGGATAAAATTATCACTTGAATACGTCACTATTAATATTAATATTACATTATAGTTTAAATTTACTGCTCATTCACAAAGCCGACTCCCCAGAGAAGAACGAGCAAGAAACTCTAGGGTTGCTCTTTTAAACAGATTATGGGTTACAATTTGTGGTTTGATAATTATATGAATAATAAGACAGCTATGTCCATGCTTGCTTATCAATCAAATAGTCAGTGATATTATAATAGCCTTTTGCTAATAATTTCTGTTTTATGATTGCTTTAAATTTGTTTAAAGGCAAATTTTGAATGTCCACTGGAACCTTATTATAAAAGCGTATACATTGCCCTTTCAAGGATTTACTAACTTTGTGATAGTAAATAAACAAAAAAAAAACAAAAAATAAACAACAAACATAAACATAGATAACTGGTTCTTATTCCTTGTAATAACATTGTGCCTATCACTATTTTTAGCGATTAAGGTTAAATTTTTTTTGCATATAACACATTTTCATAAATGTTTTGATAACGAATATTATCAATTCATTCGTTCGTTCCCATTCAGTCGCTCGTTCTCACTCAGCATATCATACTATTTCAATGTATATAAATAATAACACGAACGCTCAGTATATAGCACAGACTCTGTACACAGACACACTTTTTATGTATATAGCGCTGAATACGATGTGAGCATGTAAATGGTGTCGATTCGGATGTACACCAACTAAACTAAACTAAAACCAGTTTTGGAGTGGTGCCGTCGCATCGTACAGTTCCAGGGAGAAGGTGACAGTACTACTTTAAAACTAGTTTAGTTGGTGTACATCCGAATCGACACCAATCTGTAGTTCTGCGTCTCTTCGCTAGTTGGCGCATTGATTGCCAACATACAAATTACCCTCCTTTTATCTAGTCGATTAAAAATTCAGCGTTCCGCTGGCGTCCGCAAAATGCAACATAAATATGTTGTCGGGTTTTTCTGTTTTTAAATACTTATTTTAAATTACATATTTTAAGAAACAGCGTGATGAACGAAGTGTCGCGCTATAATAACTTAAGACATACAAGTAAACGTCTTCACTACGAATTACTTAACTTATAAACAAGTTCGCTATCATATCATCTGGTACAAATTATTATACTCAGTCGCGCGCCTGCGCCGTGAATCATGCAGTCGATGGTATCGCCGCGTTGTCGCCGAGAGATGCTTGTTTTTACTACAATCTAACCGACAAGACTAGATTGTATTTATTTATATTTAATATTAGAATTTGCTACAGTCTAAAACGTTTGGAATGTTACACTGAAGCCACTATTTCCTCATCCCTAGAGGAACTGATTTGACCCAAATGACCTCTAGTCCCTTTTTACCTGACTGCGGCGAAGCCAAAAAAGGAGGGTTATGTGTTAAGCCCTGAGTGTATGTCCAGTCCTTCCCTCATAACTAATAAACGTCTGAACCGATTTTGATTCGTGATAAGTCGTTATTGCGCGAGTGTCACGTCTCCGGACCTGGTCTCCAACACTCGTTTTTTTTTATGCACAGCGGGTTGGTACTTGACCTGAATCACACCTGATGTTAAGTGAAGATGAGGTCAAAGGTGGAAGCGTACTGACCCGGAAATGGCTGTCTTATCTTTGACAACCGGAACACAACAATGTTATTAAAATTGCTGCTTGGCGGCAGATTTAGATAAGAAGGTGGTAGCTAGCCAGGCGGACATTTAAAATGCCCTACCACCAACCAAACCGAGTACTTAAACATGTACCCCCCTGGGGATCGAACCCGCGACCTCCTAATCGTAAACTCGTTCTTTACATTGAGCCACGGAGGCGGTTACTCGTTTCGTCATATAACGAATTATCGATTAGTGAATCGTTCGCCGTTGAAAAGTTCGACGACGAATGTTTGTTTGACGAAGCGTCATGTCGATGAAACGTACAGTCTGAAACAGAGCAACCTGTACAGGTCTCTATAATCTCAATACAAATTAAGTTTTCTCATACTTACAGACATAAACAGCTCGTTCGCATAACCAGGCTATTTCACAATTAATAATGAAATATTATAATATAAAATAATAATTTATAATGTTGTACTATAAAAACCTTTTTTTTTTAAAAAAAAAAAGAGCAACCTCTCGAGTTTCTTTCTTGTTCTTCTCAGGGGAAAATTGCCTTTTGAACAAGCAGTAGCTTAAGTAATGTATAATCTGACTATTTTTTGTACCTATAAAATAAAGCGTTTTTTGATTTTGATTTTGATTCAGGAAATCATCGACGTTTGTTTAATTAAATAAAAAAAATAATTAAATACTTGCAGCAATTACTGTCTACAGCAATATACCAAAAGTACTATTGAAAAATATTCATTATTTCCTGAGAAAATTTAGATTGTATTATGCCGGGCTGTATTTTTTTTTTTCATCCACAACGGATTGGTACTTGACTTCAATCACACCTGAAGTGAAGTGAAGATGAGGTCGAAGGTGGAAGCGTACTGACCCGGAAACCCCAACATTTGGGGGACTGGCTATCTTATCTCTGACAACCGGAACACAACAATGCCATTAACATTGCTGTTTGGCGGCAGATTTAGATAAGATGGTGGTAGCTAGCCAGGCGGACATTTAAAATGCCCTACCACCAACCAAACCGAGTACTTCGCTGACAGGGTCACTATCCACTACACCAATTGGTCGTCCACTACACAAATAGGAAGTGACTCAATATTTGCTTACTTGAAAACATGATCTCGAGCAGTGGTTTTCAGTCACTCCTTTCTCCCGAAGAAAGCTAGTTGTGGAAGGTTAAGATAAAAAATGTGACGTTTTCAAGTGATAATCTTTATCCAACGAAATATATATTTTTTTGATTTCAATTTGATTTCATTATCATATCAGAGGGGCGAATTTAAAATTTAAATGTTATATTTTTACACGTATTGATTTATACACAAATAACAAATGATTTTCTGACGATTTCTTGTTGTTATTATTATATCTTTATTGCTTACCAAAATCTATCCAAAATTGTACTTAGAGGGTTTAGCAACATTTTAAATGCAGATAAGATCATGGTGGACTGATACCTGAACTAGGATAAATCCTGTGTCTCAATATGAATTGACGCTAGTGGTCAACCATCCAAACGTCAAACGTTACTTAATTTCGTTAATCGAAATTACATAGCTAATGGGTGCGCCCATATTATAATACTAATTCATCTGGGCCTCGGCAAATAAAAATTAAACGAGCTCGTTGATGTCTTTTATATTAGATGCTTGAAAACAAACACGAGCGGTGAATTCTCGGAGTTACGAGGATGTTGTTTTGCAAATACACACATTCGGAACTCATACCAAGGTCGCCTGTCTCTCAGTCTTTTATAGGATGCACTTCGGTAAGGGTTTGACGCATTTGGTGCACTTCTCAACTTGTGCAGTTCTCAAATGGTGAACTTAGCAACTGGTGCACTTCTCAACTTGTACACCATGCTCAAATGGTTCACTTTGCAACTTGTGCAGTTCTCAAATGGTGAACTTAGCAACTGGTGCACTTCTCATTTGGTGCACTTCTCAACTTGTACACCATGCTCAAATGGTGCACTTATCAACTTGTGCAGTTCTCAAATGGTGAACTTAGCAACTGGTGCACTTCTCATATGGTGCACTCCTCAACTTTTACACCATGTTCAAATGATACACTTCTCAACTTGCGCAGTTCTCAAATGGTGAACTTAGCAACTGGTGCACTTCTCATATGGTGCACTTCTTAACTTGTACACCATGTTCAAATGGTACACTTCTCAACTTACGCAGTTCTCAAATGGTGAACTTAGCAACTGGTGCACTTCTCACATGGTGCACTTCTCAACTTGTACACCATCCTCAAATGGTGCATTACGCAAAAGTAGCACTTTTTTAAGACGAGTGGATTTTTGGAAAATTGTCTAAAAATGAAAGAATCTTTGGTTTTGCGCAGGTAATTTTCTTAAAAATACAATCAACAAACACTTTTCAAGTAGGTGAGTGTGCGTTGGAATTACATAATCTTATTCCACCATCTACTAGGCGAAGGGTAAAACATTACGCTCCTTTCTTGGGCAGTCGGGTAATAATAAAAACCCGACAGCATATAGTGTATTTTGCGGACGCCATGTTGAATTTTTTTACCATGAAATGTATCCAATGACACGCCAGGTATTAAGACGAATGTAACGACATAATGCACTTCGAAATCGGTCAAGGCGTTTAGGTTACAGGATGCACCAAAGGAACGGACATACATAACGGAAAAACATTACCCTCTTTTCTTGGGCAGTCGGCTAAAACCCAAGCCAGAACTCCGTTGCGGCGTCAGTCTTTCCTGAATCCTACAACCTTTGGATCTTCAAGAGCCGGGTGAATATGCATCTACTGAGATCGCGTGCTTCATCTTCGGCCACATCGTCACTTTCCATCAGGTGAGATTCTGGTCAAACGCGTATCCTATATAATCCTAATCATAAAAAAAAACACCACATTTTTAACCAATGTACAGTTACTCGTGAAAACTTAGGTACGGTTAGCTACAGAGAAATATGACCCCCTTTTCACATTATGACAACATGAACGGGGGCCATGTTTCTCTGCAGCTAACCGTACCTAAGTTTTCAGGGGTGAGAATTCTGTTTTGAAGTACTCCTACCGTCTGGTACCGTACATGCTGTTAATTCGTGTTATACATAATAATTGTAACACCGTGTGAGGTGAGAGGTCACTGACCTTAGCCTCCAAGGTCTCGAGGTTGACGACCCCCCCGCCGCCCGCGCCCGTCTCCAAGGTTTGCTGTAACAAACAAACGGACAGATTTAGACAAATATATGTTACGTGATGTTAGTTCATTTCAATACGTGCTTATTTACTTGGTGTAAAGTTACATGAAATTCTAGTATCTCCATAAAAATACGTCTATTTAAGCAGTTGTTTAAAATAATAATATACTACTTTTCCATATTGTCCATTGTATTCTTATATTTGCCGTGGGGTTGGGCATATGCCTAAAGGTACGAAAATCAAAATCAAAAAATGCTTTATTTTGTAGGTACACAGGATACACTTAAAATAGTCAGTTATTACATTTTTTAAGCTACTGCTTGTTCAAAAGGCAATTTTCACCTGAGAGGAACAAGCAAGAAAACCGAGAGGTTGCTCTTTTTTTAAAAAAAGTCGAAGGTGGAAGCGTTCTGACCCGGAAACCCCAACACATTTGGGGGACTGGCTATACAGGGTGTAACGGTTAAGTGTAGTCATATTTTAAGGGCTTGTTCTACCCATCAATACGAACAACTTTTACTATGGGGGCAACTTCGAAATCGCGAAAAAAAAATCAGCTGTTTCATACATTGCATCGGGAGGTTATTGAAATTTTCTATGGAACAGCTCATTTTTTTTTCGCGATTTCGAAGTTGCCCCCATAGTAAAAGTTGTTCGTATTGATGGGTAGAACAAGCCCTTAAAATATGACTACACTTAACCGTTACACGGTGTATATCTTATCTCTGACAACCGGAACACAACAATGCTTATTAACATTGCTGCTTGGCGGCAGATTTAGATAAGATGGTGGCGGACATTTAAAATGCCCTACCACCAACCAAATTCGGAACATCATATAATATTACATATTTACATTAGTCTAACATATTTTGTGATAGTTTGTCTTCCAAACAGTACATAATCACTTATTTTAAACATCGTCTTCACAGGTAATCTTCAAGAGCAATCCCAAAAAAAAAAAAAAAAAAAAAAAAAAAGTAAAAAAATGTGTCTAGTCACAGATTACTAATAAGTTACTAAAGTAAGTCTAGTGCATATCCTCGACTCATACATGAGTGTGCAATTTTTCTCGCAACTCACACACAAACACACACATACACACACACACACACACACACACACACACACACACACACACACACACACACACACACACATGAACATAGCAAACTTAAAATAGGAACTAAGATTAAAAGAAAACCATAACATTTAAAATAGGTTAATTTTTACTAACATAATAATAAGTCTTTTCCTTAAATAATACTCTGTAGATCCGTCTGGAAGACGCGGTGCACTTCCACACAAGTGTCGAAAGACTACTTTCTGGAAGGCCCCTGCAAAACTCTGTAAAAGTTATTTAAGAAATAAACACTTTTTTATTTTATTTTATTTTTATTTTCGTCGAGGCGGCATAGTGCCAGTAGGCAAGCAAGGTACTATCGCTATTCAACTCCGCTCCCGCGGCGGCCGAGCTCGTTCCTCCGCAGTAGCACATCGATTGACTGACGAATACATATGTAGCTACATAACTAACATGTAAATATTAGTACTCATAACAACATTAATTGCTCCACATCAAGAAGAAAAAAATCTAGAATCGTTTAAGAAAAATAGTGATATAGGTACATAATGTTATTAACCAGATATAAAAATAAACTTGCTGTTCATGTCACCCGTTTACACAAAGTCACTAAGTCATTTAAGGGGCAATGTATACGCTTTTATAATAAGGTTCCAGTGGACATTCAAAATTTACCTTTAAATTAATTCAAAACCATCATAAAACAGACATTATTTACCAAAGGCTACTATAAAATTTCTGACTTTCTGGATAATAAGCAAGCATGGACATAGACCGCTCGGCGGTATTCAGTCTAATTACACAATACAATAAACTGTAACCCAGACTTATTTAAAACAGCAACCCTTGAGTTTCTTGCTCGTTTTCTCTGGGGAATCAACTTTGTGAATGAGCAATAATGTCAAAAACTTTATAAGATAAAAAAATGTGACGTTTTCAAGTGATAATTTTTATCCTACGAAATAAATATTTTTTTGATTTTGATTGTCATGCCTGACAAGGTACATGTGTATGTTAGTATTTACCTTTTTTTGTATTGTAATTATGACATGTGTAATGCTATAAATATATATGAACTTCAAACATTTGAAAAAAAAACATGTCTAAAGCCTGGGACGGATAACGAATAAATAAATATCCTTAGACATACCGCGGGAATACTCACTTTATCGGGATAAAAAAAAATAATGATAATAATAAATATCCTTAGACATACACACAGCGCCATCTAGTTCCACAGAAAGCAACTATAGGCTTGTGTTGTGGATACCAGATGTTTGATATACTACATAAGTACTTTTTTTTTGTACATAAATACTCATTATAAATGAAAACATCCATAACTCGGGTACACATGTCCGTAATCATCACACAAACATATGCCCCTAGCGGGATTCGAACCCGCAACCTTTTGGTATAGTGGTCAGAGTTGCTAACCACTACACCAAGTAGGTGAATAAACATATATAAATCTTTAAATAAGCATTTACTTCGGGATTAGATTTCTGTACTTGTTTACATTCTTTTTTATTGCAACATAAAAACAAACAGATTACAGTCAGAAAATATGTACAAAGGTCTCTAAAGAGATTTCTCCCTATCGGGACTCGAACCCGCAACTGTAAGTTTCAAAGACAAGATCACTACCACTACACCAATCCATCAAACCTAAATCCAAGAAAGCGGTCGCTCGAATAATTTATATTTCAACCGAACAGTAGCAGAAACTAAATATTTATGTAAAATAATAGTTAATTACGTGGTAATTAGATTAATTGGGTAGTTAACTGTTTCGTTGTAGCTAACTAGATTTAACTGGCCGCTTACAGAGCGGATCAGCTCATTACTGAGATTATCAGCCCGCTAACAACCGGTTACTAACAACAGTGGGAAGGGGAAGAGGCTACAGTACCACATTTGTAAATGTAATACAATAGAATAGTAGTTGGTGGTAAGGCATTTTAAGCCTACCATCTTATCTAAGTCAGCCGCCAAAGAGCAACGTTAAACTTAATCCGTCCAGTGGCACCTGTGACTGCAATTTTGAAACTGACTATACAATTTATAATATTAATAACTAACTCAACCCAGTACGCTTTTCAAACGAAATACATATTAGTACATATTATATAACAAATAACCAATACTGCTACCATCCCACTAATTATTTATTTACTTCCAAAATTCTATTTTAAGCTGAACGTCACTTTCCACTTGAGACACTGGCAGAATTATCAGTGTTGTAAGCGCGTTCAGCGTTTGCAGCGTTAGCTGAGCCAGCAAGCCTACTGCTGCTACAATTATATTGTGCATTATTCTAAGATTTCTTCTTGTATGATAATAATTATATTTATGGTTCTGTACAATGTATTGTACCAAGAGGTTAAAACGAGGGCGAAAAGTAGAGAGACATGATCGTTACTCCACCGACAAGAGCATAGCTTTTAAATTGAAGAAGAAGACAATGTATTGTTGCACTGAATAAAATTTCTATGTCTATGTCTAATTAACTTAAGAAACTAAAGTATTTTTGTATACTATATATTAAGTATTTATATATACAATACAATACAATACAAATACACTTTATTGAACAACAGAAAAGAAAATACAGTTTCAGAAAAGTGGTAAGAATCTCTCTCGCTGTATACTTTTACGTTACCTCATCAATTTGTCTCCTTACTGAGGTTTTCTGGAAGAGATCTCTTATAGAGATAAGCTCGCCCTTTGTATATTTTAATATTCTCCTGTTTTTTGTTTTGTTTGACGTGTATGCTTATATACAATAAAGTGTTAAATAATAAATAAATAAATAAGAATAGAATGTACAATTTGGCGACCTTATCACTAAAATCGATCTCTTCCAGGCAACCTTTGGGTATAAGGACATATAAGGATATATATTTATTTATTTATATTATTAAGTAAGTCTATTAATATGATATATATTATTATATTTATGCATACTTATCTATAATTATTTCTTTAGTTGGTAGTATCGTGCAACCTACCTGTTTTTCTACCTACAAATGTCCCATAGCTCTGGGTTTAGTGATAAGACCGCCTAATTATGTTCTATTGTTTTCATAAAAAAATATTGTAAATTATTTTGCGCAATAAATAGTATTTGTATTGGATTGTATTTTTTTGTATGCACAAAGGGTTAGCACTTGACTTCACGCTAAGTGAAGATGAGGCCGAAAGTTGAAGCATACTGACCCGGAAACCTTATCTTATTTGAGAGACTAGCTATCTTTTATTTGACAACCGGCTTCGTAGCTTAATGTAAACAACGTAGGGTTTACGAATCGGTGGTTGCGGGATCGATCCCCAGCGGGGTACATGTTTAAGTACTCGGTTTGGTCGGTGGTAGGGCATTTTAAATGTCCGCCTGGTTAGCTACCACCATCATATCTAAATCTGCCGCCAAAACAGCAATGTTAATAGTATTGTTGTGTTAGTGGATGGTGACCCTGTCAGCGAAACCAACGGTTGCGGGTTCGAATCCCGCGAGGGGTAAATGTTTGTGTAATGAATATGAACATTTATACCCGAGTCATGGATGTTTATATAAATATTTATGTATCCGTATGTATGTATCCGTTATCTAGTGTACAGTACAAGCTTTGCTTAGTTTGGGACTAGATTATTGGTGTAAGTGTCCGAAATATTTATATTTATGTATTTATTTATTACCATAGCCTGGTTTTATAACTTTTTTAAAGTTTTTCTTAAATGTACCAATTGGTGGAGCGTCGGTGGCTCAGCGGTTAAGACGCGGTCTCTCAATTTAGGAGGTCCGGGTTCGATCCCAGGTAGGCCAATGTACCAAGGAGTTTTTAAATTTAATTTAATTACTTATGTGCATTTATCCAACTGTTATCGCAATGAGTCAGCGTGGTGGACTACGGCTCATACTCCCTCATATACGAGTGAAGGCCTATATCCCTGCAGTGGGATGTTGGCGGGCTGATGATGATGTACCCATTGGTATTAATTGCAGCGGTACAGACTAGTGGCGAGCGGCGATTATGTCGAGCAAAACTGTTTTGCTTTACGACAATGAATTTTTGATACATAACTATGAATTCCGTTCATTCCAAGCTAGTGCTTCCGCAAATCCGTAAATGGATGTAGGATGCCAAACATTGATTACAATGAGTGTGGCATCGTTTAACGCATGCGAGGAAGGAATTATGTTAAACGATGACTATAAATTAGAAATGTAGGAAACCCTCGACAACAATATTGGACAAATAATATTTTTTTTTTATTTTATTTATTTATATAGAAATCACACAGCATATAATTACATTTAAAAATATTTCTTAAAATTTCTAAAGCCAAATTTATAGAGATTTCTCATTTGCAATTTGAATATCAATCAATCAATCAATCAAATACACTTTATTGTACAAAAAAAATCTACAATGCACTTCATGAATAAAGCTTCAAAAAAATAATAATTGTACAACCTGGTATATTAACTGGTACTCAGCTAACTTTGATAGTAAATAAGCTAAAAACTAAGGCATTGCTATACATCATTTGTGTGTATGTGTGAGTGAGAGAGTGTAGAATGTGGATGGAGTGTAATAAACAAATACCTTTGAATGGAAACAATTTTAAAACGAAACGAAACCTCATGCATTTGGGCGCGCAAGGTCCAACCTCTTTACAACCTCAACTACTGAATTCTTAAATTTAGTGAATTTAACATTAAAAATATCAACTTCCAAGAAATATTTATTATATTCTTGCATGCACCGCAGCAAAACAGAATTTTGTGCATATTATCATTCAATTCAATCAAATTCGTCATATAAAAAAACCGGACCTCTCTCAAATTCAGCAAACCATCGCCTCACTGTGCTCAAACAAGGTGCTTCTCTCCCAAAAGCATTTTGAAGACGAGCGGCACAGTCTTGCTGAGAGAGAGAACTTTTAAAATCATAAAAAAATCATCGCTCTAAAATCTTTTCGACTTAATTTTCCATTTTCGTTGCGTACGTAGAACTTTGATGTGTGATAAAAAACAATTGACAAATTATTTCCCGGCATTTTTTTTTTACTAAGAAGGTTACAAGTCGTTTAAAAAATATAACATTCGTAATTCAAATAGTTCCGATTAGCTAGAAGGGCAAACATTTTAGTGTGCCCCATGTATTCTTTAAAAAAGATTTTTATTAGTTTTTTTTTTTTTTTTTTTTTAGTTATGACATTTGATGTAAAAGTGATATATAATACAACCTAAATATCAAGCTTTGTAAAAGGAGATGTAGTAAAACTAAATGTCAAGTTTTAATATCAAAAGAAATAAAACATCTAGTTGTAAGAAGTCGAGGAAAGCCGGGCAGCGGTTGATACTCCAATTAACATTCTTCGTTAGCGGGCTGCACGGGCCGTCAGTATCTGCTGATTTCTTAGTTTAAGGCTTCAACCGGCCGATAATCGGTGACCGATTTTTTGTAGGCGATTAATGGAACGTACCGATTGCAATGTTTCAATGCCCACGTCCTACAAAAAAATCGATCACAATATCGGTATTAAAAGTATTGAGGAAAAAATCGGCTCGATTATCGGTCCTAATTCAAATTCAAATTATTCAAATTATTTATTTTGCCACAATATATGTCCACAAGGGTGTTTTAATATTAAAAATAAGGCTCATTAGATTCTGCCTTTTGAGCATGCAAAATTTAACGAATATCTAATTATAATTTTATATATGTCATAATTTTAAGCAGCTATTGTTAAATATTGAACCTACATTTTTGTGAGAGAAAATAAAAACTTTTTGTATTTGTATTGCATTTTGTATAATTATCTATTAACTACAAAAAGTCGGTCGGGGGCGGGCTCACGTAAAGGTTAGATTGATAATGAATCACAATTTTAAGAGATTTAAAGAAGGACAGGCCAAGCGCCAATAGGACTCGAGCCCTGAGGTTATTAATTTGACAAACTTAATTTTTTTTTTCTCACACATATAAGTGTATGTGGGAACGCGTCTGACTGTGTTGTTTTTTATTTTGAAAACCTAAGTGAGAGAGGGGTTGCTCTGAAAACCAGCGCTGTCAATTGCCATACGACATATTAGCAGCAAATGCTGACGCCCAATCCCTTTGCCACAAATACATTTAATGCCCCGATGTCGGAGGATGCCGGCATCCTTCTGTACACCCTTCTGGAAGGGTGTACAAAATGGTAGAGCTATGTATTAGAATTAGAAATATATGATTTATATAGGTAACTAGGTACTACTTTGTATTCAATGATGAGGGTGGCATATTCAGCATTTGAATAATCCCTCTTAAAAATAAATAAGATTAAAAAAATATATATGCAAAATGTTATACCTACGAAATTTGGCAATAAACACTCTTCCCTTCTTTCTTTCAAATGTAAAATATAAACATAAAAGGATATGAGTTCTCTATTTGAAATCTAAATTAATTGCTCGAAGACGTTTGTACTTAACTTAATGTTATCCGATAATACACACAAAGTTTAGCTAAATTTGGATTTGCCGTTCCCAAAAAAAAATGAAAAATGTTTGTATGGAGAAAACAGTCTTAATGGAATTCTTCATACAAAACGCCAATTTCATAGGTAAGGACCTAATATTTGTCTGCCGAACTCTCTTTGTTACAGTAGTCTCTGACCTGTCAAATAGTGCATTATTAAAAAGATAATATTACAATGGTCTATTGTTCAGAGCTCTTGTCTCTTACAGACATATGACGTAATAGACCAAACATTACATTACACACGCCAAAATCGACGCAATGGGTTTACCATTTCCAAACCGAGGTAGGGTGCCTAAAATGCCTGATTTTCCAGAAAAATGCCTGTCTAACTAAAGTAAAAAACAGAAGATAAGAAACAACACTTACGTACTATCTAAGCTATGATTTGTCTATAAGACTTATATAATTATTTTTTTTATCCACAACAGGTCAATCACACCTGATGTTAAGTGAATATAAGGTGGTAGCGTACTGACCCGGAACCCCCATTTTTTAGAGGACTGGCTATCTTATCTCTGACAACCGGAACACAACAATGCTATTAACATTGCTCTTTGGCGGCAGATTTAGATAAGATGGTGGTAGCTAGCCAGGCGGACATTTAAAATGCCCTACCACTAACCAATTGACAGGCGCTTGACGTATTTTTTTTTAGGGTTTAGACTGGTCATTGTGTCTGAAAAAACAGTAAGGAAGGAGGGTAATGTTTTCGTGTGTAGATTTCTAACGGATTGACCGATTTTAAAGTGGAAAGTATTGTTAGATACGTCTTGTTTTGAGTACACTAGAGTTATCATAGGATACATTTTAAAGTGCAAAGTGTTGTTAGATACGTCTTGTTATGAGTACACTAGAGTTATCATAGGATACATTTTAAAGTGCAAAGTATTGTTAGATACGTCTTGTAATGAGTACACTAGAGTTACTATAGGATACATTTTGAAATGAAGCTATTTAAGCTGAATTTAAAGAAAACTAATTTTGGAATATGATAGTCTATGATACAAAATACCTAATATGCTGTGGAGTTTTTGCTTGTTAAGCGCTTAAATTATTTAAATATTATTTTTGGTTGCGACTTTATTGCGAGATTATTTACCAAAGGCTATTATAAAATTTCTGACTATCTGGATGATAAGCAAGCATGGACATAGGCCGCTCGGCGATATTCAGTCTAATTATACAATATAATATAATTGTAACCCAAACTTATTTTAAAAGAGCAACCCTTGAGTTTCTTACTCGTTCTCCTCTGGGGAATCAGCTTTGTGAATGAGCAATAATGTCAAAAACTTTAATTATAAGATGAAAAATGTGACGTTTTCAAGTGATAATTTTTATCCTACGAAATAAATATTTTTTTGATTATGATTTTGACTCGAAAATATGCCAACATCAGAAGAGTACATCCAGTATGTACCTATTACACTTTCTAATATACATAATTACTGAAGTCAAGTTGATTGTAATTATTGTTAGCGCATCTTGAACGCTGGTGGTCATCAAAATGTAATTAGGCTACGAAAGTGGGGCGTGCGTGTGCGCAACTGTAGTCCCTTGACGACTAGGTGAATTATTTCATAATTCTTATTGTTGTAATTCTTTATTGTAATTATTTATATGCATTACCCCACATATTGCTAGGGTGGCCATAATTTCCAAGCATTGATACAGAACGAGTGAATAATTTGACATCGACAAATCGATATGCGATGAATGCTTGTGCGACAAAACTGTACAGCGACTCACCATATTTCGAATGCACGCTTGTGCGACACACTGAAGCTCGACAAGCGATTATCCGACAAAAGGATTTATATATAATAAATTACGTCGCATTAAATATATTTCTTAGTGATACACAAACCTACTTTTTTGAAGTCAGTTAAAGAGTGGACATCTCACCCATGGACCGTTTTTAGTAGTTTTTAGTTCTAGGAATTTCTTAACTTCTTTAAGATTATTCTAAAAGGTCGTGATTTTTTGCACGTGGATAGAGTACCTGTCAGGGATAAAATAGATCGGATAATATACTTAGAACTCCTGTAACTATTTTCCAAAAAAAAATCCATCTTACTTCTTTATTTAAGAAAAATTTCACCGAGGGCAAACATCACGCGCCTCAATAAATTATTTTTAGAAAATATAAAGTAGCAATTGATTAATTTTTGGGAAAATTGTTTTAGGAGATATTAGCATCTTCTGCAACATTATAGAAAAATCCAGTAAAAATAATTGCGCGTTACTGTTCTTTAAACGCCATACGCCTACGTCATAAAGACCTTTTCGTGTCTTCTTCTTATTTTTGAGGATGGCAACCAGTCAACCTCACTGTCGAGGGGCATTACTGCCAGTTTCGAGTGAAAAATTTTATTTCTCTTATTTCTTCACTTTATAAGTCAGTCTCAGTCAAAATAAGTAACTTGACGTATACAGAGTCTAGTCACGGTCAAGTCATTCTTCAGTAAAGTGGCAGAATGCTTTACAAAATATTTTAGCGGCTTCTTGTGGGAACCCGAAAACTTTAATTTACACTTCCCTTCACTTGTACACTATCACTAACTTTTGCTGCACAATATCCTCCATTATTAAGCTTCAAAGTCAGAATGCACAAATTATAAGAATTATAAAGAAAATTGCAACTTCACTCGTCGAGATCCCGCCAAAAAGTCTCTACTGTTCTTTTTTTTTTTTAGTTTTATTTTCTCCTCTAGGAGAAGGCAAAGGGATCTAGCCGTTATAGCATGGCTGTTATAGCCATGTCTTATTTATCTTATTTCTTCAGTTTGTAAGTCAGTCTCAGTCAAAACAAGTAATTCGTCGTATACTTGGCGTATACAGAGTCTAGACACGGTCAAGTCATTCTTCAGTAAAGTGGCAGAATGCTTTACAAAAGATTTTGGCGGCTTCTTGTGGGAACCCGAAAGCTCCGTTACGCACTTTAATTTACACTTCCCTTCACTTGTACACCATCACTAACGTTTGCTGCACAATATTCTGCCATTATTATTCAAAAGTCAGAATGCACAAATTATAAGAATTATAAAGAAAAATGCTACTTCACTTGCCGAGTTCCCGCCAAAAAGCCTCTACGTTCTTTAAACGCCATACGCCTACGTCTTGTAGGCCTTTTCGTTTCACTTCATATTATTACCTACCATGAAACAAAGGCCGTTACACGGATACAATCTAGTGTCCAATATCCCCGCGAGCGCTCGCTGTTTCATATCGAGCGGTCCTTGTTTATTTTAAATGTTATCAATTCGCTCCGTTGTGATTTGTGATAATGTGCTTGAATAATGTCTACGGTGTAAATACATACATATGCTCACGCCTGTTTCTCGTTGGGGTAGACAAAGACTATTGATTTACATAAGTAAGTAAATCAATAGTCTTTGTTTACCCCAACGAGAAACAGGCGTGAACATATATACCTACACCCTAGACATTATTCAAGCACATTATCACAAATCACGTCTTATTATTTATTTTTTATGCACAACGGGTTGGTACTTGACCTCAATCACACCTGATGTTAAGTAAAGATGAGGTCGAAGGTGGAAGCGTACTGACCCGGAAACCCCAACATTTGGGGGACTGGCTATCTTATATCTGACAACCGGAACACTACAATGCTATTAACATTACTGCTTGGCGGCAGATTTAGACAAGATGGTGGTAGCCAGCCAGGCGGACATTTAAAATGCCCTACCACCAACCAAACCGAGTACTTAAACATGTACCCCGCTGGGGATCGAACCCGCGACCTCCGAATCGTAAACCCAATGTTGTTTACATTGAGCCACGGAGGCGGTTTACTTAACATAGATAAAAATACGACCTACCGATATTACAAATTAATAATATCTCTTATTGGGTTTTGAGAAGTAAAAATTATGGGCTAATACAAAAGTAATAGTACCTAAGCACTCGTGGCTCACGCACGCACACATACACTCGAGAACACTGTCACGCGCACCTACACGTCAACACAATTACACACACACACACACACACACACACACACACACACGTAAACACATACAAACAACGTACAAACTTACACAATAAATTTAGGAGTCCATTGATGAGTCAGCAGCTGATGCTTATAACACAAGCGTAATGCTTAAGCTTTAGCATGGGCATCAGCTAGGTACATATTTTTACAAATTCTAAAAAAAAAATTGATATCCACTTGCAACGATCCTAACATACTACTTTTGCTACTTCCACTCTCATCAAATGCTTCATACACGCTCGTCGGTTAGTGGTTGACCGCACCTGACCTTTTGTGAGTATGTCCTTCTTGGTCGACCTTTACCGACCCTTCCATTCACGCTTTCTTTATAAATTGCTTTCGTTGATCTCCTTTCACTCATTCGTTCTATAAGTAAGTCTTCAATCAATATACAACGTCTACTCGAAAGGGTATATCAAGTCGAATGGGTCAGAAACAGACACTTAGCTGTATGAGTGTTCTTTGCCATAGCAAATACTGCGTTTATAGAATATAACTTCACGATTTGTGTTTATAACACACGCGTGTTTTATGAGGTGCTTGATTTATCTAAAACCAGTGAAATTAGATCAGATTTTAAGAGCAAGGATGTTGGAAAGCCACCACCAACATGCACAACCAAACCAGACTCACCAGCGAAGCGGAGCGCTGCTGCTTGTGGAGGTCATGCTGGCTGCGCGTGCGCTCGTCGCCCGCATCGGAGAACTGGCCCGACTTGCGCGCGCTGCAACACATATATTTTTATCAAACTGCGTACTGAGTAATGGTTATTTGGGCATGTACAAACTTCGGGTGTAAAATAATTAATTAAGTAATTATAATAATGTTTTAAAATTAAAGGCGTGGCATCTAAATCAATACAACACAATACAAATACACTTTATTGCACAACAGAAAAGAAAATACAGTTTCAGAAAAGTGGTAAGAATGGAATGTGCAACCTTAAATCGTTGGTTAATTCATTTATTTAATCATAAAAACAGTTTTATATGTCAGTGTTATTATATGACGACCGATTGGTGTAGTGGATAGTGACCCTGTCAGCGAAACCAACGGTTGCGGGTTCGAATACCGCGAGGGGTAATTGTTGGTATGATGAATACGAAAATGGATTGTTGTTTTGTCATCTAGTATCCGTTATCCAGCATCCATAGTCCAAGCTTTGCTTAGTTTGCAACTAGATGATTGGTGTAAATGTCCGAAATATATATTATTTCTTTTTATAGATATCGTTACATTAAACGTACATCAATTAATACATTATTAATCCCAAATATGAGTGTTCGAAACATTAAGGCCCGCATTACAGATTGTTACTCAAGTGGAGATCTCCATTTAAGGACAGTTTTAAAAAGGGACAGCTTTATGTAACTTGTATAGTTGTATCTCTTTATAACTAAGCTCAAGCAGAAATCTACGCTTGAGCAACATAGCCCAGCTTAGCAGCAGCTTAACCCAGGTCGCAATCGAATTGAAGACATTTTCGTAGTCCACAAACGCTAAGCATAGTGGCTGGTTACTCTTCGGTCTTCTGTATAATCTGTCGCAGCGTATGTATGTGATCTAGGGTACTACAACCATTTCGGAAACAGGCTAGTTCGGGAGGCTGGAAGTCGTCCAACCTGCTTGCGAGACAATTCGTAATGACTCTCGAGAACAACTTGTAGACATGACTCAAAACCGAGATGGGTCTGTAGTTCTTCAACAGGGTCTGGTCGCCTTTTTTGAAGAAAAGTACCACCACGCTGCTATGCCATGCCTTTAGCGTTTATCCATCGAGTATGATGGAATGAAATAGCTTTTGAAGAGCTCTCAGCATTGGTCAGCCGCCTGCTTTCAGAAGCTCAGCCGTGATTCCGTCCTCATCCGGCGCTTGTTTTTAAGCTGTTTGAGAGCCATTCTAATCTAATACAAGCTGATGGGTAGTGCCGAGTCAACCTGGCTCTTGGATCTGTGGCCAGATTGCTAACAGGTGGGCGTGATGTCGTGTATAACTGTCCATAGAAGTTCTCGACCTCTTCCATCACTTCTGGCACTGACAAGACTATATAGCTATATACAGGGCGTCCCAAAGTTATGGGACATGAAGGGGAAGTACCTTAAATATCGTAGATAGTGAATTTTGCTCAAAGAAGACTTTATGTTATTTTTAAAAGTTAGTAATTCTGCATTCATAGATTTTCTAAAAATTATTTGCTTCGGCTGGGAATCGAACCGACTCAAATGTGAAAAAAAAAACACCCTACTTTTATGATGCCAATCGAAAGAATAGCTAAAAAATAATAACTCTGCCTAAGTAACATAGTATTTTAAAAGAAAGGAACAACGTGAAATTAATCATTTTAATCAAATAAAAAACATACATGAAACTGCCGTAGTCAATTAAGTAGGTATTTTTTTGTAAATTAATTAATTAAATGCTCAAAATGTGATCCCTCTTGTCTTACGCAAATCGCCAATTTTTTAATGAGCCCGCTGCCTGTTGATTTTCTAATCATTTTATGGTGAACACTCGATGTGATATGGCACAATTCTGTTTGCAACTCGCCTACGTTCTCGTATCGCTTTTTGTATAGCATATCTTTCACGTATCCCCAAAAGAAGAAATCTAATGGTGTGAGGTCCGGGGATCTGGCCGGCCATCTAATCGGTCCATTTGTACCAATCCATGTAGGAAAACATTCATTTAGAAAATCTGCTGCTCTCCGACTATTATGAGCCGGAGCTCCATCTTGTTGGAAAATTAAGTTTTCTTGCTCCGCCGCGGAATGGTTTCTTATCTTATCCCTTAAAATTTGAAGTATTCCTAAATACTTTTCTGTGTTCAAGGTTCCTTGGTTATTATTTTTTAGCTATTCTTTCGATTGGCATCATAAAAGTAGGGTGTTTTTTTTTTCACATTTAAGTCGGTTCGATTCCCAGCCGAAGCAAGTAATTTTTAGAAAATCTATGAATGCAGAATTACTAACTTTTAAAAATAACATAAAGTCTTCTTTGAGCAAAATTCACTATCTACAATATTTAAGGTACTTCCCCTTCATGTCCCATAACTTTGGGACGCCCTGTATATATATAGAATATTATGTACGTACGAAAAAATATTTCTGCATTCCCAAAAAATAGCGATAAGCATAACTTAAATTTGAGACATAAGGACAAATTTGCCACCCCTATGTTCAGACTGAGCAAAGTTAATACATCATTTATAGGACACTGTATACGCTTTTATAACCTTATACCTGAGAATATCATTAATCTAAATGAAAAACAATTTAAAAACCATGTCAAAACAACATTAGCAAAAAAAGGTTATTACAAAATTAGTGACTACCTGAATGACAAAAACGCTTAGTATACTTCGCCCAGCTCCCAAAAATTATAAAATTGTATTAGTTGTATACTTTTATATATATAAAAAAAAGAGAAAAGAAAAGAAAATGATCCTGTGGGTTTCTTGCGCCGCTTCTTTTCCCACAGATGATTTCCCTTTCCGAAGCGGTGGTAGCTTGGACATACTGACTGACCGAAAAATGCTTAGCCCTATTTTTATTTCCAATAGATTTAACATTCAACAAATGATATCATGTATCTTACGTTGAAATAAAATGCTTTGTGTTTGAGTTTGAGTTTTGAGTTAGCTAATTATTGTAAATGCAATTCTTGGAGATTTTATTAAGCATTGTTTGGTTGATGAATATCAGTGTATCTCTGCGCTGATCTCTTAATTTTCACTATTGTATTAAGTATTACAAGCCATTTTGTCATTTTTATAGTGTGTTTTACAAGGTTGAGCACATTGTTCGGATCCCCAGGTGGCATACATACCAACTATACAGGATGTATAAATATTATGTTCCGGTCAGTTCAAATCGGAACACTTGTGGAATCACAGCAGTTTCATAAGTTACTGTTTCACTTAATGTTTGGAACACACTATTGTTTGCGATATCTCTGACCACCCCATTTGGGATAAAGGTCGTGACGTTATAATAATAATGTTTATTTCCTGAAAGCCTACTTAAAAGTACAATCTGTTAAAAATATTTACAATGTATGTAATTAATTAATAACATTAGAGAGTAATCTGAGGCCAAGAAACATACGAGGGAGGTAATTGATGCTAAAATGGGTCTAAACCTGTACTATAGCGTCAACTGTATATTAGTAGTTGCTGATTGCCAACTGGGTGATACATAACATTGGTATCCTTTAGTGATCATCACAATAATAAAGTGTGCAATGAATAAATGAAATGAAATGAAATGAAATGAAATATTTATTCACTAGAATATGGTCAAACAATTGATCTTTAAATATAATATAGCGCGTTCGCATATTCTGCCATTTATGGCGTGCAAATATCATTGTCTTAATTATTAATCAAGTCAAATTGGTATTAATTATTAACGGTAAATTAATTAATTACAATGTCAGAAAATATGCAATAAAAAGAAAAATAAATTACTTGTCGCTCAGAAATTCCAATACTGAATAATAACCCTTCTCTAGAAAATATGCAAACACCTGCTTTTTAAATGTTTTACTTATTTTATTTTTGAATTCATTAGGTAAATGATTATAAATTCTAACTGCCATACAGTACACGCTTTTACTAAAAACTTGAAGTTTTTGTACTGGGACATACAATTTGTACTCATAACCACTTCTACATCTTTTATTTGTAACATCAGACTGTTTAGTAAATAAGTTGATGTTTTTGTGTACAAATAGGCATATTTCATACATATATAGGCAAGGAAATGGAAGAATTTTGTCTTTTTTAAACATTGGCTTACAACTTTCAAGGAAATCTGCTCCATTTAGTGCACGAATACATTTTTTCTGTGCCCTAAAAACTTGGTCAGATTCCACAGAAGATCCCCACAGAATAATGCCATACCTCAGAGTGGACGAGACAAGTGCGTGGTAGGCCATAAGTGTAGCTTCCTTTGTTGTTATATATCTAAGTCTGTGTAGTACGAAAACGTATTTATCTATTTTATTTACTACTTTGGTTATGTGAGGTTTCCAATTACAGTATTTATCTATTATTATCCCTAAGAAATTAGTATCATTCACTATGTCAATTTTATCATTATTTAATGTCACATTTAGTCCCAAAGATATACTATTATATGTCTGAAATTCAATTAATTTAGTTTTTGAAATATTGATGTCAAGATTATGCTTATTGAGCCATTTTAAGACGGAACATAAAGTCTCGTTTATTTCAGCTTCAAAGGTATTGACATTTTTAGTTTTTATTACCAGTGTCGTATCATCAGCATATAGTAGGCATTCGTGATTCATAGCTGTTGGTAGATTGTTGATGTACAGCAGAAATAACAATGGCCCAAGTATGCTACCTTGTGGTACTCCACAGCTGTTATGAGCATATGAAGACCTATATGTTGATTTATGATATATCTGATTGCGTGTTTTTTTAGTTTTACAGATTTCAACACATTGTTGCCTATTATTGAGGTAGCTTTTTACCCAATCATATGCTTTGCCCCTTATTCCATATTTTTGTAGCTTTTGAAGCAGAGTGACGTGGGAAACGTGGTCAAAAGCTTTAGACATGTCTAGAAAAATAGAGACTATTCTGTTCCCGTTACTTAAACCCTCTGTAATTAGCTTTATTAAGTGAAAACATGCTAAGGTGGTAGAGCATTTTTTTCTGAAACCAAACTGCTTGTCACTCAAGAGATTAAAACGAATTACGAAGTTGTATAATCTAGCAAACATAATCTTTTCGTAAATTTTAGACAACACTGGATTTAAAGCTATGGGCCTATAATTGTTCATCATAGTTTTATCGCCCTTTTTAAACAATGGCTTAACTATAGATCTTTTTAACCTCGTTGGAAATATACCCTGAGAGAGTGATAGGTTTATGATATGACTAATAGGGCGCGACAGCAAGTCTGCACACAGTTTCAAAATTTTTACATTTAAATCATCATATCCACTAGAATTTGTATTGCGAAGTTCTTTAAAAAGTTTAAAAACTTCAGCCGGATCGGTTGGGTATAGGAATATAGTTTTGTCGTTGCACTGCATTAAAAGTGAGGCGTTGTCACCTTCGGAGGTATCTTCGTTGTTGTTAATATTAATGAAGAATTTGTTGAATGATTCCGCCATTTTCTGAGGACTCTGACATATTGTGTTCCCGTGTAGCGATATCGCTTTGATCTCATTTATTGATGTAGCGTTTTTGACATTTGCGTTGATTATCTCCCACGAAGCTTTATTTTTGTTTTGGGCATTTGTAATATATTTAGAATTTGTTAGTTTTTGCGCCTTAAATATACACCTTTTTAATATTTTCAGATATGTTAAGTACTTTTTTTTATTTATACGCTTATTTGATTTGTCGAATTTATAGCATAAGTATAAGTGTCTTTTTTTGAGACAACATTTTCTGAGTCCCTTAGTCATCCACTTATTTCTAATGGGCTTATTTACCTTTTTAATTGTAAGTATAGGAAAACAAAGATTATAGAACAACACAATGTGGTCATGTAGAACATTAAAAGCTTCATCTGCATTTTGTATCATGTAAACGTCCCTGAAAGACAATGCAGATATACACTCAATGAATTTATTTTTATTGTATTCAGAGAAATCCCTTTTCTTTTCAAACCAAGCAGATGGATTTGGATATGAGATGTCAATTAATTCAATGTCAAAAGAGAGCGTTTGAGCTGTTTCATGGTCAGATAGTCCCATATGATGTATGCCAGAGCGTGTGTTTGTGATATTACTAGCTATAATATCAATGCATGACATTTGCCTGGTGGGTCTAAAAATATGATTTTTGAAATTATAGTTAGTTAATAAAGAAATTAATTCATTTGAGTGGGGATTTTTTTTTAGTAAATTAATATTCCAATCTCCGCAAATGACTATCTTCTTTTTAATATATCTTCTGCATAAATTACTTAATAGTTTCTCTAAATTATACATGAATACCTTGATGCAAAAGGATAATTTTTCATGTCGAGGTTTTGATCTATAAATACACACTACAATTAAACTATAATCAACAATTTCTGTCACGCAGTATTCAAATAGATAAGGAATTGGTTGAAAAGGCAAATTAATAGTTCGGCAATCCAATTCCCTCGTCACTAAGATACAACTTCCCCCTCTTTTTTCACTTTTGCGACAAAAACTAACCACTAAACTGTAATTATTTAAAATTAAATTAGATTCGGACCCACGTTTTATAAAAGATTCGGTAAAACAGACTACATCCGCTTTGCCAATCTTAGCATTCCACTCTTCTAAGGTCGCTTCTACAAAATCCCTTTTACTTAAAACACCCTGTATATTTTGATGTAAAAGAGTTAAAGTACGTACTTTGTTTTTAGGCACGAAAAAAAAAAGCTGCTACTGTCTAGTTTGTGTATTATGATTTGAGTGGTGTATGTGCCCAGCCCTACGATAAAATCTTGGGATCAGTGATCATCATGCGTGATGCATTCGGAAAAACTACTGAGCACAGTGTGTAATGGGTGAATGTGTGCGAATGTGTGTAAATGAGTATATCAAGTGATTGGATGTAAGAGATCTTCGGACTCAGAATATGTATACGTTATGTATCAAAATCAAAATCAAAATCAAAATCAAAAAATGCTTTATTTTGTAGGTACACAGGGTACACTTAAAATAGTCAGATTTTACATTTTTAAAGCTACTGCTTGTTCAAAAGGCAATTTTCCCCTGAGAAGAACAAGCAAGAAACTCGAGAGGTCGCTCTTTTAAAAAAAAGGTTTTTATATTACAAAATTATTATTTAATATTATAATATTTCATTATTAATTGTGAAATAGCCTGGTTATGCGAACGGGCTGGTTATGTCCATGATTGTTTATCATCTAAATAATCTGATATTTTATAATATGCTTTCTTAATAAGTTTCTGTTTTATAGTATCTTTAAATTTATTGAAAGGAAGATTTTGTATATCAACAGGAACTTTATTGAAAAAGCGTATACATAACCCTTTGAATGAATTACTGACTTTGTGGAGGCGACTTATGTGACCTGCAAGTTTATCTTTATTTCTTGTATTGACATCATGTTTATCACTATTTTTCCTATGTATTTCGTAAAGGTAGGAACGAAGAACACTAGTTTTAACCACCAGATCGTACCAGCCCCGTAGCATGACATCGTTTGTCGCACGCGACGATAGGAGTGAGAGTGGAATAGTTGTATATTTCCTCCAAGATAAATATTATCTCGCGCGATATGAACGTGTATCGCGCTTCTCAAGCTTGGGTCTCAGGGTAGGGCCTGTTTATCTGTTTATTTTTAAATTTAAAACAGCGTCAAGTACATTGGAGTGTTTTATTTAGGTTTACCCTTACCTTAACTATTAAAAACAACTGTTTTCTTAGGAAGCGAAACCAAACCAAATGGATTTATAATCAACGAAGCGGTTACCTGTACCGACGACGCTGTTTCTATCAATACAAACTTCAAACGATACCGACGCGTGCACTCTCTGTCTGGATTAAACCGGTTTAATAAGGTTTTAGGTAGCGCTCTCATTTCAGACATGCTCCAAACGAAACCTTTTCTAAAATCCGTTTTTAAGTCCGCCTGGCTAGCTACCACTTATCTAAATCTTATCAAAAATGTTTTATTTCGTAAGTTATATTATATAGGTTTCGTTTGGAGCATGTCTGAAATGAGAGCGCTACCTAAAACCTTATTAAACCGGTTTAATCCAGACAGAGAGTGCACGCTTCGGTATCGTTTGAAGTTTGTATTGATAGAGTTATATTCGTAAGTTATATTTATATATAACTTACGAAATAAAACATTTTTGATAAGATTTGATGTTATTCTTATGAATAACATTTGGTCTATTACGTCATATGTCTGTAAGAGACAAGAGCTCTGAACAATAGATCATTGTAATATTATCTTTTTAATGATGCACTATTTGACAGGTCAGAGACTACTGTAACAAAGAGAGTTCGGCAGACAAATATTAGGTCCTTACTTATGAAATTGGCGTTTTGTATGAAGAATTTCATTAAGACTGTTTTCTCCATACAAACATTTTTCATTTTTTTTTTGGGAACGGCGAACCCAAATTAAACTTTGTGTGTATTATCGGATAACATTAAGTTAAGTATAGGCAGCGTAAATTTTTAAAAGTAACCGCTTTATAAAAGTTTCAGCGAATCTAAGAAATGATTATAGGAAGCACATGAAAAGAGCTCTGTTAATTTTTTTTTATTATGTCCTTTAGCCCAGAAATTAAAAAATATTTCATGTGAAACCTTGAAATAATATTCCATTTTCCAAATGTACTAAGTGTAATAAAATCAAAATCAAAAATGTTTTTATTTCGTAATGATCATGACATATAGTTATCGCTCATTCACAAGCCAGTCTCCCCAGAGAAGAACAAGTGTTAAAAGCACAAAGAGTACAATCCTGGCCACACCCCACTTCATCCATTTTACAAAATAAGCCGTACGCGACGCGTTGTCACTACATAAAAATTTTAAAAAAGCTGATTTTAACACGGAATCGGGGTGGCTCCGTGGTATGCAGAGATTCAGGCAATCCGATAAAGAGTGTCCATAATTTACAGACCCGCTTATCGCCCCTCGCCCGATGATGGAATGGAGTAAGGCGGTGAACGTTCTGCTATAGTTAGAGCTCATGATACACTGGCCGCTAAACAGAGAGCCGGAGGCGTATGCGTGGGCGCATATAATTTCGCTTCTAATGGACTTTATATCTTTGTAGTCAAAGTGTACGGATTAATTACAAAACAAACATCGGCAAATTACGAAAGTCGTAACGGTAAAAGGTTGTAAGTATATCTAGACGTTTGGGCTTTTATAGAAGAATGCGTATAGATCGGCTTGTAACCGGTTCCGAAAATACCGCTAAATGAAGCTTTTTTTTTAAACACAACGGGTTGGTACTTGACCTCAATCACACCTGATGTTAAGTGAAGATGAGGTCGAAGGTGGAAGCGTAGTGACAATATGGCTGAACAGATAGAAAACTATTTTAATTTACGAGAACTGGTGTTTGCATGATGGTTCTTTCTTAGAGTTGGGGCGCGGTTAATACCATACGGTTTCTTTCTTCTTTTTTTTATGCACAACGGGTTAGCACTTGACCTCAATCACACCTGATGTTAAGTGAAGATGAGGTCGAAGGTGGAAGCGTACTGACCCGGAAACCCCAACACATTTGGGGGACTGGCTATCTTATCTTTGACAACCGGAACACAACAATGCTATTAACATTGCTGCTTGGGCTGATTTAGATAAGACGGTGGTAGCTAGCGAGGCGGACATTTAAAATACCCTACCACCAACCGAACCGAGTACTTAAACATGTACCCCGCTGGGGATCGAACCCGCGACCTCCGAATCGTAAACCCAATGTTGTTTACATTGAGCCACGGAGTCTGATGATGGAGTCGGGATATAGGGAGTGGAACTCCTGGCAAGATAGTCGAATGTGGGCTAGTTTGTTGTGCCATGAGCACTTTCCACATGATGTCGAGGGTCTGAAGATGGAATTGAGGATTTCCACTGGAACTCCTTGAAGGACGTTATGTTACTCTTGTACTGGATCAATATGTGTTCATCATGACGGAGTATTTAAAAGTATTTCTAATGTTCGAATTTCCCGTTCGAATTCCTTGTGCTATAATCTTCAAAGAAATTAATATATTAACATTAGCATAGCAATATATTTACGAAAACTTAATGTATGTAAGAAAAAAATATAGAATCGTTTAAGAAAAATAGTGATATACATAATGTTAATACCAGATATAGAAATAAACTTGCTGTTCATGTCAGCCGTTTACACAAAGTCACTAAGTCATTTAAGGGGCAATCCAGTGGACATTCAAAATTTACCTTTAAATAAATTCAAAACCATTATAAAACAGACATTATTTACCAAAGGCTATTATAAAAATTCTGACTATCTATGGATGATAAGCAAGCATGGACATAGACCGCTCGGCGATATTCAGTCTAATTATACAATATAATATAATGGTAACCCTAACTAATTTAAAAGAGCAACCCTTGAGTTTCTTGCTCGTTCTTCTCTGGGGAATCTGCTTTGTGTATGAGCAATAATGTCAATAATTTTAATATTAAGATTAAAAATATGACGTTTTCAAGTGATAATCTTTATCCTACGGAATAAATATAAAAAAATATTCGAAGAAGGCACCTTTCTTTTTTCTTTATTTATCCATAGAACATTATTTAAACAATCTTCACTATAAGACGCCTGCGAAAACCTGTAAAGGTTTGTGTGTAGTGCGAATGAGGTCACTGAACCGCCGCGTTATTAATTATTACAAAAGGTATGTAACGTAACTTAAATATCTAGATAAATAAGATGATATGCGAAAGCAAGTAGACATTGTTTGGTGTAGTGGTTAGAAACTCTGACCACTATACCAAAAGGTCGCGGGTTCAATTCCCGCTAGGGGCATATGTTTGTGTGATGAATATGGACATTTGTACCCGAGTTATGGATGTTTTCATTTATAATAAGTATTTATTTACAAAAAAAAACGTATTTATGTAGTATATCAACCATCTGGTATCCACAACACAAGCCTATAGTTGCTTACTGTGGAACTAGATGGCGCTGTGTGTATATCTAAGGATATTTTATTTTTATTTTTATATTGTTGGGGATTCCAACTTCCTGAGCGGAAGGCTAGTGCGGGTTCGTGGGCTGATGATGTAAATGCGGACGAAGGTTCCTCCCCTCTGGAACTCCGCCTACAGACTGATTAAGAAGCACTGACCTTGAGTGGGCAGGTCTTGCAGGTCGCTGGTGGACCTGGTACTCGTAGTTTTAAAGTAAACGGTACACTGATGATTTCAACTGATTTATTGATACAACCTTAGATTAAAATAGAAATAACATAATATTTACATAATTACAAAAAATGTATCGCGTCCAGCTCTCCCACCGGGGGCATTGTCCCCAACACACTGGCTGCATTGCCCCGCTGAATAGCTAGGCTTAATCTTTGAGCGAAAAAAGAGCCCGCCCTTATATCACCTGATGCCGCAATTAGCTTATCAGACACCGCCTTTACGAATTTTTAAATTTGTAAACTATTTGAAATTAAAATAACCTTAGATTAATGATTGGTCTCCGCGCCGCTACGACTAGATACCGTCGGCGTACTCGAAAAATGCGGCAACAAATACTACGCCGTATTCGGCGTACCCGCGCCAGTCACGCCACAAGTTCAAATTTCAAATTTTGGTTTAAGACTGAAGCAAAATGCCGGTTTGCGTAGTCAAACTATGTAATAACAATACTACAAAAACAAGAAAGATACTGGCATCACATACCATCAGTAAGTACTGTATAAATCTACACACTACAATATTGAGTTGCCGCATTCAGGAACCTGTTTTTTCTTCATAGTGCGGTATCTAGTCGTAGCGGCGCGGAGACCAATCATTAATCTAAGGATACAACTTATGCCACGACAAAAGGTAGTGCCACACTCACAATATAAAAATCGAGTTACCAATATGACTGAATTGAGATATTGCCATAGATAAAGTGAACTGTGCACCTTTTAGTGTACAGACATGTATCTCTCTATCGAAATAAAATTTGTTGAAAAGGCATACACATAGTTCCATCTATAAAGTACTTCTTCAATGCATTTTTACATTGTTTTACGTTATGTGAATATACTTCACCAGGAATACTATTTAAAATATCTGGTGAAATATAATCCCATATTCTCATTATTTTTTATATTTTTTATTATTAAATTTAGGAAGTTGATATTGTGGTAGGTATGCCAAATTACGTAGATGACTTGGCCTACTTGTTTTTGTTAACAATGCTATGTTGGGAAATTTTTCCAAAACTATTGACATTTTAATTTTGTTGTACACAGTTAATATTCTACAGTGCTTAAACAATTCCTCAATATATTCCTTATACTTATTTTATATTTATATACCTGGAGGCAAGCTTGCGATGTCGCCGCCCACCGCTGATGATGGACAGCGTGCTCATCACAGCCGACATGGCGCCGTAGTGAGCTCATGGGACCTGAAACAATTAGGAATAGCTGTTTAGAAGTCTTTCATAATTTTCAACCTGCAGACCAACGAGGAAAGAGAATCAATGATGCACCCAAAGCCGGATGCAGCTTTCGAGTCAGCGTCCAGAACGTTACATCCGACTCATCCGAGGTCCAGCCTGTACGTACAGGGTCCAAAATGTATAACTGAGGAACTATAATTCAAAACGTGATTTGTGATTTGTCACATATAATAAAAAAAAAGTTTATGTCCTAATCGTATTGTCTATGGTTTACTGCGTCTATACGTAGCTTATTTAGCGAACAAAAACAAATATGTCCATGTTAAAAGAGCTGCAAATATGCAACATTTGAGCAAAAAAGGTTTTATCCTAAGGATAATCCAAGAGATATGTTAGGTAAGATATGTACTGTAACATATCTCATCTAACCAAAATTACAAATGCAATAGTTTGAATGTTTGCTTGTTTGTTTGTTTCTCTATCACGGCGAAACGGATTTTTTTTTATGCACGACGGGTTCGTACTTGACCTAAATCACACCTGATGTTAAGTGAAGATGAGGTCGAAGGTGGAAGCGTACTGACCCGGAAACCCCAACACATTTTATCTCTGACAACCGGAACACAACAATGCTATTAACATTGCTGCTTGGCGGCAGATTTAGATAAGATGGTGGTAGCTAGCCAGGCGGACATTTAAAATGCCCTACCACCAACCAAACCGAGTACTTAAACATGTACCCTGGCTATTTTATCTCGGACAACCAAAACACAACAATGCTATTAACATTGCTGCTTGGCGGCAGATTTAGATAAGATGGTGGTAGCTAGCCAGGCGGACATTTAAAATGCCTTACCACCAACCAAACCGAGTACTTAAACATGTACCCTGGCTATTTTATCTCGGACAACCAAAACACAACAATGCTATTAACATTGCTGCTTGGCGGCAGATTTCGATAAGATGGTGGTAGCTAGCCAGGCGGACATTTAAAGTGCCCTACCACCAACAAAAGCGAGTACTTAAATCTAACCCGCGACCTCCGAATCGTAAACTCAATGTTGTTTACATTGAGCCACGGAGGCGGTTAAAATTTGGTTGAAATTTTGCATAAAGGTAGACATACCCTGGATTAAAATAGGATATTTTTGATCTCGTTGAAGGGAGTAGTTCTTTTTTTTTTTTTTTTTTATATGAGAGGGCGGCAAACGAGCATGCGGGTCACCTGATGGAAAGCAATCACCGCCGCCCATGGGCACCCGCAACACCAAAAGGGTCATAGATGCGTTGCCGGCCTTTGAGGAAGGTGTCCACCCCAGAATAAGTAGGGCAGCCTGAGCGATGAGGGATTCTCCAGCAGTGCTGGTACCCTCCTGGGGTACTAACTCTTTAAATACCGCTACCATTCTGGAGAGAGACTGGAAGGTGGGCCTCCGGCGCCCTCGCTCACCGGACGAAGCGCAGTGGCAAAATGCCACTACTCAGACGTCGGTCTTCTGCGAGAGGGTGGTACTTCCCCGGTCGAGCCGGCCCATTCATGCTGCAAGCTAATAGCTTACAGCGTGGCTCTACCACTACAGTTCCCGCGGGATAGACAAATTTATCCGCGATAAATTCCACCCAGGCGAAGTCTCAGGCGAAAAGCTAATCCCTACTTCCCTACTAATATTATAAATGCGATAGTTTGTTTGTTTGTTCATTAAATATGTTTGTTACCTCTTCACGCCCAAACGGCTGGACGGAATTGGATGAAATATGCCTTTGTTCCCAGTAGTTCAGTTGGACAGTTCTGTTAGCCGAACTAATGGGAATTTTTGTCTCTCTAGTTCTAGTGAATAACATGTCAACCTAACACAAAGGGTATGGCGGGCGATCCGGGTTCGCTCTGCTAGCCCGGCTCGCTTCCGCCATACCCTTCGAACCTAACCTATCCATGTCGGGGTGCCAAAAACTCCCGTGCTCGCTTCGCTCGCACTCGAATTAGAACTCGACAGAACTACTGGGAATCCCTAGTACCATTTGTTCTGTTGATATAACTAGTGAGACAAAAATTCCCATTAGTTCGGCCAACAGAACTACTGGGAACATAAGGAAATATGGTTTGTAGACAGATTAGGACCTGGATTAACATACAGGCAAATTATTTTGTTGAACCGATTTTGATGAAATCTTTCACGCAGACAAAATAAAATTAAGTAACTACAACGTTAGATACGCCAATGATATCGAATCTGGGTACTCGTAAACAAACTACGGCCATTGGTCGGATGGCAGCAGGGTTGCCAATAAAGCTGTATGGTTTCGGCATTCAAATAGAATAGACCTCTTTTACCGTGGGTGTCGTAAAAGGCGACTAAGGGACATTACACCAAAAATATCTATAGTATTACACGTTTGAACGGCGATGGGCTCACCCTCTGTCACGTGTGCATTTCTGTATATTTCATGAAGTGAACCGTGGATGTTGATTCAATCATTAAATTTTTAATGTTCACTCTTCAACTTTAACACTCAAACACAATTATCAAATCACAAATTGTAACCCATAATCTGTTTAAAAGAGCAACCCTAGAGTTTCTTGCTCGTTCTTCTCTGGGGAGTCAGCTTTGTGAACGAGCAGTAAATTTAAATGTAATATTAAGTGACGTTTTCAAGTGATAATTTTATCCTATGAAATAAAATATTTTGATTGATTTGATTTAATAGTTGGGACATCTCTGACCACCCCATTTGGGATAAAGATTATGTATGTATTTATGTATGTATGCTATGTTATGTAATAAAGATTTACTATGTTTGTTTATTTGTAATTATAAACAATTGCTTTTATTTCGTGGGATTTGCTAAATTAATGTTTTCTCAACGAAAGAAAACCTTCATGCACGGCTTTAAAGGTCAATAAAACTATTAAATAAACCTAAATAGAGATGAGTAAACGTATCGTGAACGATTCGACTCGAATTAAGCGGTCTGGGGCCCGACCTTCATGCTTTTAGCGTGGTCTAATCGATAAAGTAAATCGATTATTAGTTACGCAAGTCGATAGTATCAAATCGGTAGATATTTACCTATCTGATATACCATGAAGCCTCTAACGTAAAATGTGTGTTTACGCAGGAATAGTCCACGAACGCTAAGTATAGTGGCCCGCGGGTCTACTCTATAACGAAAATAGCTTCGGACGGCCGTAACTTCGGACTCTTTCTTTTGCTTATAGAATCCTTTATTTGAATAACTTCAGACGTTCCTTGCGTACCGTACTAACTTGTGATATATTTTTTTTTTATGCACAAAGGGTTGGTAGTTCACCTCAATCACACCTGATGTTAAGTGAAGATGAGGTCGAAGGTGGAAGCGTACTGACCCGGAAACCCCAACACATTTGGGGGACTGGCTATATTATCTCTGAGAACCGGTACGCAACAATGCTAATAACATTGCTGCTTGGCGGCAGATTTAGATAAGGGCTACCTTATCTAAATTATATGGTAGCTATACCACTAGGCTAGCTACCACCAGGTAGCTAGCCAGGTTCTACCACCAACCAAACCGAGTAGTTAAACATGTCCCCGCTGGAGATCGGACCCGCGACCTCCGAAACGTAAACCCAATGTTGTTTACATTGAGTCACGGAGGCGGTTGAAATATATCCAACTATAAATTGGTTTATAACTGACACAGCAAACTGCAAAAGAAAAAGTCCGAAGTTACGGACATACGAAGTTATTTTCCTTAGAGAGTAGACCCCGTGGTTTTTTGTAGGAGAAAAATGGAACGTACTGATTGCAATATTTCAACGCACACGTCCTACAAGAAGTCGGTCACAATATCGGTGACAAAAGTACAATACAATACAAATACAATACAATTTAAAAACCATGTCAAAACAACATTAACAAAAAAAGGTTATTACAAAATTAGTGACTATCTGAATGACAAAAACGCTTGGTATACTTCGCCCAACTCCCAAAAATTATAAAATTGTATTAGTTGTATACTTTTATATATATATATATATAAAAAAAGTCTTGCAACGCTTCTTTTCCCACAGATGATTTCCCTTTCCGAAGCGGTGGTAGCTTGGACATACTGACTGACCGAAAAATGCTTAGCCCTATTTTTATTTCCAATAGATTTAAATTGACATTCAACAAATGATATCATGTATCTTACGTTGAAATAAAATGCTTTCAGTTTGAATTTGAGTTTGAATACACTTTATTGCACAAAAGGAGAACATACATTTTACAAAGCACAATACTGAATTGTTGAAAAGTATTGACGAAAAAGTCTGTCCTGGTCCTACAAAGAATGGTCTGAATTATTTAATTGTACGTAGCTAGTAGACGGTACTAATTTACATATAACATTAATAGTTCGCGAGTGAGAGTTTAAAACTGTATCTCACATCTAACCACAAGTCGTGAAAGTTGGTTAACAGAGCGTTTAAGACCCAGTCCGTACATATAATATTTAAATATAAATATCCATGGACATATACAGACAGCGCCATCTAGTTCCACATTAAGCAACTAGGCTTGTGTTGTGGATACCAGATGGTTGATATACTACACAAATATATATATTTTTTTTGTAAATAAATACCTACATATATAAATGAAAAATATCCATAACTCGGGTACACATGTCCGTATTCATCATACAAACATAGGCCCTTAGCGGGATTCGAACCCGCGACCTTTTGGAATAGCAGCAGAGTTTCTAACCACTACACCAGGTCGTCGTAAATATACAATAGTTACAATACGAAATACATATCAAATCAAATAAAAAAAGAAATATATTTCGTAGGATAAAAATTATCACTTGAAAACGTCATTATACATAGACAGATAGATAGGTAAAGCGTTTATTTGTAATTACAGAAACACATACAAAAATATTCGACAGCAACAATCATTCTGCTTAGTGTTATTCTTACAAAATGTAGCTTTATTTCACAGTAATCAAAATAAAATCATCATCATATCAGCCCGTAAACATCCCACTGCAGGGAGTTAGACCTTCCCTCGTATAATGATTACCTATAGGCCGTAGTCCACCACGCTGGCCCAATGACTACACATGACAAACATACAGTGCAGGTCAGAGCGATTTTGTTTTGTTTATTCTGTGCTAGCTCTCCTCCCGCGGCTTCGCCTGCGTGGAATAACTTTATCGCGAAAATTTGTTTATCCCGCGGGAATACTCACTTTATCGGGATAAAAAATAATAGACTTAGACATACACACAGCGCCATCTAGTTCCACAGTAAGCAACTATAGGCTTGTGTTGTGGATACCAGATGGTTGATATAAACATCCATAACTCATAAATAAATAAAAATAACCCATGTCTTAAATACAGGGTATATTCTTACCTATATAAAAATTTCAACCAAATCCGTTCATCCGTATCGCCGTGATTGACCAACAAAGAAACAAATAAACCAACATCCAAACTTTCGCATTTATATTATTATTTAGATTTAAAAAGAAATCTTAAGTTATCCAATGAGAATGCCACTTGACGGAATGAACCCTCTTAATGGGGTACTTTTATTCGTATTTTTTATAAACGACGGGTTCGTAAGTGACCACAATCACACCTGATGTTAAGTGAAGATGAGGTCGAAGGTGGAAGCGTACTGACCCGGAAACCCCAATACATTTGGGGGACTGGCTATCTTATTTCTGACAACCGGAACACAACAATGTCATTAACATAAGATGGTGGTAGTTAGCCAGGCGGACATTTAAAATGCCCTACCACCAACCAAACCGAGTACTTAAACATGTACCCCGCTGGGGATCGAACCCGCGACCTCCGAATCGTAAACCCAATGTTGTTTACATTGAGTCACGGAGGCGGTCAAAAATTTCACTTGCTTAATAAAGTTTTACCTTTGAACTGACAGCGCCTTAAATTTAGCGAGGCAATACGCGGCCTATTAGAGCATTCCTCGGGAATATATTTCATGAGCGACTGGCGAGCGAACTCTGTCATTACCCTGCCGTGTTAGCATTACCCTGCCGGCATCCTAGTTGGTAACCTGTCAGCTCGGATTGCTATTAACGTAGCTAAGAAATGAGAGTCCTACTAACACTTGTAGCAAATACAGTTAGAAGTACTTATTTAAATAACTGAGTATTTAGAATAAATGGTTTGGTGGTAGGGCATTTTAAATGTCAGTCTGGTTACATCTGGTATTGGTGTAGTGGACAGTGATCCTGTCAGCGAAACCAACCGTTGCGGGTTCGCATCCCGCGAGGGGTAAATGTTTGTGTAATTTTTTATGCACAACGGGTTAGCACTTGACAATCACACCTGATGTTAAGTGAAGATAAGGTCTAAGGTGGAAGCGTAGTGACCCGGAAACCCCATCTTATTTGGGGGCTGGCTATCTTATCTTTGACAACACAACAATGCTATTAATATTGCTGTTTAGATTTAGATAAGACGGTGGTAGCTAGCTGGGCGGACATTTAAAATGCCCTACCACCAACCAAACCGAGTACTTAAACATATACCCCGCTGGGGATCGAACCCGCGACCTCTGAATCGTAAACCCAATGTTGTTTACATTGAGCCACGGTGGCGGCGGACTCGAGACCTAAGGGAGGGTTGAGGAGACTCAACATTACCATTGACAAATTTATTAATCTGATCTGAACATGTCCACGTCAGTCTTTCTAAACACTGTGTTGAATAGCGATATCCCAGAGTCTAATCTAATATTATAAATTCGAAATTGTTTGTTTGTTTATTCATTTGTTGCCCAATCACGGCGAAACGGACGAACGGATATCAGGTAGAACATATCCTGGATTAAGGATATTTTTTATCCTTATAAAGTGAGTAATTCCCGCGGGATAAACAAATCCACAAAAGTTATTCCACAAAGCCGCGGGAGGAAAGCTAGTCTTAAGTATAACTAAATTGAAAATATTAAAAATCCCTGAATGTCTATGATTTTTTTTTTATATGAGAGGGCGGCAAACGAGCATACGGGTCACCTGATGGAAAGCAATCACCGCCGCACATGGACACCCGCAACACCAAAAGGGTCACAGATGCGTTGCCGGCCTTTGAGGAAGGTGTAGACTCGTTTCTTGAAGGTTCCAATGTCGTACTCGTTCGGGAAAAATCATGATATCATCCAAATACACCAAAAAACTATGTTGAAAGCTTTCTTCATACTGCTTAACCGATTCTCATCAAACATGGCTGATAACTTGTCTCATCCTTATGTCTTTAATACCAAAAAAACCGCACTTTAATTGGACCACGTATTACGATTGAGTTTTCTCAGGAAATCAAAACGTTATTGGATATTTTTTTATTTATTTACAGCAGTTACTGAGTTTAATTATATATACTAAAGTACTTACTATCGGACCTTATATTAAAAAGGTAAAAAAGGTAAAGACAGCTAGGGGAGTAACTGCCTCGTCATCTGATGTCCGTTAGACAAGATTGATGTCCCGGGGAGCACAGATGTCGTAACTGACCTAACTGTAGCCAGCAGATGCGCAGGTAACACTTTACTCGACTGTACTTTATTATATAATAACAGTTATTTACAATTACTTGATAATGTAAACAAAAGTATTAAAGGTTTATGTCTTTGGTCGTGGCATCGCACTCAAGCTCAAGGTGTTGATATATTCAAAAAAACTATGTGTAAAATCTTGCCTCTTTTTTTTATTTTGAAATAAAGAAAGAAAAATTTATTTAAGCCCATCTCATGACACAATCAATCTGGTACAAATATTACACAGACGAGACACATACAAAAAATAACATTGTGTTTGCCATCTAATTGTTGGTGTCGCAAGGTGGAGTCGAAAAGGTCTCCAACTCAGCATGGGTTGTTGCCGTTCACTACAACGCTGGTTTTCAGTGGAGCCTCCAAATGACTCACGGACACTGGTCAACAAATGTACATACAAATAACAATTACAATTAATAGGAGTAATCAGCAAGATGCGATGAGAGGATACATACGTGTATACATCTCGTTCTCTCAATAATAAAATGATCTCCTTAACAATAATACACCCTATTATATAAACAAATCTACATGTTATAGAAACAGTATATAATGTCAGTAAATAATTAGTAAATACAATAATAATATATACATAACATACATACACATTTTATGCACAACGGGTTGGTATTCCCTACCCGAGTCCATCAGACGAGCTCAAACTTTGAATGCTTTCAAAGTCGCCGTCAAGGAGCATTTTCTGGTTTGTTTAAGGTCTTAGCATACGTGACGTGTTTATTCTCGTGCCGGACGGAACGAGACGATTTTTTGACATCGTTGCATTTAAAAGCATAGCAATAAAATACACGTGGCGAGAAACACGGGCGGAACGGGACGGCAATAGAAAAAACATCGTTATGGCATCTTCTTCATCTAATACTACGGCAACCATTGCTAGTTCTTCAAAAGTAAAATCGAACATTTTGTGCTGAAATATGGTTGCAGCACTAGCACGACTATCGTTGAACACCGTCACTGTACGTATGTTTTAAAACCACTTTCACGTTAGGAATAGGAACCCTTCCCGTCTCCGTTCCGTCCGAGAAATTACCCGTCACGTATGCTAAGACCTTTAATCTGTGTTCTCTTCTTAGCTTCTCCTTAGCACCTTACCTTAGCACAATCCTGTTGTCGCTTATTATTATTATATTATACATATATCAATAAATATTTATTTTGTACACCTATATATTTACGTTTGTATTTTGTTGCTATTTTAAAGATGTTATGTTTAAGTAGGTATATTATTCTATTGATCTATGTATGTATGTGTATGTAAATATATGAAATTTATTCACGTAGTTTGTATCTGCATCCCTATTTAATACCGCACAACCTACCTATTTCAAATGTACTGTCCTTATACCCAAAGGTTGCTTGGAAGAGATCGCTTTTAGTGATAAGGTCGCCAAATTGTACATTCTATTCTTACCACTTTTCTGAAACTGTATTTTCTTGTCTGTTGTGCAATAAAGTGTATTGTATTGTATTGTATTGTACTTGCCTAAGTAAGTGCAGTACCGTTTTAAAATTACAAATAAAAATCAGATATGCCCTGCCCAGTACTGCCCGCCTATTATTCACTACTCTCTTTCTTGTTTTTTTATGCACAACGGGTTAGCACTTGACCTCAATCACACCTGATGTTAAATGAAGATGAGGCCGATACTTATTATAAATTTTGTTAATAAATACTTATTATAAATGAAAACGTCCATAACTCGGGTACACATGTCCGTATTCATCACACAAACATATGCCCCTAGCGGGATTCGAACCCGCAACCTTTTGGTATAGTAGTCAGAGTTGTTAACCACTACACCAAACATTACTCTCCTTTACTTTGCAATCGGATAAAAAAATACAAAGATTTTTAAGTAAATTTCTTATGCGTTCACAAACACCAAACCAAAGTCCATAATTGACTCCACAACCGGAACTCTAGTTTCCGGTGTGTTATGTAAATATTTTTTTTAAATTGGTCAAATTTCCATACACGTAAATCACAATATAATGATTTCAATCTAAACACGGCTTTTATAATCCAACTAGCTTACCGCCCGCAGCTTCGCCTGCGTGGAAGAGCTTTATCGCGGATATGTTTAATTTGATTATCCCGCGGGAACTACTCACTTTATCGGGATAAAAAGTATCCTATGTTTTAATCCATATTATATTCTACCTGTACACCAAATTTCATCCAAATCCGTTTATACGTTTCAAAATCAAAAAATGCTTAATTTGTAGGTACACAGGGTACCTTTACATTTTTTAAGCTACTACTTGTTCAAACGGCAATTTTCCCCTGAGAAGAACAAGCAAGAAACTCGAGAAGTTGTTCTTTTTTTTTTTTTATATTACAAAATAATTAATTATTATTTTATATTATGACGACCGGTTTGGTGTAGTGGTTAGAAAATCTGCTGCAATATCAAAAGGTCGCGGGTTCGAATCCCGTTAGGGGCATATGTTTGTATGATGAATATAGACATGTGTACTCGAGTTGTGGACGTTTTCATTTATCAGTCAGTCGGGTCAGTACGCTACCACCTTCGGCCTCATCTTCATTTAACATCAAGTGTGATAGAGGTCAAGTACCAACCCGTTGTGTATATAAAAAAAGCTTTATTTACTGGTATAAAGGTTGTCAGAGATAAGATAGCCAGTTCCTCAAATATTTGGGTTTCAGGGTCAGTACGCTTCCACCTTTGGCCTCATCTTCACAGATCAGGTGTGATTGAGGTCAAGTGCTAAGCCGTTGTGGATAAACAAAAACCATGAACATAATAACTATTTATTTACAAAAAAATGTATTTATGTAGTTTATCAACCATCTGGTATCCATAACACAAACCTAGATGCTTACTGTGGCCCTAGATGGCGCCGTGTGTATGTGCAATGATATTTATTTATTATAATATTTCATTATTAATTATGGAATAGCCTGGTTATGCGAACGGGGCTGTTTATGACCATGAATGTTTATCATCTAAATAATCTGATATTTTATAAGCATCTGGTAAGTTTCGCCGTGATTGAGCAAGAAACAAACAAACATTTAAACTTTCACATTTATTATTGGTTAGATAACTATAATTTTTAAAGGAATAATTGTAGGTATATCGGATATTGATATCTTCCATGATCCAATCTTGAATTTTAGCAGTGAAATACTGAAACACCTCAAAGCTTCTCTTTCTAATCCATAATTTTCAAAATCTTTAATATTTAGTTTATTGTAATTCTGACTACAATATTATTACAATAAATAAATAAATAAATAAATATCCTTAGACATACACACAGCGCCATCTAGTTCCACAGTAAGCAACTATAGGCTTGTGTTGTGGATACCAGATGGTTGATATACTACATAAATACTTTTTTTTTTGTAAATAAATACTTATTATAAATGAAAACATCCATAACTCGGGTACACATGTCCGTATTCATCACACGAACATTATGCCCCTAGCGGGATTCGAACCCGCAACCTTTTGGTATAGTGGTCAGAGTTGCTAACCACTACACCAAACAGGTCGTCACAATAATATACCTTATTTATAATTAAATAATTAAGTACTTTAAAATAATATATTGTAGGTACTACTTATGTAACTAGTGTAGCTATGTTATCAATGTTGTGTACGCCTGTATTAGGTATTCATATCAGAACTAAACTACTGTGTAAGCTATCATAAGAGTGTGATATGTTATACTGTTGGTGTACCTTTTTTTTTTTTTTTTCGAGGGGAAATACGTTTACGCATTCGACCCGCCGCTGTGGGGCAGCGACGGGGATATGTGGGACTCCCCGCTCCAATGACAGGAGCGGGACTACCCACTAAAACCCCCCGGCGACCTTCCTCGGCAGTCGTCCCCCGCCCCGCCTCCCCTCACAAGGGGAGGCCCGTTCCCGGAGGGCGGCTAGCGCGCCCTCCGCGGGAGCACTGTCGAGCCCCACACCGCGTGAGGCGAGCGGTATGAGGCGCGACAGGGCCCGATGCGATATATGTTAGTACTTACCTAAGTATGTATGACTGTGTAAGCTTTCATAAGAGTGTGATATGTTATACTGTTGGTGTACCTAATAAAATAAAATAAAAATAGGTAAACGTTTTCAATTAATAAATTTATCGCTCTTCGGTGGTCCAATTGGGTCGCACCATAATCAAGAAAAGAAAGTTGCTGTATTACTCAACTTGATAAATGTTGGACCTAACAACATTAATTTTAAGTTGGAATCGAAAAAACAAGTTTTAGAATCACTCTATCAGCAGTGAAGATGCTATAAAAAGCGCATTGTAACTGTGAAATTAGAGATTAAAATTGAATTAATATGAGAAATTGTAGGCTATTATATATACAGGTGTCCAATTTAATATTGCCCCATTTAGTATAATGGTTTCAAAGTTGGGAACACTCAACTTACTTTGAAAATAGGGTAAAATATTTGAACCACCAAGTGAAGAAACTAATTGTGGTTTTGGCAAATCACGATACTGAAGATACCGTTATCACTTTAGAGAATTCGTTCGGGAAGGTTTATATGTATAATACAAGTGATAGACGAAGTCGCAGGCTGAAAGCTAGTGTTATTAAAGATCCAAATGCTAAAATTCTTTACGTAATAGTAACATTAAAAAATTGTAACTGACTGATTGAAACTTGGCTGAAAACTGAAAAACAAAAGATTGGCTCTAAAGGACTAGAATCGAGAGCCGTAAAAAAAAACACACACACACACACGCACACACACACACACACACACACACACACACACACACACACACACACACAGACACACACACACACACACACACACACACACACACACACACACACACACACACACACACACACACACTCACTCACTCACCCACTCACCCACGTTATCACGAGTGGCGTCAGCAGTTAATGGGAATTACACGGATTCAAATTCGCCCTGTATGACTAGTATAGCTGTTGCCCGCGACTTCGATCGCTTTTCAATCAATCAATATAATTTATTGTGAATCACAGGGATAAGGATGTTACATTAAAATTATTACCGCTGTGTTCCGCCCTTGGCATACAAGGTCAAAATAATTAGGTACTATAAAATAAAGTAATTACATTGGGCATAAAAAATTTTACATTTGCATTATTATATTACTCTATGTATATATATCTACCACTACCTACTTTAAAATACTTATATAACGGACAATATCGCTTTTCTGACATCAACACAGCATTGACAATTAATTAGTTTTATATTGTCACAACATACAATATTTATTATATTATATTTAAGTAAATAACCTATCTAATGCTATTTATTTATTTATTTATTTTCGGGAAACTGACAGTCGTTACATTATAATGTTAAGTAGTACAAAATAGTTATATCATAGACAGAAATAGTCTCCACAGATATCCTAGTTTATTAAATATTTGCACGCTAGATTTTAAGTAGATTTTGAATGGGAATTTGTATCATCTTATCTTGTACCCAAAATCAAGCAAATAAATTATTTCATTTCATATTATGTTAATCCAGGTTCAAATCTTTCTACCAACCAAATTTCATCCAAATCCGCCCAGCTGTTTAGGCGTCGGTAATAAAGATACACACACAAACTTTCACATTTATAAAATTATTGGGATATTAAGTAATTTGATAGATTTTGAATGTGTCCATAAATCAAGGCTTCCTAACCGGTAACACTCCTGGGATAGGGCTGAAACCCGGTCGCGCCTCTGCGACCCGTGGCAAACCGCAGGGTAATATGATCATCTCTTTTTTGTCCTGTTTTTGGTCAGACACAGTGGGAACATTCACACCGGATCTTTGTTGGTAAGGAGACCGCACGCGAAGTGTTCGGGAGTGAACATAAAATAATATTTCCACAGCTTGATGTCTTACGGTATTTCGCTGTGGGGAATTGCCGCGGATATAAATACAATCTTTGTTTTATAAAAATCGAGTCGTTCGCGCAATTTATCAATTGAGACCTGCAGTGTCACTTAGAGATAGGTTTAAAGTGTATAACATTCTAACCTTTTCGTCACAGAAAATCTAATGTATGTCATATAGCATCATTTAGGAAAAATAGTGATAAACATGATGTCAATACAAGAAATAAAGATAAACTTGCAGGTCACATAAGTCGCCTCCGCAAAGTCAGTAATCCATTCAAAGGGTTATGTATACGCTTTTTCAATAAACATTCATGACTCAGGAATAAACGTTCATATTCATCACACAAACATTTACCCGTCGCGGGATTCGAACCCGCAACCGTTGGTTTCGCTGACAGGGTCACTATCCACTACACCAATCGGTCGTGATCTTGATGTCCACTGCTGAACATATGCCTCCCCCAGCAGTGGACATCCCGTGGCTAATATGAAATACTTAGGTACATAAAGTCACGCCTGTCCGTAAGGGTAGGCAGAGACCACAGACTTGCTACACCTCTTTTGCTTCATTCGAAATATCATCCTGAATCCTGAATACTAAAATTATGAGAAAAGCGATTTTACGACCTTGGAATCTAGGTAGTCCTTTTGTTTGGAAGCTAAGTATGTAGGTAAATTGCGCGGGCGTCCATTGTAGACAATCCCAAACGGCCAGGGTTAAGCTTTATCTGATACTTAATTAGTTTTGTAATCATGCATTATTCATGTCTTTATCTTAGCTTAATTAGGGGTTTAGCTTTGAATAGTGAAGTGGGCGCTTCATAAAATATGAATTTAAGCTCTTGCATTAATAAATGCCAAATGTGTACTTTATCTGGCCTACTAGTAAAATTTATAGCTGGGCAGAGTATTTTTACGAAGTGAAAGACGGGTGCCGCAAAGCCAAAATGATGTAAATAATTAAGTAAAATTTATCAAAACATAAGCCTACAGACATTTCAAGTGACAACGAATTCAAAAATTAATCTAACTGACAAGCATTAAAAAATCACCAGTACCTACCAAACTTGAACGTTATACGATCTCTTTCAATTTTAATAATTACAAATTTAGAAAATCCCAGAAAGAGTATATGATATCGTTCAAGTGCACGTTGCAAGTGAACAAATGCTGAGTCACTTATAACAATACCTAAGTATACTAATCTAATTCTACATAATATTTTATAATCTGTAACTAAACAAACCGATTTACTGTACCTACATCTATATACATAAATAACTGTTGTGACATTGTTATTAGAGCAATAAAAATAAAAATATCCATGGACATATACAGACAGCGCCATCTAGTTCCACGCTAAGCAACTAGGCTTGTGTTGTGGATACCAAATGGTTGATACACTACACAAATACATTTTTTTTTTGTAAATAAATACATATATAAATGAAAAACATCCATAACTCGGGTACACATGTTCGTATTCATCATACAAACATATGCCCCTAGCGGGATTCGAACCCGCGACCTTTTGGTATAGCAGCATAGATGCTAACCACTTCACCAAATAGGTCGTCATAAAACGCATTTGTATTTAAGCCAAGTCAGTAGTCTACAAGGTGACTGGGAAACATGACTGCAGTGGTTACTGGTCTCACAGGAATTTCCAAATCCACACTGGGTCCATATATGGTGGATTATAGCCCATACCCTCTTTAGTGCGAGGTGGCTACGCTCCAACAGTCCCACCACCACCTATGGCCATACCACCATCTAGGTATACTGGCCGAATCGCGGGGGTCAAAGTCAAAGTCAAAGTCAAAAATGCTTTATTTTGTAGGTACACAGGGTACACTTAAAAAGTGTCAATTTTACGTTTTTTAAGCTACTGCTTGTTCAAAATGCAATTTTCCCTGCGAAGAACAAGCAAGAAACTCGAAGGGTTGCTCTTTTAAAATCAGGCTTTGATTTTACATAAAGGTTTTTATATTTCATTATTAATCGTGAAATAGCCTGGCATGCGAACAATCTGATTATGTCCAGGGATGATTATCATCTAAATAGTCTGATATTTTATAATATGCTTTGTTAATTAGTTTCTGTTTTATAGTATCTTTAAATTTATCGAGAGGAAGATTTTGTATATCAACTGGGACCTTATTGAAAAAGCGTATACATAACCCTTTGAATGAATTACTGACTTTGCGGAGGCGACTTATGTGACCTGTAAGTTTATCTTTATTTCTTGTATTGACATCATGTTTATCACCATTTTTCCTAAATGATGCTATATTTTTTTTGACATATATTAGATTTTCAAAAATGTACTGTGACGAAAAGGTTAGAATATTATACTCTTTAAATCTGTCTCTAAGTGACACTGCAGGTCTCAATTGATAAATTGCGCGAACGGCTCGTTTTTGTAAAACAAAGATTGTATTTCACCCTTTTTTGTGAGGGTGCACGAGGCTCTGCACAATGACTCATCTCACCCGTGCACTGCTTGATCCCCCTACAGTTCTTATCTGTCCCTTCTCTATGACGGTTCTCCTCCTTCTGGGGTCCGACTTCTGGACTTCACTATAAAGGCTCGCTATCCAGGCAGTGAAAATTTTCTCTAGCGCTACTTTGCCATTTCATGTATACTGGACCCGCTTCTCATGCCATGCTCGTCAGAATACTGAATACAGAACCTTTTGAAAAGCAGGTATATGAACTCAGAGTCCACTAGGTCCGAGAAGTAGATTGATCCCGCCTCACCAAACTGTCCAAAAGTTCCCAGCGCTCCCGCTCGTACAGCCGCCCCGCTATGGTCTATTCATCGACCGATCCGTCTTCACGTGGAAGTTCAAGTACACCAAACAATGGTGCCACAAGCGACATGTTATCGCCCCTATAATGTTTTTTTTTATGCATAACGGATTGGTACTTGACCTCAATCACACCTGATGTTAAGTGAAAATGAGGTCCTACCATCTTATCTAAATCTGCCGCCAAGTAGCAATGTTAATAGCATTGTTGATTTCCGGTTGTCAGAGATAAGATAGCCAGTCCTCTAAATGTGTCGGGGTTTCCGGGTCAGTACGCTTCCACCTTGGACCTCATCTTCACTTAACATCAAGTGTGATTGAGGGCAAGTACCAACCCGTTGTTATAAAAAAAAGTATACTAAGGCCCGTATTAATAAATCAATCTCAATACACCCGAGATGCGTCTTAAGAAGTAGACACTATCTCAAGCTCCGTGCTAATATAAACCAATCTTGAGATCTACGCAGCTGAGATCATTTCTCAAGTATTCGCCTCAGCGGCGAATGAATGATAGTCTTGAGTTTCGTTTATTAATACGTGAAACTCGCCGCACCTCTCAAATGAGTACTGCTTGAGTATACACGCGCTTTTTAGGTCTCAAGTTAGGTTGTTACTTGAGACCGGTTATAAGATTTCCTAATATTGAGAATGGTTTATTAATGCTAAGTGTAGATATTTGACATTCAAGCAGTTGTCAGTAAATTTTGATAGTTGGGTGAACATTGTGAAATGATAAATTAAATGACATTGCCAAATCATTTATTGCCAAGTATTGTGAGCACTTGTCACTAATTTTGTAAGACTTCGTCATAGATTACGCAGTCGGAAATATAGATTTCAATACTACATCTGCTCAAATTGTGGGCGATGACGAACTGTAGCGCGTAAAGTTGCGCAAAACACTCAAATTGTAGATCGAAATCTTATCTTTAAGGAACCCAAACGAGAATTCTTGTAAATTATTGGGAAACGCTAAGTAATTTCATGTTCTAACCAAATTGCGTTAATGTCTAAATTAATCTTTCGACATTATAATTGGCTATATCTATGTTTTGATGGCATTTCATCAAATACTTAAAACTAGAGTATGTAAGAGATTTGGGGTTTGGACATATAGAACGAATGAGTGAGAGCAGATTTACGAAAGCACTGATGTAAACAATTTTAGTTACATTTATTTTCAAAAAAGTATAAATACAAAAATACGGGCATATATAATCTAAACGAATACTGAATTTACAAACTAAACTACCTATAATTAAAAAAATCACCTAGTTCAGTGCCATGACGACCTGTTTGGTGTAGTGGTTAGAAAGTGTTGCTGTTATACCAAAAGGTTCGAATCCCGCTAGGGGGCATATGTTTGTATGATGAATACAGACATGTGTTCCCGAGTTATGGATGTCTTTCATTTATATATGTATTTATTTACAAAAAAAATGTATTTGTGTAGTTTATCAACCATCTGGTATCTTTAATACAAGCCTAGTTGCTTAGTGTGGAACTAGATGGCGCTGTGTGTATATGTGCAAAGATATTTATTTATTTATTTATTATTATTATGGGGCACCGTACCTATAGTGTTTTTCACATTGCATGGGTACGGGGGACGTTTGAGATTTGACGTTTCTAGAGATGTGGTAAGGATACAATCGAATTTAAAAACTTAAAATAAAGAATCAACTTTAATGACAATAATTTAAGAGAAAAAAGAAACAAAATAAATAAGTTTCAATGGGCATTAATAGTATATTATTTATTTGAAAGTTATTTACATCGAATTTAGAAAAAAAGAAAATATAAAAATAACGTAATATTTACATAATTACAAAAAATGTATAGCGTCTAGCTCTCCCACCTGAGGCATTGCCCCCAACACACTGGCTGCATTGCCCCGCTGAATTGCTAGGCTTAATCTTTTAGCGAAAAAAGAGCCCGCCCTTATATCACCTGATGCCACAATTAGCTTATCAATTTTGTTTTAATTATTTATTGAAATGATTACATTTCATTTCAATACGTACGTATTCTTATAGTGTTTTTCACATAGCATGGGTACGGGGGTACCCATGCTATGTGAAAAACACTATAAGAGGCTGGCAGCATTACCTCTCTGTATATGTATACAAATGCGTTGAGAGATGTGGCTGCCAGCCCTCTTGTCGCCTAAGATATCAACCAAACGCGTAGATAACTCCGTTACTAATTTCAAATCTACTTATTATTGGTAATAAAAATTTACTTTAAAAATGTAAACTATTGTGGACGGTATCTGATCCAATTTTACTGTTTCTCGTTGCTACAAAGTTTCTAAAATTTATACTTAGATTCCAAATGGCCTATTAGTGATTTCATTTTATTTAATTTGAACACTTTATTGCATATATAAGTATACAATACAATACAATACAAATACACTTTATTGCACAGATTACAACAGATAAGAAAATACAGTTTCAGAAAAGTGGTAAGAACCACCACACAGTGGAAATGGTAAAAGTGGTAAAGTGTACAATGTATACAAATATACATTGAACAAACATAGGACAGAATTTACAATACACAAAAGGCGAGCTTACCTCTGTAAGAGATTTCTTCCAGCAAACCCTCGGAATGAAAACCAATTTAAAGTTTTTTTTTACTGCAGACAAAGAGCGATACTTAAAATATAAAACAATACATTAACAAAACATCACTGTTATAGGAACACAATTGATAAAAGACAAAACATTAAGAATTATAGCAATAATGGTTTGACTGTAGTACTATTTTATAAGACCAAATAAGTGATGTTATAAGCCTGGCCTTTTCTCGAATAATTTTTATTTGTTCTTATTTCGCTCTTTATTTGATTTCTTTTTTTTAATCCACGACGATTCCATACTTGACCTCAATCACACCTGAAGGTCAATTCTCGTAATGTCATGTATTACAATTCCAGTCAAATTCAGTTTGGGTCTAGTCTCGATCTTCTAAATGTCAAATACGCCATTCTCCTGTCACAATATTTGAGGTTTGTAATGTGATTTGTTCAACTTTCGATCACATTTCGATATAATCACATTATAAACCTCCAATATTGTGACAGGAGAATGGCGCATTTGACATTTAAGTAGAAGATCGAGACTAAACCCGAATTGAATTTTGACTGGAATATTACGAGAATTGACCTTCTGATGTTAAGTGAAGATGAGGTCGAAGGTGGAAGCGTACTGACCCGGAAACCCCAACACGTTTGGGGGACTGGCTATCTTATCTCTGACAACCGAAACACAACAATGCTATTAACATTACTGCTTGGCGGCAGATTTAGATAAGATGGCGGTAGCTAGCCAGACGGACATTTAAAATGCCCTACCACCAACCAAACCGAGTACTTAAACAAGTACCCCGCTGGGGATCAAAACCGCGACCTCTGAATCGTAAACCCAATGTTGTTTACATTGAGCCACGGAGGCGGCGCTCATTCAGTAATCAGTCTTTGCGTTCCATGCATTGAAAAAAGATAAACAAACCGTTAAAAACTTGCTGAGGCAATTGCGGTGGCGGACGTAAAATTCCTTGCGGAAGTTTCGCGGATGCGGAGGCGAGGTTACAACTCTACTTCATATGGCAGTGCTCTACTTGGCAATTAGGGCCGTAAAGTGTATGTATATTATGTGTTATGTAGCCTAAGTTTAAGCCATGGTCAATAAACTTTATGATTATTTTAAAATTTATCTGCGCTATAAAGGCAACCACGTGTCACTCACAAATCTACATTTTCACACACATAACGATTTCTTATACCTAATCTAACCCGAATGAAATTTGGTATATATGTAAGTAGAACGTATTCCGGTTTAAAACATAGCCTGGATTAAAACATAGGTGCTACGTTGCGGCTGGGATATTTATATCGTCTGGCTAACTACAACAGTCAAGCACCTACCGTCGTCCTGAAGGGCAATTCTCGTAATGTCTCTTATTACACTTACAGTCAATATTCAGTTCGGATCTAGTCTCGGTCTCCAAATGTCAAATACGTCATCCTCGTACTACAATATAAAGGTTTGTAATGTGATTATATCGAAATGTGATCGAAAGTTGAACAAAGCTTTTAACATCAAGTTCGAGATTTAAAAAATTGACAGGTTCGTCAAATATGCGCTTGCTTCCTTATGTTTATTCTCTTTCACATTTGTCAAAAAAACTACTTATATCACTTCAGCTGGGCAATACTGAACAATTAATAGTGAGAGCTTTGTTTTCAACTTTCGATCACATTTCGATATAATTACATTACGAATCTTTATATTTAATGTCGTATTTGACATTTAGGAGATCGAGACTGGATCCGAATTGAATTTTGACTGTAATTGTAATAAGAGATATTACGAGAATTGCCCTTCTGGTCTTCGTCCTCACTACGGGCTACGGGATCCGCGTCGTGACACCTGAGGCGGGTGTAGCCAGGGAAGTGCTGACTGAACTGCGGAAGTGAATCTAGACGGGTCTCTCGACCCACTAACCACTTCGTTTTTTTTTTTTATCCACAACGGGTTAGCACTTGACCTCAATCACACCTGATGTTAAGTGAAGATGACGCCGAAGGTGGTAGCGTACTGACCCGGAAACCCCATCTTATTTAGGGGACTGGCTATCTTATCTCTGACAACCGGAACACAACAATGCTATTAACATTGCTGTTTGGCGGCAGATTTAGATAAGATGGTGGTAGCTAGCCAGGCGGACATTTAATATGCCACCAACCAAACCGAGTACTAAATATGTACTCCGCTGGGGATCGAACCCGCGACCTCCGATACGTAAACCCAATGTTGTTTACATTGAGCCACGGAGGCGGTTCGTGAAAATTAAATGAAGATTATTTTGTGCTAATCTGGTGTGCAATAAAAGTCCCCTCACACCCAGGTTACACTGGCCCGATAAAGTGAGTAGCTCCCGCGGGATAAACAAATTAAACACTCGTGATACAGTTATTCCTTGCAAACGATGCCGCGCGAGGAAAGCTAGTGTTATATAAGGTACAAATGGCTTCCACCACCGCTGCTCAATTTAACCGATACACTTCTCGCCGAAAATTAAATTTCCATCCACATCACCTGGATGAGTGGAAGTCTACCACTGTACGTTTCTCAAGAAACTTCTTACCACGTACGATCATCCTGTGGAACGGATTTCCGGCAGCGGTATTCCAAAACGAGTACGACATTGGAACCTTCAAGAAACGAGCCTACACCTTCCTCAAAGGCCGGCAACGCATCTGTGACCCTTTTGGTGTTGCGTTGGTGTTCATGGGCGGCAGTGATTGCTTTCCATCAGGTGACCCGCATGCTCGTTTGCCGCCCTCTCATATAAAAAAAAAAAAAAACCTCATGCAGCCTCATCTTCAATATGAGATGTGATTGAGGTCAAGTCAAAAGGTGAGATTGTGGTCAAACGCGTATCCAGATAATCATAAAAAAAAACTAGGGGAAAGGTTATTAGCCATGTCACAGATTACTAATAAGTTACTAAAGTGCCATGTGCCATGTTTGATGAAAATCGGTTCAGCCATTTCGAACCTAATTAACCTTTAACATGGTAACTTTGACGTAGAGAATATATCCGAGACATTAGTTACTTTGACATAGATGGCTCAATGTAAACAACATTGGGTTTACGATTCGGAGGTCGCGGATTCCACCCCCAGCTGGGTACATGTTTAAGTAGTTTGGTTGGTGGTAGGGCATTTTAAATGTCCACCTGGCTAGCTACCACCATCTTATCTAAATCTGCCGCCAAGCAGCAATGTTAATAGCATTGTTGATTTCCGGTTGTCAGAGATAAGATACCAGATGGTTGATATACTAAACAAATACATTTTTTTTGTAAATAAATACATATATAAATGAAAAACATCCATAACACGGGAACACATGTCTGTATTCATCATATACAAACATATGCCCCTAGCGGGATTTGAACCCGCAACCTTTTGGTATAACAGTCAAAGTTTCTGACCACTACACCAAACAGGTCGTCAAATATATATATATATATATTTGTAATTATATATATATATTGGTATGGTTGACTCCTCGGCGTATTCTATATTTAAAATGTATGCTATATCAGTATAGATTTTAACATAGATCTGACTACAAATCGTCCCACCTCGTCTATGGTGTACATTAACCATAAATCTTTAAGTTTCCTTAAATGGCATACTGTGGAAGGGATGGGTTGACTGTCCTGTTCCTCCATTACCATATACAAGTGTGTACATTCCCGGATCCCAAAATGGCCGTGTCAAAATAAAGAACGACCTATTGTGTGGAGGTTGCGCTCGCGCCGACCGTGTCGGTAAACAGGGACCTCAGCGCCATAGAGTTGGCGGTCTTACTTTGAATTAACAGTACAGTAACTTTATCACATTAATGGACACTACATCGATAGTAAAGTTAAACATATAAACATAATGCTGGTTGTTTCCTCGCCCAACGCTTAAGTATCTGCATACAACGAGGAAACGCCGCCAGCGTTTTGTGTACCTTGCCTCGCGGCCCCAATTTTTTACATTTCTTCTAGTTTATATTTAAATTACATCTCTTTATTTGTTACTGTTTTTAAATAAATATATATGACGGATAGATAAAAAAAAAAAACATAATTATATATATTTTTTTAATTTGAACTCTACTCCAAAAAGCTTGCATCGTAGATTATACATACATTCACACTTCTATAACTTGTAAATATTTACTTACTGTTATTAAACTTCAAACTTCAAAACTTCAAGCATTTATTTCAACGTAAGATACATGATATCATTTGTTGAATGTCAATTTAAATCTACTGGAAATAAAAAAGTTTCTTGCATTTATCTGTCAGTCGGTATGTCCAAGCTACTACCGCTTCGGAAAGGGAATTCATCTGTGGGAAAAGAAGCGGCGCAAGAAACCCACAGGATTACCTATTCTAACACATTCTAATGTTGAAGTTTATACTTTAGGTATAAGAGGTTAGGTACATTTGAATAGTGTAAAACAACAGCAGGGATTCCTGCCTCCTAAACTAGGTGTAACCTGTGCAATAGGAGACAGTTCCTCCTCAGTGAATAAACATGTTGCATGAACAGAATTGACGCGAATATGAACAGAATGAACTCCAAACTGTACTTTGCCCAAAACTTTGTTTCTAGTAATAAATTGCAATAAAAATTAATTTCATTAGGGCCTACAATCCCCTAAGATTCTAATAAAGAAAAAAAAATGGACCTAGCTATAAAAAAAACAAAAAGTTTAAGGGAATAAAAATGATAGAATTTCTAAAAAAAAAAAATCCCCATAAAAAAATTTATGACCAGGATTTTTTTTATTGCCTGAATAGGTAGGAGACGACCCCACCAACCCCCCATTTTCGTATGTTCAACGATCTGCCGAACACAGACACATCCATAAATGTTCCGCTGTTGGCGCGGAACACTAAAACACTCATACGGATAGATCGTTTAACCTTGAATCCTAATAAATAACAGACAATTCCACTCGTCGAGGATTTACTAACGCATATGAGCTTTGAAAGTGGCGTAACTACTTTACAAGCTATAAAGCGGCGCTTTTGACTACAATGTAAGAAATAGACGCTGTGGGAAACTGTAAGAGCTATGGCAAATGTTGTTTTTGCCATGTTAGATATAGTGCACGCTGCGCATACGACGCGGTTATGTCGGCGTAAAGTGTGAGAGATATGCAACATTTTTTCCCCCGACTACGGCGAAGCCAAAATATATTGAAAGTGTTGTTAAGGCCGGGTATTCCTGCAACAGTAGGCATTTAACGCTAACCCGGATGCGCGCGCGAAATATACTTCGCGACGACACGCAGCGGCAGTACTCGCCAGGGACTGAATGCGGTTACGGTATAAGGTTAAGGTACTTTAAAATCATAACGATACCCTTGTTTTATAAAGGTAGGGCCATACCGTTATTTAACCTTTTCGCGATTTCGGTACCGAAATATGGAGAAACGCGGGTGGGTTCGGGGCGGAGGTATGCGCGCGAGGCCCGCGGAGAGGCGCGCGGGCGCGGGGCGGGGCGCGGCCGCAGCGCAGAGACACGTACAAAGTTTAGAAATTAATTTTCTATTTTCTGATATGTAATATTATTTTGTTTTTTCTTTTGTGCTCTAAAGTAAAATGAACTAAAGTACCTAGCTTATTAGTACAGGTACTTTTATGAAAACAAGGTCAGATAAGTTGTATAATATATGCATATAATAAGTTTTCATTTCACTGAGGATTTGAAGTGAATTCTTACAGAATAGCACAGCTGTTCCCGTGGGAATTACGGAAAAAAGTATCCTTGAAATAAGTCCAGAAGTTTTATATTATAATTTTCATTCAGATTGTAATTGTTTAAATTTATATAATCCTAACCTTAATCATCTCCGAAAATGATTATAATATATTCAGCGGTTTTTGCGAGATTGAGTTACAAAATACAGATGTACACTTTCATATTTTATAATAATACATAGTATTGTAATAAATTGGATAGGTATACTCACTCATTATCTCTTGTTTTGCCAAAATATGACTTACGATAGTAGACAACTCCCTCGCTCGACACGTGCAAACACGAAAATAATAAATAAAACTAGAAAATCACCGTGTGGGTCAGAATGGCGGGTGTATTGTTTCAGAAATGATTATGTTATATACGACAGAAAAGTACCTACAATGTACTAGTATGTACCTTTAATGAAGGTAATGTACCTCAATGAAACGGGAGCAATTATAATAATAAAGTGAGCCGCGGTCCTGACGGTCAGAATCGCGGGTGTATGTTGAAAATGAATGTAATAGAATAGCCATGGGTATGTACTATTTACCAAACGAATGTACCTTCAATGTACCTCACGAAAATAATCAAAATCAAATTGAATGAGTAATTAATGAGGAAATCAAGAAAACAAACTTTTGACGCCTACAATTTTTTTATAGCAATATGAATAGAGTTCTATTTTGCTCGTATTAAGAATGTAAAGCCAGTCATAAGAGAAATATTTATGGGTTTGTATATATGCTTCGATAAAGTAAAGAAACATGGATAAGACATAATCATTTACTCAACGTTTATCAAAAGTTACAAAGAAAAAACAAAAAGCGTGATTACTTTTGTCCATATAATATACAATGCACAATTATGTTTTTACGGCTTCTTGTAGTTCGATTACATAGGTCATCATAACACACCCACTTATTTTGTCTGTAGCAATGGGCCTTGTAATGACCGATTTTGTCAAAAGTATTTGATATCGGCGGTAAGAATTCAATAATCCCTATGATCGTGTATGTTTTTGATTCTAGATTAATTTCCAGTGGCACTTCATCTATGCACACCAAGTCACTTTGACTTATCTCAAAATTTATAACATTTTGCAAGACATATGTAAATGTTCGTATTCCATTGCAGTTATTACGACGACACAATACTACGTTATCGCTTACCAGCATAGATGCTGCGAAATCATTTAATTCTGAAACTTCCTTTTTGTTCATATCAATTAGCAGAAAAACAATCTTTCTGGTTACATTATTGAAAACACAAGATTCGTTTGTACAATTTTCTTTAATATCAGCGCTATCAATTGCATCAATCAAGAATTCATCAAATATTTTTGTCACGCTACATTCACAGTGTATTTCGGTGATTCCTTTTGAAAAATTCGTTTTAAAATATTGTTCTGCAATTTGAGCACGAATTCTGTACAAGTCTTGTTTTGTTTTCTCGTCATCAAGGAAGGTTTTTTAAACATACAAAAATTATTGCCAGTGTTAGTTAATAGTTGTAGTCACGGCAAAACCATCAAGCACAAGCCGCTGCAATTACTTGAGCCGCAGCATCAAATGCGCATGTGTTCTTTAGTACTACCTTTTCCACACCAGATCTAGTTTTGAGACTGTTTAATAGAAGAGGAACGTCCCTAATAGGTCTTTTCTTTTTAGGCAATTCCTTGCTTCCGAGGCCTCTCCAATTTTCTATTACCGTAGGGTTTTCTGCGAAAATCGAGTCATCTAAATATATTTCTTTTCTTTTTCTTGTGTTTACAGATTGTTACACACACTACTTCATCTTTATAATAAAAGTTTCCTACGGAACCCTCAAATTATTATTTTATTTAAAAAGGGTCTCACCACGGTATTGCGGTACGCTAATTTGTCCGGTTGCGATGACGTCGTTAAGACGATTTCTAATTAGAGTGGGGGAACCCGAATCGTCCTCTGTTTGACCGCGACCTTGCTACCGGGAGAACACTGCTTCGGTTGCCACCTGAACCCTCTTAAGTAAACTACGGAAAATCCCTCTAGGCTGAGTTTCCATAATAGTCTGGCTATTTTTAATGTAAGCTGTTTCTGATTTTGTGTCTGTCAACTGCGTGGTGTTCGTTATGGTTGCTGAGCCGTGAATACCAGCAGTGGACGAGGATATATGTGGGCACTAACTAATGCCTGCCTGTGCTCTTCAGGATCAAGGTCCGAAGTGACTAATTGTCGGCGTCGACATCCAGGTCTGCACCTGGGAGACCTTCGGGGTTGATCTACCCTCCCCCAAAAACCGCTCATCCAGCATCCACCTCGTCGTCATCTACGAGAGGACTCGAAGGCTACGTCCACTGCAGCTCCAAGACCTTCAGGCCAGTGACCGTACGGGGAGATTTGCCGAGGGGTGCAGGGGAGTGAGCTGAATGTACAATAAACCCACTAAATCCAAATCAAATTGGTATTCTTTTCTTCTATACCTACCTGCTGGCGGCTAAACGGGCGCTAAACGTCCTAAGACAACCCCTAACCGCCGCACGAACATTTACATATGTCTTGCAAAATGTTATAAATGTTGAGATAAGTCAAAGTGACTTGGTGTGCGTGCATAGATGAAGTGCCACTGAAATAAATCTAGAATCAAAAACATACGAGATCATAGGGATTATTGAATTCTTACCGCCGATATCAAATACTTTTGACAAAATCGGTCATTACAAGGCCCATTGCTACAGACAGAATAAGTGGGTGTGTTATGATAACCTATGTAATCGAACTACATGAAGACGTAAAAACATAATTGCACATTGTATATGATATGGACAAAAGTAATCACGCTTTTTGTTTTTTCTTTGTAACTTTTGATAAACGATGAGTAAATGATTATGTCTTATCCATGTTTCTTTACTTTATCGAAGCACATATACAAACCCATAAATATTTCTATTATGACTGGCTTTACATTCATAATACGAGCAAAATAGAACTCTATTCATATTGCTATAAAAAAATTGTAGGCGTCAAAAGTTTGTTTTCTTGATTTCCTCATTAATTACTCATTAAATTTGATTTAGATTATATTTTCGTGAGGTACATTGAAGGTACATTCGTTTGGTAAATAGTACATACCCATAGCTATTCTATTACATTCATTTTCAACATACACCCGCGATTCTGACCGTCAGGACCGCGGCTCACTTTATTATTATAATTGCTCCCGTTTCATTGAGGTACATTGACCTTCATTAAAGGTACATACTAGTACATTGTAGGTACTTTTCTGTCGTATATAAAATAATCATTTCTGAAGCAATACACCCGCCATTCTGACCCACACAAATCACCGACAAGGACGCACGGCGCGCTGCGCCGGCGATTCATCAAAGGAACCGTTTTCATAAAGGTTTAGGTACCAGAAAATTTCGGTACCGTTATTTCATTTCGGTATCGTTTTTTATCGATATGGAAATATTCCAATAGCCGAATTTTACGGTATGACGTCATACCGTTAACCTTTATTACCTTTATTTTTCGGTTATTCAGTCCCTGGTACTCGCATGTCCTCGCCAGCGACATAGTATAGAAATAATCAGTAGGACAATTTTATTCGACTGTAGAAATGCATTTTTTATGATACTTTGTTTATAGTAGGATGTTTTAGAGTTTCGTAAGTAAATGAGGTAAGCCATTAATAATTTATTTCCTTACTTAATTGGTTTAGGCGTAAAAAGGTAACAGATAAACGACAGAGTTACTTTCGCATTTATAATATTAGTATTGATTATAAAATATAATTATAATAAAATTACATTATAATCATTTAACATTATCCTAAATGATCACAATATCAAACAACTGGCTATTGGTATTTTCACTATCCATCACTGACCGCAATCCAAATTGAACAATGATAATCACATACATTACATTCGAAATGTACTGTGAGTTATTTGCGTTAAAGTTGATTTTTCGTTGCGACATATCGTTGCGCGGCTCCTTTGTCGGTCTTCTGATGCTATAGTATCAAAATTATTTTAAAACTCCTCTAAATTTAACTGGCGTGTGCCATGTGCCGATTGTATATTATCATCAGCTTTACACAATTAACGCTTTATTCCAAGATGGTTTTGAAAAAAAAAAATAAACTACCTAAGCCAATACTTTCTATTTCACTTACCTACTTTCTATTTTTTTCTTTACGGTAAAAAAACTCATCCAGTACTGAAGAGGTAGAGCCACGCTGCAAGCTATTTTTTTAGCTCGCAGCATGAATGAGTCGGCTCGATCGGTGAAGTACCACCCTCACGCAGAAGACCGACGTTTGAGTAGCGGCATTTTGCCACTGCGCTTCGCCCGGTATGCGAGGGCGCCGGAAGCCCAACCCAGTCTCCCCTCAGAATAGTAGCGGTATTTGAAGAAGACCCCAGGAGGATACCAGCACGCTTCGTGCTGGAAAATACCTCCATGAGCGTCGCTCAGGCTGCCCTACGTATTCTGGGGTGAGCAACCTCAAAGGCCGGCAACGCATCTGCGACCCTTCTCGTGTTGCAGATGTCCATGGGCGGCGGTGTTACTTTCCATCAGGTGACCCGCAGTTTGCTGCCCTATCTCATAAAAAAAAAACACACACTATTAAATAGACGTTAACTATAAGGGTTGATCTAAATCAGCAACTGGTTCTGGCGCAGATGACGAAGATATAGGAATATCTTGTAAATGTACATCAGTTGGCGATATCCATGTCCTGAAATAATAATTCTTCCTTCAACAGATATGTAAAAAATACATATATCTATACAAAACAAATAATTTTTGATTTGTATAATGTTTATGTCACTGAAAGACAACAAAAAATTAACTTACTTAGTAGCAGAAGGTTGCAAATCAACAGGCTTTAATGTTATTAAAGATTCTTCAGACCTGTTAGAGGCATCGTCACAAGGTTGTCTGAAAAAAGAAACGACTTCATTAAAATGCAAAATTGAGCAGGTAAATCTAAGTATGTTATTATTATTATTTAATCGTTTATTACAAACATGTTTACTTAAATGCATCACTTTATACTCTTAAATTTAAAACAAGTTTGTGTGATATTGCACACACCATTTTAATACTAGGTACCTACTTCTATGCATCTGAGTTAACATAATATGTAGGTATGTACTATTTACTCTATGGTCAGGATAGAGATTGTCAAGAAAACAAAGACAATACTTACTGTGCTTCTGTGCTATTTGTTTGTAGAAATAAGCCTTTCTTATTTCGTGTTACTTTAGAACTGAAACAATAAATTATGTAATTATTAAAAAAAACATCATAATTACAAAATCATTTAAAGCTAAAACAATTAAGATAGGTAAGTGAAAGGAAAACAGTAATGTAATGGTACGTCCCCTCACTAGCAACTCGTTCCAACACTATAGGGCACGCACGACTCGCGCATTGTGATTGGCTGGCCTCCATGCACTGACCGGAAACCCACCGGCAAGCTCGCGTCAATGCTCCCCGCACACCTCAGTCCTCATTTTTCGTTATGTGTAGCATTTAATCCTATTGTGAACGCATTGTATCTTTACTAATTTTATTGTAGGTATTGCTCATCATGACGTGACGAGACATGAACTTTATCAATAAACGAGAGACTAAATTGTAGAAACTGATTATAACATAATATTTACTGTTAAGACTCGTAGAAACTACTGATATAGATGTATACTGTGGTCAGGAGTTACGGATGATGTTGAATCCATACTAATATTATAAATGCAAAAGAAATAAAACTTACTATATTTTCTTAGCAATGTTTTTCTTCTTCGTCAGCGATTGTTTGGTTTTTTTATTTTTTTTTATTTCCCATTTTCACAGAATTTTTATCTTGCAATTAAATACTTTATACACAAAATAAAACTATTATACACACAAAAAAAACTTAAGAATGTTAACTACCTACTAATATTATTAGTTCAATAAATCACAATATAAATATGACACAAAAAAGTACTTTATAATTCGACGAATTTATACAACAGAAGGGTCGCGACCGCGCAAAATTTGGAACAGGTCCTACCTCGGCAAGGTCTCGCGAGACACTGGCGAGTGCCGCGTGGATCGAAAATCACTTGAATAATCGATAAAAAAATTAGAAGATGATATAAAAAAAATCGATCGGGAGTAATCCCTCGAGTTATCTATAAACTTTATTTTAGTAAATGATTCGTAATATAAAATCATTTATTATAAGAATAACATCGAAAATAGAAGATAAAATGACAGGAAAAGAGGCAACTTTGTGAATTAATTCTATCGAGCCAACTTTATCAAATCGTGTTTCCATCGGATACATTCCCTAGAATATATCCTCAACAATATAAATAAATTTTCGTAGATTTTAATTTCACTGTTTACTACTTCAAAACTAAATTCAAAAACGTGTTTATGTGGGAATACCCGGACAACAGCCTCAACGCCTCAGGCGCTTTGGATGAAAGAGGTGTCTTTAGATTCTTTCTATTCCTGGGAATGGCATAGCATATATACATTTTAAGGATACAAGTGTCCAAGCTATATTATATTATAGCATGCTTATTTGTATGCGCTGTGGCACAGAATTAATATAATAATAATAATAAATAATAAATAAATAAATATCCTTAGACATACACACAGCGCCATCTAGTTCCCACAGTAAGCAACTATATGCTTGTGTTGTGGGTACCAGATGGTTGATATAATACATAAATACATATTTTTTTTGTAAATAAATACTTATTATAAATGAAACATCCATAACTCGGGTACACATGTCCGTATTCATCAGACAAACATATGCCCCTAGCGGGATTCGAACCCGCAACCTTTTGGTATAGTGGTCAGAGTTGCTAACCATTACACCAAACGGGTCGGATATACTCGGCACTATATGATTCTTGCCACAGCATTATGCTGAGCTGGAACCTATGTCAGCTTGCATTATTATGATTTAGTTTTAATTTCTCAAAAAATTTTCATGTACATGCCCATTGTAAGCTGAATAAATGTTTTTCTTTCTTTCTTTCTTTCTTCTATTTTGACGACCTGTTTAGTGTAGTGGTTAGAAACTCTGCTGCTATACCAAATGGTAGCGGGTTCGAATCCCGCTAGGGGCATATGTTTGTATGATGAATACAGACATGTGTTCCCGAGTTATGGATGTTTTTCATTTATACAAGTATTAACAAAAAAAGAAATATCAACCATCTGGTATCCATAACACAAGTCTAGATGCTTTATGGGCCTAGATGGCGCTGTGTGTTTGTGCAAAGACATTTATTTACTATTTATTTATTTGTAAAGATAGGAATGATATATTTGAATATGGACATGATGTACATTATATGATTTTTTTTTTTCAGTGATACCGACAATGTGAAAATGTACTAATTAATATTTGCACACTATTGGCAGCATGGAACTGTTAATAACATCTATTTGTAAGCCCATACTCTGTCTAAAATAAATCATTATTTTTATTTTATTTTTATTCAGAACGGGTCAATCACACTTGATGTTAAGTGAAGATGAGGTCGAAGGTGGAAGCGTACTGACCCGGAAATCCCAACACATTTGGGGGATTGGCTATCTTATCTCTGACAACCAGAACACAACAATGCTATCAACATTGCTGCTTGGCGGCAGATTTCGATAAGATGGTGGTAGCTAGTCAGGCGGACATTTAAAATGCCCTAACACCAACCAAACCGAGTGCTTAAACATGTACCCTGCTGGGGACCCAACCCGCGACCTCCGAATCGTAAACCCAATGTTGTTTACATTGAGCCACGGAGGCGGTTAAAATTCATTCATGCGTAAAGTCACCAAGTGCGAATATCTCGACAAGCATGATAAATAAAGTAACATTTAAAACAGCAATATTCTACGATCTTTTAGAGTAACGAAATTATAGTGTATACAATTGACGACCTGTTTGGTGTAGTGGTTAGAGACTCTACTGCCATACCAAATGGTCGCGGGTTCGAATCCTGCTAGGGGCATATGTTTGTATGATGAATACGGACATGTGTACCCGAGTTATGGATGTTTTTCATTATAATATGTATTTCTTTACCAACCATTTGGTATCCATAATACAAGCCTAGTTGCTTAGTGTGGAACTAGATGGCGCTGTGTGTATGTGCAAAGATATTTATTATTAGGAGATCTACAGACAGGCTGATAATGAAAGCACTTACGCAAACACGTTGGAGTATGATTTCCATTTTGAGATTATGATGTAATTTAATAACAGAATAAATGTTTGCGTTTCGAAATTTCAACATATTCTTTCGTTTTCTAGAATTTATGCCGCATATAGTATTAGAAATAACTCACTCCAGGCTTTCCCAGCACTACCGGACAGGCACTCGCTCGTGGAGCGTGACCGGCAGGTGCGCGGGCGCAGCGCGGCGGGGGGCGGGAGGGGGGAAAAGGGCGCAGGTCGTAGGGCAGCGGCCGACCGTGAAATGAGACCATTGTGGACGCTCTCCCACGGCTTACGGTAACTTTAAACTATATTACAATTTGTTCGTTCCCTGGTAACATCTTATACAAAGGCTTCATTGCCGTAGACCTACAGCAGCGGTTCCCAATTTTTTTTGACCACGGATCCCTAATTGATCCTAAATATTTGGCGGATCCCCAAATCGAAAATAACAAAATTGTAGGTATCTTGTGTATAAATACGCCTAAGCATAAAAACAAAAATAAAAAAAATTGTTAGCCAATTGAGACGCGATCTCAATCTCAAGAACGATTTATAAAGGTCAGGTTATCAAGGTCAGGTTGAACACGGATCACTTGTGGCCTTTCCACGGAACCCCAGGGTTTCGAGGACCACCATTTGGGAACCGCTGGACTAGAAGTCCTAGAGATATCCTGTCTTCTCCGATACTTCAAATTTTTAAGAACCTTCCCGAACCCAATCGATCTTATTTGATATACTCCACGAAATATCTTTCTGACTCTACTATGATTCGTCTACCCAAAATATGCTGAAGGCTGTGCGATTGTGGAATCAACTGGCATTTCACGTGAGAAAGTCCCAAGCACTGAATGCTTTTAAAACTAACGTACTCGTAAAAAGCGCTCGGGTTCTAACGCGTTTTGACCTGTAGAAGTTTGAACACTATTTTTTTTAATTTGAGCACTATTTTGTTTTTTTTTATTTATTTATTTAAAGGAAAGCAAACAGCTATACATATTAAAGGGGTATTTTTTACAGTATGCATCGTAGATCATCAACAAAGCTTCCACCGATTAGAACATATGTTAGCGCGTCATTTGGAGGCTCCACTGAAAACCAGCGTTGTAGTGAACGGCTACAACCCATGCTGAGTTGGAGACCTTTGACTCCACCTTGCGACACCAACAATTAGATGGCAAACACAATGTTATTTTTTGTATGTGTCTCGTCTGTGTAATATTTGTACCAGATTGTTTGTGTCATGAGATGGGTTTAAATAAATTTTTCTTTTTCCTTCTTTCTTATGTTATATGAAATCTTGGATGAGTAAGTTCACTTACGGTAAATATGGCAAAAATAGTTTATATTTTATCGAAATAGTTGAATTCCACGTTGTGTATTGTGTCATTTAGCTTTTTGGGTAATTTAATTTACAGCTAGTTTATTACGTTGTCGCGACTTGACGGTTGTGTTTTGTCTAGTTAATATGGTACTTAGCTAGATTTAATGAATTAACCGTGAAAGTTCAACAATTATCTTGTCTCGAACTAGTTAATGGCATCTCGTCGCGGCCGGAACAGAAACTCGCGCAAAAAACTCGCCAGATGCGCACCGACATGATAGCGGCTAATGATAGGCGCACGCGCACGCAGTAGTTTAGATTCGAGACATGTTTGAGTGGATTTCTATGCAATTAACACTTTCGTGACAAGCGTCTGATAAAAAAATGGCGCCGGAATTAGAGATTCTATTACAATGTCTGTCATTAAATATGATGTTCTAATTAATTGAACACTAGATACAAAGTATTCCAAACAATATTTAACAAATTTGAAGACATAAAATTTCTGACCAATAATCCGCAAATTTGTTTTTTTTTTTAATTTCGATATATCCAGTGACACTTGCGCAATAAAAATGAATCTAATAACGACGTATCATTCATCAAAATTGCTTCAGCCGTTTATTAGTGTGCGTGCTTGACCAAATCCCAAACAAATAAGGAGTAGCGAAAAGTACTCAAAGGATCTCGGTTTTGAGGAAAAGTAAGACCCGTATTAATAAACCATTCTCAAGATTGAGAACAGTCTTGTGATCGGTCTCAAGTAAACGTGTTAATTAGTAAACCTAACTTGAGACCTGAAAAGCACGTGCACACTCAAGCAGTAGTCACTTGTAAGGTGCGCCAAATTTCACGTATTAATAAACGAAATTCAAGACGCATTCATTCGCCGCTGAGGCGAATACTTGAGAAGTGATCTCAGTTCAGTAGATCTCAAGATTGGTTTATAAATACACACGGAACTTGAAATAGTGTCACCTTCTTAAGAGGCATCTCGGGTGATACAGCCTTAAGACTTGTATTGAGATGTGTACTTTTTTTTATGCACAATAGGTTGGTACTTTCCCTCAATCACACCTGATGTTAAGTGAAGATGAGGTCGAAGGTGGATGCGTAAATAATATAAAGGTGGAATAAACGAAACTCAAGACTAACATTCACTCGCCGCTGAGGCGAATACTTGAGAAGCGATTACAGCTGAGTAGACCTCAAGATTCGTGTATAAATTAGCACGGAGCTTGAGATAGCGTCAACTACTTAAGACGTATCTCGGTTGATATTGTTTAGTTTACGATATGTGACACCGAATAAATACTTCTTTCTTTCTTTCTTACAAGTAAAGTTACTCTCATGCTCGCATGCCCGTGACCCGCATGCTCGTTTGCCGCCCTCTCATAAAAAAAAATACTCTCCTTTTGTTTTAATTTCACTCTGGCTAGAGGCCTTTCTGTGTTGCCAGAAAACCTTGCATCAAACCGATGCGCACGAATTCGAACGCCACATCTCTATGTATTGTCGCACCTGGCTTTAATTCTCATAAATTCAGACATTAACAATCCAATCAAAATATATGCCATTCACCCTCAATCTATTTGACACTTTGTTTAGGAGTCACTCCAGTAGGTGAAGATTTGTTGCAAATAAATTAACAACAACCAAAATATCAGTTTACAGCACATCCCTTCGCTTTACAGAAATAATTTCATTATTTTTTTTTTTTTAAGCGTAACAAAACGTAAAAGCTGATACCCCACGAGCACTTCCCCTCTGCTAAAGGACGTTAGATGAATGATACGTTTTACTCATTGTCACAATTGGACATTATGAAAAAGAACTGGTTCTAAACAAAACTGCTACCGACATTCTAAACATAACGCATGTTAATTCGAAGGGGCTAACCGTCTTTCGGATATAATGAACTTTTTTGTATGTAGGTAACCTTTGTGTTCGGGGGAATTAAAATTCTGAATACGCAATTACGTGTGTACCTTATACTCTGAGCCGATGTGAGAATTTCTACATACGCGATGCTAGGCCACACACAGTTGAATTCAGTGGAATTCAAATTCATGTTTTGTTTTATTTACCTTTGCAACTCTAAGGAAACTGAAAAACCCACACACCTCCCCCTCATACTCGCTCACAAATTTTCCTTAATGAAATGAAATAAAAATCATTTATTCATGTAGGCAATACAATATGCACTTATGAACGTCATTTGTTTTTTAAACTACCACTAGCTCGAAACGCGACCACTACTGAGAAGAGCTAGCGAGAAACTCAGAGGGTTTGTCTCTTTTCAATTAATCATTTACAATCAAGAAAGGTTACAACAATTTTTTATATCGTGTAGAGGCGCCGTTTAATCCCATGGATTACTTTCATTAATGTAGTCTGAAATTTTGTAATATCCCTTTTTACATAATTTTTGTTTTATAATAAGTTTAAATTTATTAAGCGGAAGATTCCGTATATCAATGGGAACCTTGTTGTAGAAGCGCATACATTGACCTCTGAATGACTTACTAACTTTACTAAGTCTACTAAAAGGTACAGCTAATTGATTTTTAAGTCTTAAGACAGCGTTGTTATTTTTGTTAAATACACATCTCTAATTTTCTTTCGCTTCTTTTCTCAGAAATAGCATATCATACATTTAAAAAGTTTTACGCATGCAGATGCAGACGCAACAACGTTTTCGAGTGCTCATCATTCGATATAGTGGGTTTCGATCTAATAAGTTTTCGAAACAGCGTACCACTCAAAAAGATTTTCGCAACAGCGTGTGTCGCGACAACGTCATTCGAATCTTCATACTAAACCCTTGTGAAAAGGTGCAGCGATAATGACGGATCTTTTTGTAGCATTCTAGCAATACCAATTTATCCGTTATCTAGTATTCATAGCACAAGCTTTGCCTAGTTTGGGACTAGATGATTGGTGTAAGTGTCCGAAATATTTATTTATTTATTATTTGAAGAAAGATGATTGGTGTAAGTAATTAAAAAAAAAATACTTTGAGATCCACGCAATCAAGGTCGCGGGTGGAGAGACCAGACAAGGCAAAACTGTAAGGGCTCCTTTATGACTAAGAGAACTCTCGCATTGGCTCAAAGGAAATGAAATGAAAATGAAATGAAAATCATTTATTCATTTAGGCAATACAATATGCACTTATGAACGTCACTTGTTTTTTAAACTACCACTAGCTCGGAACGGGACCACTACTGAAAAGAGCTAGCGAGGTTTGTCTTTTTTCAATCAGTCATTTTAGTATAAGATCCGGCCATAGAAATATATACCCTCATCTGTTATTCGACTATAACAAAATTATTATGTTAGTTAATGAATATATTAATACATTGAAAATGGGTTGCCTAGCTAAATCGCGGGCCAAACGGTTAATTAATGTAAATCCAAATTAATTGTTTTTCAATTAACTTCCCCGATTTGTTATTTATAAAAATCGACCATTATCTGAAAGAACATAACATAAGGAACTGGAAAAATATAAGTTGCCTACTTTCCCTTCAGCCTAACTATGGAGTTGTCATGTATAAACATGCGAGCAAGCGTTATTAATATACCCTCATCAGTTATTTAATTGATTTTTTTTAATTAAACGTTATTTTATTCTCTTTCTAACAGTATAAGGTTGCCTCAGTAAAAGTTTGTCACATGCACGGTTGCTGTGATTTTAGATGCGTCGTACAAGCGAGCTACATTGAATAAATACTGGATTTAAGTCAGATTAAATATTAAAAATGGTATCAAATACTTTTCACTCACATATTTATTTAATAACAATACATAATTATAATTACATAAAAATTAGAAAATTTTTTTGTTTACATATTTTGATTCATGAATAGCAAAAATATTTTTTAATATCTATTAAAAAATTATATAAAAATTTTTCTTTCTCCAAGTCGCTACAGGTTTAGTGTAATAAAATATTATGACCAAATTATTTCTTTTAATATTTAGTAACAATATTGGTTCACTATATGCATTTGTTTAGTCACTCTCGTCCTTTACTCATGTCAGATGACCTGAATATTTTCTCTAAAAAGGCAGCAGGAAGATGTAATGCACTCTCTTGATGCCTCCGATTCACCTTTTAACATAGTGAAGCTCAAACTGATAGGGTCATCTTATCTCTATTTGCACGAAGGTGGGTTTGAGTTGATTCAATTCATTTCGTTACGAAAGTTTGAGAGATTATTTAATTCGAGGTAGAATAAACCACGCATTGGTGTCGATTCGGATGTACACCGACTAAACTAAAACTAGTTTTAAAGTAGTACTGTCTCTTTCTCCCTGGAATAGTACGATGCGACGGCACCACGCCAAAACTGGTTTTAGTTTCGTTGGTGTACATCCGAATCGACACCATTGTTGCTTGTAATACAACACTACAGAACTAAATAGTCATGAGTTGGCCACGAAAGGTTTTAAATCGATACAAGAAATTAAATGGAAAAAAAAGAATGAATTGTTTAGTGCACAATTTACGTCAATTCAATGTGGCTTCATGCAACAAATGCACGTTGTGTCAATCTAAGTCCTGAAGATTGTGGTTGGTTTTTGGATGGCTACTTGAAGCCAACGTGGTTTGAAGGGGACCCAACGCCCTTACAAGTGGAGGATATAGTCACCGAATCAAAAGAAGATAACGATGAAGAATTCGATTTTGATATCAGTACTTCTGACGAATCAGAAGCAGAATAAGTTTTTAAAAAAATATTTTATTGGAAAATTTTTATATAATTTTTTAATAGATTTAAAAAAATATTTTTGCTATTCATGAATCAAAATATGTAAACAAAAAAATTTTCTAATTTTTATGTAATTATAATTATGTATTGTTATTAAATAAATATGTGAGTGAAAAGTATTTGATACCATTTTTAATATTTAATCTGACTTAAATCCAATATTTATTCAATGTAGCTCGCTTGTACGACGCATCTAAAATCACAGCAACCGTGCATGTGACAAACTTTTACTGAGGCAACCTTATACTGTTAGAAAGAGAATAAAATAACGTTTAATTTAAAAAAAAAATCAATTAAATAACTGATGAGGGTATATTAATAACGCTTGCTCGCATGTTTATACATGACAACTCCATAGTTAGGCTGAAGGGAAAGTAGGCAACTTATATTTTTCCAGTTCCTTATGTTATGTTCTTTCAGATAATGGTCGATTTTTATAAATAACAAATCGGGGAAGTTAATTGAAAAACAATTAATTTGGATTTACATTAATTAACCGTTTGGCCCGCGATTTAGCTAGGCAACCCATTTTCAATGTATTAATATATTCATTAACTAACATAATAATTTTGTTATAGTCGAATAACAGATGAGGGTATATATTTCTATGGCCGGATCTTATACTATTTACAATCTAGAAAGGTTACAACAATTTTTATAGATCGTCTTGTAGAGGAGCCGTTTAATCCCATAGAGGAGTCGAAAGTACCCACAAGTCCTTATGTATACAGATCAAATCAACTAACTTATCTATGCCAAAAATATTACTCGCAATTAGACACCGACCCCTATCATCCACCCCACCAACAGACAGACAACTCGAACTACGATAATAAACCCGATAATAAACTTGTCAAAAACTCCTTTGATCTCATTGATTAAGCGGAATCGATTCAGTAGATGGGGATTCGCAGACGACAAGGACCAGCTATTGTGAGTGCTTCAACCCCAAGGTGCAGCCCCTCTGTACGATGAACCCACCCCTCGTTGCCGAATAATAGGACATCAATAATTATATTCTATAGCAATCATTTGGGGGCGTGGTGCAAAGCGACAAGTTGAAGCGATTTGTCAATATTGTATACTTCGCTGTTCGTTTCTGATTCTACTGGCAATAAAACTACACTGTTATGCCCAGATTCACATTTGCTGGGTAAACGGGTTAATGATAACTCTGCTTAATCGCCTTTTACGACACGCACGGGAGAGACAAGTTGGTGTTCGCGATAGGAACAAAGGAAATAAATAAAAATTGTTTATTTTTGTCACCACAAATGATGCTTTACAAGTTGATACATAGAACTCATTTGTGGGTAGACTGGTGCCGGAAAAGGAAGAACCAGAATTACATTCATTAATACATACATAATAATAAGAAATACATAGAATGATAATAGCATTGTTGTGTTCCGGTTGTCAAAGATAAGATAGCCAGTCCCCCAAATATGTTGGGGTTTCCGGGTCAGTAGCTTCCATCTTCGGCCTCATCTTCATTTAACATCAGGTGTGATTGATGTCAAATGCTAACTCGCTGTGCATAAAAAAAAATACAGGTCACCAGGCCTCCCAGCTATGGACATATTGTAGAAAGAAAGTTTCATCCAAGTGAATGAGCAGAACAAATATTGTTTCGCGCGACATAAACGTGCATGCATGATATTAATATTTCTCATTCTTTGCATACATACCAAGAGTTATAGTCTAGTTTATAAGTTTTTATGTATAACTATACGGCCTCATTATATACTGTAATTTGTTCTGTATACCCAATAAAAATAAAAAAAATTTCATCTGACATCCGAAACTGAGACTAAAAGGGATTCCATATTTATATATACAATCAATGAGTTATTTCGCTATGTTTTTGATTTATTATATTATTTTTATAAACAGTGTTACCTGTTTTTGAATTACTTTCGTCAAGACCTATCATTTGATACCCATCTCTCAAGGATTAGTACGATCTAAACGAATATAATTAGTCTAAATCGTTTTTCGAGGCGTTTAGGCTGTTGGTGGTTATATACATACTGAAGCCTTGAATACATTACCTTCCTTTTGACTTTGCAGTAATCGAGTAATAAAGACTTTTTATTCAGTGGAAATTCGCGCGTGTTACCAGGAATTATTCACAAACGCTATATCTTATAACTCGTACGTTTCCCTGAAAAAATTCGCAACAATGACTTTGTTATAGTTTATTTACCCCGTGTTGTAAACGTCAATTTGATGTCCATGTGACGTGAGGTACTACTTTACGGATAGTCTTTGCTATATGATTTCCTGACGATGTATATTAATATGTATTTTTCATCTCATCTATTCGAAAAATAATGATTGTTTCCTCTACAAGTGCGCCCAAAGTAGGTCTTTTCTCCAACAAAGTTTTGAACGGGGAATAAAGGGTTTTGAATTTGGAACATGGAACATTACATAGACTTATATACTCCGTAGTTCCTCGGCACGATTCTACCAAAGAGATGGAACTAAAATATTGTATGAAAAAAGTTATGGCTGCCGGCCGCCGTTTTTAATTTAAAAAAATATACGAACTATGCACGGAATTTGTTCACAATTTAACGTCACATTCGTTTGTAAAAATAATAACTAATATATTTAGATAATAAGCACTTCTTGTTTTTTTTCTAATAGGGGGAGATGAAAATTAAGAGTATACCACTCGTGCGCAAAATTATTTTTTACCTTTTTTTTTATACACAACGGGTTGAACTTGACCTCAACCATACCTGAGGTTAAGTGAAGATGAGGTCGAAGGTGGAAACGTACTGACCCGGAAACCCCAACACATTTGGGGAACTGGCTGTCTAACCTCTGACAACCGGAACACAACAACGCTATTAATATTGTTGCTTGGCGGCAGATTTAGATAAGATGGTGGTGGCTAGCCAGGCGGACATTTGAAATGCCCTACCACCAACCAAACCAAGTTAAGTATGTGCGCGCGACCTCCGAATCGTAAACCCAATGTTGTTTACATTGAGCCACGGAGGCGGTCAAATCTTACGTATAGTATCTATTATAACCCTTTATAGCTTTATAATAACGACGTTTTCCATTCAATTACCTAACACAGTAACTGATTTCCCCAAGTTATAGCCCAAAAGTTATTAAAGTAATAGAAAAGCTAAACAATAATGCAGATGCAGCAGTCGGTCGGGCACAATGGCCGTCGCGGTTGTTGGTCCATTGTGGCGACGCCGTGCGCAGGCGCAGACAATGGACCGCGCAGGATGGCGGACAATCGCCGGTAATGCGGTAACGGCATTGATTGGCCATAGGGTTGATGCTGTTTTCGGAGGTCGCGTACTCTATTCCCGGCTAGGTACATGTTTCCCTACTCGGTTTGGTTGGTGATATTGTCCAATATACAAGGTTTCAGGGTTTGGGAGTAATCTCTTACAGAGATAAATAAATACAAGTATTTTCTTCGTATGGCAACCCTAACGATAATTTCGTCTTTTTCTATTCTTAATTGCACAGAAAATAATAGAAAGATACAGGTACAAAACAGTAAGAAATAATGTATAAAAGTGAGCTTATTTCTTAGAGAGTTATCTTCCATCCAACCTCAGTGGTTATAAGAGACGGTCTATAAATATTATCTAGAATCATGGGCCTTAGAGTGCTGTGTGGTTTCGGCACTCAAATAGAATAGAACCAACCTGTCTCTTCCCGTGGGTATCGTAAAAGGCGACTATGGGACTTTACATCAAAAAACATCTGCATACTTGGAGAAAATATGAGTTTTTTTTTATTGGTGCACTTACACCAATCATCTAGTCCCAAACTAAGCAAAGCGTACTATGGATACTAGATTACAGATAAACATACATATTTCTGGACATAATCAGATTGTTCGTATACCAGGCCTTTTTGACGATTAATAATGAAATATAAAAACCTTTTTGTAATATAAAAACCTCTATGTAAAATCAACACCTGATTTTAAAAGAGCAACCCTTCGAGTTTCTTGCTTGTTCTTCTCAGGGGAAAATTGCATTTTGAACAAGCAGTAGCTTAAAAAATGTAAAATTTACTATTTTAAGTGTAGGTACTCTGTGTACCTACAAAATAAAGCATTTTTGACTTTGATTTTGATTCATCATACAAACCTTTACCCCTTGCGGGATTCGAACCCGCAACCGTTGGTTTCGCTGACAGGGTTAGTGACCCTGTCACTCCTTAAGAGAGAGATTATGTAGTAGATATAAGGGTACTCTCCAGTTTTTTTTTTTTTTTTTATTTCTTTTATTTTAACGAGGCTTAGAAGTGCTTTGCACTTATGCCAGCCTCATGGGTGGAAACAATTTGGGGTAGACTATTAATCTAAACTATGACTATTCCTTAGCTTTAAACTATGGATTACAAAATTATACAAAATTTTTGCCATCTTTGACGTAGGCTGGCTGAGGATGATATTGATATCTCCGTTTTGCCCTCTGCCTTCGAGATACTGTAATCTATAAGCTGCGTTCTGCTCACACTCCAACAACAAGTGGAATAAATCCTCTACTCTGCTACAAGTCTCGCACAATGGTGAGTCCACTTTGCCCATCAGATGGTAAAACTTATTCCAAGGAATGTGACCAGAACGCAACCTAAACGCTTGGACTATATTTTCCCGAGACAGGCCAACGCCATCAAACCAAGGCTTTCTAGGTGGCCGAGCCTGCACTGTTTTATACCATACCCCCTTTGCTACAGAGCTCTCCTCGTAGCATTTATCCCAGGCGTCTAGGCAAGTTTCTCTGGCTATGGAGATGAGTTCTGTACTCTCCAGTTGGTCGTCAAAAATAAATCTTGCATAACAGGAGCCCTACGAGTCCCGCTAGTCGCATAACAATTCCCGGCGCGTGCGTCGATGAAGGTTTTACAAAAAATAATGAAACTACCTTTTTTTTTTTTTTTATATATATGAGAGGGCAGCAAACGAGCATGCGGGTCACCTGATGGAAAGCAATCACCGCCGCCCATGGACACCCGCAACACCAAAAGGGTCACAGATGCGTTGCCGGCCTTTGAGGAAGGTGTCCACCCCAGAATAAGTAGGGCAGCCTGAGCGATGAGGGATTCTCCAGCAGTGCTGGTACCCTCCAGGGGTACTAACTCTTTAAATACCGCTACCATTCTGGAGAGAGACTGGAAGGTGGGCCTCCGGCGCGCTCGCTCACCGGACGAAGCCTCAAATGCCACTACTCAGACGTCGGTCTTCTGCGAGAGGGTGGTACTTCCCCGGTCGAGCCGGCCCATTCATGCTGCAAGCTAATAGCTTACAGCGTGACTCTACCACTACCTATGCCAATACCTTCCATTATTTTCACTTACCTAATGTGCCCTATTTTTATGAACGAAAAGTCGAACCGCTTACTGAGAATGTTCGGTATAAACGTTAAAAGCTAAATATCAACAAAACGGCTCAACGGATTTCGATCAAGCATGGATAAGAACCACTTAACAAACACCAGCTTTTGAAAATGACAAACCGTTTTCAAATCAGTCCAGCCGTTTCGACGCCACAATACCACAGACAGACACACTGACAGAGATATGCTTCAAACGTATAACATAAGAACTTCATAATCAAAATAACTATTCTAACACATCCGTTAGCAAAGCAAGGGCGCGTAGATTGATACAGCCTTTAATTACAATACAAGGCGCGGCGCATCCGCAGTTACCTTTCTCTGTTCAACAACCAGATGTGTCTATCCCCATCCTTCTTTATGAGATGTATATCAGATTAGTGAGAGGAAATCGTAAAGCTTAAATATTTTTTTTTTATAAACCGTTGTGTAACAGTAGGAAGTTATATATGCGTCGGTAATTTAATTCGAGTCATAAATATTTATCACATGTTTGTGATATAATTAAAAACAATAAATCTAAGTCAGTTTAAGTTACGCAAGGCCACTGCTGGGTCCTTTCCCGTCTGACCCCTTCCAGTGGTTGAGAATAGTACTCATTAAAATAAGTGATTGCATCCCTATTTAATACCGCACAACCTACCTATTTCAAATGTAGTGTCCTTATACCCAAAGGTTGCCTGGAAGAGATCGCTTTTAGTGATAAGGTCGCCAAATTGTACATTCTATTTTTACCACTTTTCTGAAACTGTATTTTCTTTTCTGTTGTGCAATAAAATGTATTTGTATTGTATTGTATTGTATTTATTTTTATTTTATTTTAACACTTTATTGTACACACACACAAAGAAATGGTCATTAACAAATATTTTAGAAAAATGTACAAAGGGTGAACTTATCTCTATAAGAGATCTCTTCCAGCAAACCCGTGAGAGCGAAATTTGATATAAAAGATAGACATAAAGTGTACACGAAACAGAAGAAACAAAAAATGTTAAAAATATCATATAAAAGAATAAAACCAACATAATACATTAAACGAAAAATTACCCAACATTATATATAAATATATATATATATATATATATAAACTATACACATAATACAAAAATTCCTATAATAAACTTATAACCTGTACAGCAAGATGACAAGTAAAATTTAAATATTGTATTGTATTGTATTGTATTGTATTGTATTGCATTGCATTGCATTGCATTGTATTGTATTGTGATTGGGTTACTTCACGTAAAATACGCCTACAAATTGTTTTGTGTATTTGGCTTGGTTATGACGTGGATAATGACCCTATAGCAGAGAGTCGTGCCAGTTTTGTAGAAAGGCCTGAAGATGGCGCAACGGACTTGAACTCAAACTCCCTTGGTGGCGACACCAGCGGGAGAGAGAGACGGGTCGCGTTGGCAAGAGCCCGTTGTAGAGGGCGTTGAGGGCCTTATCTAAATTCCCTCTAGTAGGCGGCACTTGACTTCCCTAGGATTTTAGGGGCAAGGATTCTTATTTTTCTCCGAGATGTCACTATTTTACAGCTTCGTATTCAGGAACCACACACTAGCTGGAACCACTAACTTTACCGGAACCACAATTAACCAGGATTACCAGGGACGTGTGAAACAAGAGAAACTCGATGCTTTGTCGTATTCGTACTGCTACTTGTACTCATTTAATCATAATTTCTCCCTACTTAAGTACATAAATTAGGTTCTCAACTAGTTACAAGGTGAGTCAGTCATTATTCTCTTATGAAAGAAGAGTATATACACATAAAAAGGGAGAAGAAATAATTTAAACATTCGGAGGGTATTACAAAATTTTCTTAAAGATTACCCACTTAAACTATTATTTATTAAAAATAGCCAAATACCCGCTTTTAATTTGGTAACCAGATACAAGTAATCACATATTGGGTAAAACATACAAAAAACAAACTCTTTATTAATAAAATACAAAATTCTTAACTTAATTGTTTTACAGATGAGATTGTCCGTAACAATCTCTACCCCCCAGTACGAGAGTTCCATCAAGTACTCAACTAGTGGGTAGGACAATCACACCTGTAATGGGACGACGGAACACTCCATGTTTGGTCTTAATGTCTATTACACGGATTATACCGTCCTTACCACAATAAGTCTTTATTATTTTTCCCATTGGCCAGTCATTACGGGGCCTATTTTTGTCACATATCACACACACTTCGTTCACTTTCACATTAGGCTCGTTCAATGTCCACTTTTGCCTCCGCTGTAAGGTGGGCAGATATTCACGCCTCCACCGCCTCCAAAACTCATCCGCCAGCGCATTTACTCGCCGCCATTGAGCTCTTGAATTGTGATCGCTCAACTGCGTTCGTACCATGGGAGCGCCGCCCGCAGATGTTCCGATGAGCAAATGGTTGGGAGTTATCACCACTGGATTTTCTGGATCATCGGTGACATAGGTCAATGGCCGGCTATTTACCACAAGTTCGGCCTCGGCTAAGAGCGTCATCAAAGTTTCTTCTTTAGGAGCCCGTTCTCTTAGTAATGCCTGTAATGCATTCTTCGTGGCTCGCACTAATCTCTCCCACGATCCACCCATATGAGGAGCGGCTGGAGGGGAGTAAATCCAATCAATTTTTCGACTGATGACCTCATCTTTCAGCCGGTCGTGGTCCATTTCACGAAGTGCAGCTCGCAATTCTTTATTTGCTGCAACAAAATTGGTACCTCGGTCGCTGTAAATTGTTGAAGGTTGTCCGCGGCGCGCTATTAGCCTTCTCAATGCTAATATAGCCGAGTCGGCACTCAGTGAGGCGGCTAGGTCTAGGTGTATGGCGCGGGTGGCGAGGCAAGTGAATAAAACCCCCCACCGCTTTTCTCTGCGTCGACCTATGGTCACTTCCATCGGTCCGAAGTAATCGAGACCGCAGTGTACAAATGCTCGCCTTGTGTCTGTTAGGCGCACTTTAGGTAAGTCTCCCATCTTTGGGTTCAAAGGTCGAGCGCGCCTTAAACGACATAGCTGACATTCAGCTATACATTTCTTTGTCGCCGTACGGGATTGGAGCACCCAAAACCTCTCTCTTAAAGCGTTTACTACCGCTTCGTGGTTTACGTGGTGTGCTCGCTTATGATAATCAATTATAAGTAGACGAACGGTAGGATGACGTCCATCTAATATAATTGGATGTCGCTCACCAAAATTCAGTTCAGGCGCGGCGCGTAGTCTGCCGCGCACGCGTAGCATGCCGTCCTCAAATATCATGGGGTCGAGTGATATAAGGCGACTCGACTTTGGCAGTTGTCGTGCATTGAGAATGGCGTTTATGTCGTCGTTAAATGCCTGCTTTTGAACTTCACGCAGTAGGTATTTCTCAGCTGTATCTAGGTCGGCGGGTGACAGTGCGGATGAGGGGCGTCGGCGTCGGCAGCGTTCGACGAAAATGAACACGCGCGCAGTAACGCGCAGCGCTCGTGTCCACGAAGAGAAGCGCCGCGTGTCTATTAGCGGCGGCGCCGCTGGCTCGCTGAGGGCGTGCACGCGATGCACAACCTCCGGATCCTCTTCATGCGCCTCGTCTGTCGGCGCGACAGGCATCGCCGGCCACTGCGTCTGCGGATAGCAAAGAAAAGGAGGGCCAGAAAACCACATGTTCTTTGTATTCGGCCAGTCCAACCGAGTGGCTTCATCAGCCGGGTTGACGGCAGAGGGTAGCCAGCGCCAGTCGCTTTTGCTAGACAATTCGTCAATTTCACCTAATCGATGTGCTACATATCTCTGGTAATCACGGGCATCAGAGTTTATCCATCTTAAAACGGTCTGTGAGTCTGTCCATAAATACTTCCTACTAACGGTCATGCCTAGGTCTTTCTCAACTACACGAGATAGCCTACATGCTAATACGGCAGCTTGGAGTTCGAGTCGCGGTATGGATACCACCTTAACAGGTGCGACCCGAGCTTTACCGGCCACCATTGCTGTGGACCGAATTCCTACTTTATTTGTTACTACAATAAAGGCCACAGCTGCATACGCGAGTTCCGATGCGTCTCTGAAAACATGGAGTTCTAGGTCATTATTTTCCAGACCGTACCAACGGGGAATCTTAACTTCGGTGAGTAGTTTTAAATTATTTAACCATTGAAACCATAGATTTGCCTCAGCAGGTTTCAATTGTTCATCCCAGTGGACGCCAGACTGCCAGATTCGTTGCATTAATATTCGTGATTGAATTACACAGGGATATAAAAATCCTAAAGGATCGAAAATACTCATTATCGCCCGTAGAAACTCTCTTTTAGTAGGTACAACTTTGCCCTCAACTATCTCGAGCGGTAAGCGTTTAAAGGATAGGTCAAAGGTCAAAATATCATCATGAGGGGTCCAAATCATTCCAAGCGTTCGCTCGGACTCCTCAAGTGACCTTTCTATTTTAACACGTTCGGGAGCGTTGGCACACAAATGTTCTCGCAAATCGGGAGAGTTCGTTACCCAACCACGTATGTTAAAACCACCCGCTGCGTGTATTTGTGTGACCTCGCTTACGAGACGTTTGGCTTGTTCCACTGTTTCTACACTTTCCAAATAATCATCCATATAATGTTTGTTTTTGATGGCCGCGACGGCCTCTGGATAGACATTAACATATTCGCTAGCGTTCTTATTTAATATAAAAATGGCGGTAGTGGGTGACGATGTGGCTCCAAAAACCATAGAGGTCATGGCATATACGTCAGGATCTCTATTTCGGTCTTTTCCTCGCCATAAAAACAATTGTGCGCCCTGATCCTGTTCCCTTATTTTGACACGCATAAACATATCAGCGATGTCGCCCGCGAAGGCGATAGGGCCGGCACGAAATTTAAATAACACACTTAGGAGTGAGTTTAACATGTCTGGACCGCTCATCAAATTATCATTCAAACATGTACCATTATAATTGGCAGCTGCATCAAAAACAAGCCTTAATTTATCTGGTTTATTCGGGTTAGTGACCCCAAAGTGGGGCAAATACCAAACAAGATCAGTTGGTCTGGGCATATCTACCCGTTTGGCATAACCTTCACTTAATAATCTATTAATCTGTTTAAAATACTGCTCGGCATAGTTAGCGTCTTTATCAATTTTTCGCTCCACATTAATTAGTCTTTTTAGAGCGTACTTATAATTATCGGGCAAATCGATATGATCGCGGTTCCATAACAGGCCTACTTCCCACTCTGAGCCAATTCTACGACTGGTAGATTCTAATATATTTATCGCTCGTTTAGTCTGACTATTCTGACGATTTGCCTCGGAGATGCCTATAGCTTCTAATTCAAATTGACGCTTAACTAAATCGTGCAGGTCATCATCAATTCGCAAGCAATTAACAGAGTTATGATTTGCACAAGAGAAAAATGGGCCATGGACCACCCATCCTAATTTTGTTAGAGATGCAACTGGCGTACCTGACTTACCCTGCCTCATATCCCAGCCGACTACCAAGTCCCAGTGATCTTGGCCGAGTAACACCATGGGTTTCGCGTCCTCCATTGCACTGCAATCCAAGTCCAGCAGATGGCTATTTTCACTCAACACACTTGGAGGCACAGTTTGTACTGGTAAGTTTAAATCACTAATTGTTCGTAGTGACACATTATGCAAATCACCATTAGGTCCACGGAGACCAATTGACACTTTTTTGGATTCACTGTCCGTTACACAATGTCCGCGAGCACTCATGATTTTGAGTGGGCATAGCTGACCATCCACTCCACTGGCGAGCTTCTCATCAATTAAGGAGACCGTTGCTCCATCGTCCAATAGAGCGTATGTAGGTCGCTCTTCGCCGCCGATTACTACATTGACCGGTAACACTTTAAGCAACGCCCGCGAACGCTGCTCCCCGACGTTGGTGACCAATTCGGTGGTAACTGGAGCAGTTGTCTGTCGCGGAGCGCTCACCGGTGCGGGCACAGACTTCTCAGATGAAGTCGAGCGTGTTGTACCCATCCTCTCGACGTGAAGCATGGCGTGATGCGAATAATTACATTTACCGCAGCGCTTAGCATGGCAACGGTTGCGTGCGTGTCGCCTCGCTATACACTTGAAACAAAGTCTTTCACTTTTCACAAAGTCCCACCGATCGTTCACCGACATTTTAATAAATTCACTGCAATCCGTTAGTCTGTGGTCACCTTTACACCGAACACATCCAATAAGTGACTTATCTGGCGACTCATCTTTGAGTGTATACACACGCTGAGTCGTGCGCTGCCCCTGTCTTCGTGTCGACCGCGTATACGTCGAAGATGTCGGCGGCGGCGGCGGCGGCGGTGCGTTCATCAAGTTGAGTGGCATAGAGTACGATGATGCACACGCAATATCATTCAGGAACTCCAATAAAGCTTCTAAGTTGGGTGACAGGCGTAAGTCGACCCCGCACTGTTGATCAAGCTTCATCGCGTACTCTCCATATTGATTACGTTGAATCGGTGTAAGTCTGGCCACTAATTCATTCACAATTTGTGGATTGTGTAAATAACTCTGCGCGTTCAAATTTTTCAAAGTAGCCACGCAGTTACGAACGGTAGTCGTAAACTTCCTTATATCACGTCCGTTGTCGGTTAACTTCGGAAGTGCGCGCACTTTCTGTATAGCGCTTTCTAAAAGTAATCCGGAGTGGCCAAATTCTTGTTCCAGGGCCTTCATCACTTCATTCGGATCACTTGCCGTTCTCAATAAATCTTCCACGGCTGCCTTAGCTTCTCCATGAAGCGATGCTTGCAGCCGAGCCATATTTTCATGTGGTGTGAATTCATAAGACGACGATGAAGTCGTGTACATTTTCTTGAAATTCAACCAATCAGAAGGATTTCCATTGAACGCTGGTAGCTCGTACGTCTGTCTGGGCAGCGGTCGTGGCCGACCCAGGCGCGAGATGGCTTCCGCAAGCTGTTCCATTCCTTTTCCATATCTTCTTTCATTTGATTGGTCTCTTTTCGTTGAGTTGTGCCATCCTGTGCCTCTCTCACCGAAGACCGGAGCGTTCGGAGCTTGACTAGTGAAGCGTTGATTGTGCTGCGGCTCGAAATACGGTGCCGGCGGCAGCTGTGGCATAGTTGCTGGCGCCGGACGTGCGAGATGCGCAACCGGTGGCGCGACGGGCATCGGCGTGGGCGGGATGGCTCGTGTTGGAGCACAGTTGTCCGGCAGTGGGTTGGTACGCGCGCCTTCATCAAAATATGGAAGTGGTCTATCTTGAGGTGCCGCTGCGCCTGTCGTGGCTTCCAGCCAATCATTTACTCTATCTGCTGAGCCCACAGACGACAGGTCGCCGGCATTCTCCTCTTCGACCTCTATGCGCGCGAGGTCAACCGCTAATCTCTTCTTAATTAGTCCCTGATCAATCCTGGCCAGTTGCACTTCTGCGTCTAGTTCAACTTGACGACGTTGAAGTTCTCGGGTCGCTCGGCTCGAGCGTGACGACCGACTACGGTTGCTACCCCCCGTGCCAACTCGACGTGCCATCAACGTAGTCTCCTCTTGCACAGTAACCGAAGTTGCCACAGCTCCAGGATTCTCCAACGGTGGACGCTTTTCACTAAAATCGCGAATGCGTCCTCCAACCGCCGGAATCGTTGGCGTGGGCGTTCTTCCCAACATTCGATGCTGCACTGTAGATGGCGACGCTGGCGCTGGGCGTTCACTTTGTAAACCAGAGTCAGTGGCGTCTTCCCGACAACGCGTCTTCGCTCGCGTTAACATGTTGCTTCTTGTTGACATCTTGAAGAATCCGGCTTCGAAAGGACCAAAAACTTATAGCAGAGAGTCGTGCCAGTTTTGTAGAAAGGCCTGAAGATGGCGCAACGGACTTGAACTCAAACTCCCTTGGTGGCGACACCAGCGGGAGAGAGAGACGGGTCGCGTTGGCAAGAGCCCGTTGTAGAGGGCGTTGAGGGCCTTATCTAAATTCCCTCTAGTAGGCGGCACTTGACTTCCCTAGGATTTTAGGGGCAAGGATTCTTATTTTTCTCCGAGATGTCACTATTTTACAGCTTCGTATTCAGGAACCACACACTAGCTGGAACCACTAACTTTACCGGAACCACAATTAACCAGGATTACCAGGGACGTTTTTTTTTTTTTTTTTTTTTTTTTTTTTTTTTTTTTTGCGCCCATGCAAAGGCACCCTCCGGAGGAACGAAGGAGGGAGGCGGAGAAGGCTCTAAGCGTACGAGCACAGCCGGCTGTGCAAGTTATGTGGGACTCACAGAGTGTGCCTACCCACTAAAACTCCGCCTTGGAGGTAGGGACTAGCCGTGAGGCTTTTATCCCGTCATCGGAAGCGACCCCTTTCCTGGGGAGGGGAGGGGCGCTAGTGGTGCTCTGCTAGAAGAGCATCACTTAGAAGAGACTAGAGCTAATCGAGAGTCGATGATGAGTCAGGGGTGACAAGTGCCCCTGACTCATCTGTGGCCGCCAGGAGGCAAGCCAGATCGGATGTGAGTTTATTGGGTGGGTCGGTGAGGACGTTCCTCGGACGTCGGACTTGATAGAGAGAGGTTGATGAGGGGGTAGGGTAGACTGCTGACCCTCTTATTAACGGATTTGGGTGTTCGGTAGCTGATTTGAAAAAGGATTCGGTGAGGGTTTTCAAAAACTGTTGGATTGATGGTAAATCTATGTCACGGTGAAGGTCAGCATTTCTGACGCACCAGTGGGCGTTCAGTGCTCTACGACAGAAAAGGTTTTGTACGATTTGGAGTTTATTTATTGTATTAGGGTTCGCGTGTGCGAAAACGGGGGCCGCGTATGTCATTACCGGTCGGATGCACACCTTGAAGAGTGTTCTCTTATTGATGGGGGACATTTTACTACTTCTGCCTATCATACTATTTAGGCGGCCCAGATAGAAGCGGGCAGTGCGAGTCACATTCAGGATGTGAGGCTTAAAAGTTAGCCTCGAGTCCAGAGTAACACCTAGGTATTTGGCAGTGGGTTTCCAGGGGACAGGGGTACCTAGCATACGGATTTGGGTATCATTGAGATCGAGATGGCGTCTTCTCTTATGACTGAATCTAATCGCGGTGCTTTTATCGGGGTTTACTTCTATACGCCATTTCCTAAACCATTCTCCAAGCTCATTAACTGAGCGTTGGAGTTTGGATATGGTTGACGACAGCCGCTGACCCTTTATATAGAGGGCAGTGTCGTCGGCGAAGAGAGAGAGTTGGACATTGTTTTTGGGGATGGGTATGTCGTTTGTGTACGATATATATAGTAGGGGAGAGAGCACTGATCCCTGAGGGACTCCGGCTTTGAGCGGGCGGGGGGAGGATAGCACTCCTTCGTGTCTAAAACGAAAGGTACGATCCTGGAGATAGGATGCTACTGTTAGAACTAGCCTGTCGGGGAGACCTAAGTGGTGTAGTTTATAGATAAGGCCTGCGTGCCATACTTTATCGAATGCCTTTGCGACATCAAAGAAGACTGCTACTGTTTTTTCGCGTTTAGGGTAGAAACCGCTCAAGATGTACTCGATTATGCGGTGGACCTGTTGTGGACAAGAATGGTTTGCGCGGAAACCGAATTGGTGGGGTAAAATAAGAGGGGGCTCACCTATTGGGAATAGGTGTTTTCTCATATGATAGAGGATTACTCTTTCTAATACTTTGCCTAGCGCCTTGAGGAGGCTGATGGGACGGTGGCTAGAGGGGATATTGAGGGGCTTTCCTGGTTTGGGGATACCTATGACTATTGCTTCCTTCCAGGCGGTTGGAAAGTAGCAGAGATCAAAGCAAGCGTTAAATATAAGAGACAGTAGGGTGAGTACATTGAGGGGGAGGTGTTTGAGGGCTTGGTTGGAGATTCCATCCGCGCCTGGGGCTTTTTTTGGCTTAAGGCCTTTGATGATGGCTTGAATTTGGTCGGTGGAAACTAGGATAGGGTCTGAGGTTGGAGGGGATGTCGTTATACAACGAGCTTCCTCCTCCACCATTTGGACATGGGCGGAGTCATACTCGAGAGTACTGGGGGAGCATTGCGCGGCCGTGTTGTCAGCGAGACATTCGGCTTTTTCATCGTCTTCGAAGGCAACGGTGCCATCGGGACGGTTTAGCGGAGGGGTATGGGTGATTGTGTCTAACCGGAGGGCTTTCGCCACTTTGTAATACGCGAGGTGGGAGGGAGAGATTTCCTCCATGAGTTTACTCCATTGAGCATTCCTCACTTCGGAGAGACGGGACCTAACCTGACGTTGGAGTTGGTTGGCTGCTTTCCTATGGGAGGGGGTGGGATAGCGAGCAGCTCTGCGGAGGGCTGCATTCTTACATTTAATTAGGTTGATGACGTCTAATGGGAGCTTTTGATCTTTGACCTTGGCTACGCGCTCGTTGGCCTTGATCGCAGATTGTATGAGTTGGGTGAGGGAGCTCACCGCATTGTCTATATTTTCAGTGCTATCGAGATGATGATATGATGATGATGATGATGAGGGGACATACGGTGAGTCTGGAGAGTCGATGGCTGCGGTGAGGGATGTTTTGAACCCATCCCAGTGGGTGAAGGTTTTAGGGGTGGCGGGAGGAGGGGTTTGGGGCCCCAGTATCAGTGAGACTGGGCGGTGGTCTGATCCTAGGTCGTCGAGAGGTTCGATCGTGTTTAGGTTTAGGGAAATGTTTTTAAAAAGAGCGAAATCGAGAATGTCTGGCGATTGGTTTGTGTTATCGGGGTAATGGGTGGGCCAAAATGGACATATAACGTCTATATTTAGAGACTGGGTGATGTTGAGCAGCTTAGTGCCGCTTGCATTGGTAGTGAGGCAAGTCCAGCTAGTATGTTTGGAGTTAAAGTCTCCGAACATAATAACTGAGTTGCCCAGTAGGAGGATAGCTTCAAAGTCACTTTTTAGGGGTGGAGTACCACTAGGAATATAGATGGAGGCTATAATAATGGATTGATGACCTGTCATGGCAAGCCTGCAGATAGAGGCTTCCATATTAGTGAGGGGGGGGGTGGTGATGGGAGAACAGTGGAGAGATCTTTTATAGTAAATGGCTGTTCCGCCACGTCCGTCGAGTCTGTCATTACGTATTAGGGTATATTTGGGGATGGATAAGCCTTTACGGTCAGTGGCTTTGAGCCATGACTCCTGGATTAATAAGAGGTCTACTTCTCTACTGCGCACGAACTCTTTTAGTTCGTTGATATTAGTGCGCAGACTGCGCGAATTGTAGGAGATGAGAGAGACACCTCTTGGTTTGGTCCGACCGGTACCTAAGGGGGTGTTTATATTTTGGGACATTGTACTTAGATGGAGTTTAGTAGGTGATGGTGTTCAACTAGAGCAAGGAGACGTTCTTGGGCTGTGCGGGAAGCGCGCAGCTTGCGGGCGAGTATTGATATCTCTCCGATATCAATACCGCTGATTGCAGCGTAGACGGTCTGCATGTCCTCAGCCAGGGAGGGCATACTGCCGCCTGGGTGAGGCTTTGGTTGGTTTGGGCGTGGGGTGGCTGGAAGAGCCTGAGGACGGAAGACTGAGGGGGGGGCTGGGGTTTTAGGACCCCAGGCGTTTGAGACCTGGGGGGGCTTTAGGGGTGGGAAGTGGGAGGCTGTCGCCGGGGGTGGTGGGGGTTTGTGGCCTGCTTGGGTGGAGGCTTTATGAGCCTTTTGAGTGGGGCGGGGGCGGGGAGCACGCGGGCAACCGCGGTAGTTGGCCGTATGGCCGGATTGTCCACATAGCACGCACGATGGAGGAGTCTCATCGTCACGTGTGCGTGTGCACTCTTTTGTGCTATGTGGCTCTAGGCACTTTACGCACCTAGGGTTGGCGGAGCAGTTTGCCGCTGCGTGGCCATAGAGCTGGCAACGGTGGCACTGACCGGGGTGACCGCGTTTGTGCGGGGGCTCTATTTTTATTTTGGAGAGTCCACAGATGGTGAGTTCTCCTTTGAAGATGTCCCTAGCGTTGGGGACGTTGGTGAGGATGGCTAAGGCCAGTGGGTATGTTCTACCCGTGCGACTGTGCATTTTGTGCACAGCCTCAACGGGGAAACCTTGTTGGTTGAGGTCATCGAGTATGGCCTCGTTGGGGAGTTCGTGCGGGACGCCACGGAGGACGGCACGGATTTTACGCTCCTCGGGGAGCGCATAGGAGTGGTAGGGGATTCTATTCTGGGACAATAACCTCGTGAGGTTTCTAAAATCGGTGATTGAGGGGACTTCAATTTTGATGGCCTCACCGGTGTTGGAGGCATGGGAGTAATGCACCTTGTTATCGGTGCAGAGTTTTGAGACGAAGGTCCACTTCGTCTTGTCTCTGAGAAAGACAGGCGGGGGGGCTTTGAGTTTGGGGAGCGTGGGGGTGCAGCGGGTTGCTGGTTTGGTTGGGGGGGCTGCCGTCTGGCTTGGGGGGGCGGGGGTGGGGATGTCTAGTGACATCAGAGGAACTGGGGAAGGAGAGAGGGTGGGTGGGGGAAGGGGGGAGAGGGGGCGGGGGGATCTCGGTGGCCGAGCTAGGGGGGGGACTGGGGGGTGCGGTTTTGGGACCGCGTTTAGCGGACCGCTTCTTGCGGGGTTTGACGAGTTCGAATTCGAACTCGAGTTGGTCGGGAGAGGGGTGAGCGCCGGTGACGGTGCCATCCTCGGAGATTTCCGAGTTGGAACCGTCATCGGGTGAGGCGGGCCTCTTACGGGAGGAAGTGGTTGAAATGGAGTCAGAGTACTCCATTTCTTGAGCGGGCGAGGGGTTGATTTGGGCGGGTGGGGCAGTTTTAGCTTTAAGAGCTTTGATAAAGTAACTTTGAAATGCAGCTTTGTCAAGCTTGACGCCGCTGATTTCAAGGAAGGAAATCATAATTTCAAGGAACTCGTCCTTGGTTGCCATAGTGGCTGAGGGGGTGTTATTATTTGGGGGGGAAAAACCTCCCTGCCAAATGGCAGGGGGGAGAGAGAAGGGGAGGGGTGTGAGCAGGTATCCCTATTGGATAGCCGCTCGTACCGTCACCCTTGGGTCAAGGCCCAAGTGCAATGGGATCGGGTCTGCCGGTTTCTTCAGGTCCTGAAGGGATTGAAGTCGCACCGGGTCAACGACAGTTGGCTTAGTTGTCACGGTTACGTATCCACCAACTCAAACGCGGCAGATGCGCAAACTGAGTGCTTACGCGGTTTTGTGTTACCAATGAATTGGAAACAAAAAACCGCGCATCTGAAAGGCGGCGGGTGTGCGGATGCACTAACGCGTATGACGCACCCACGGGGGGGTGCGGGACGCGGCACAGTGTACTCACGACAATGGCGGAGCGAGAGGGCGCGCGGTACGTGCGGGCACGACGGCGGCGCGGAGCGGAATGTCAGGGACGTGTGAAACAAGAGAAACTCGATGCTTTGTCGTATTCGTACTGCTACTTGTACTCATTTAATCATAATTTCTCCCTACTTAAGTACATAAATTAGGTTCTCAACTAGTTACAAGGTGAGTCAGTCATTATTCTCTTATGAAAGAAGAGTATACACACATAAAAAGGGAGAAGAAATAATTTAAACATTCGGAGGGTATTACAAAATTTTCTTAAAGATTACCCACTTAAACTATTATTTATTAAAAATAGCCAAATACCCGCTTTTAATTTGGTAACCAGATACAAGTAATCACATATTGGGTAAAACATACAAAAAACAAACTCTTTATTAATAAAATACAAAATTCTTAACTTAATTGTTTTACAGATGAGATTGTCCGTAACAGACCCGCAAACCTCAACACATTTGGAGGACTGGTTATTTTATCTCTGACAACCGGAACACAACAATGCTATTAACATTGCTGCTTGGCGGCAGATTTATATAAGATGGTGGTAGCTAGCCAGGCGGACATTTAAAATGCTCTACCAGCAACCAAAATGACTTAAACATGTACCCCGCTGGGGATCGAACCCGCGACCTCCGAATCGTAAACCCAATGTTGTTTATATGGAGGCGGTTCACATCAATCAAAATCAAAAAATGCTTTATTTTGTAGGTACACGGGGTACACTTAAAATAGTCAATTTTACATTTTTTAAGCTACAATCATATCACGGTATCATATGACAAACAGATTGGAGAGCTAACGTATATGATATCTCCTGTGGTCAATTAGTTTGGCCCTACCACCAACCAAACCGAGTACTTAAACATGTACCCCGCTGGGGATAGAACCCACAACTTCCGAATCGTAAACCCAATGTTGTTTACATTGAGCCACGGATATTTTTTATCCCGATAAAGTGAGTAGTTCCCGCGGGATATACAAATTTCGGCGATAAAGTTATTATATGAAGCCGCGCGTAGAAAGCTACTATTGAATAAATACATGAAATACAAATAGCCGCGCAGTCGAGAATGTTTGAAAGATTTCCTCTTTCCAAGAAGTGATCCTATCGAACAATCGACCAAAACGCGCAGTCGATTGCGCCAATTATCAGCAGGTGGTACGTTAAATGGACCGCTGCGAAATAACACTGTTGCAGCAAGTGGACCGCATATTCGACACCACTTTAACTGCAGCCAGGACCAATGAGAGAGTAAAACTTCGAGTTCGATATATATATATATTAGGTCCTTACCTATGAAATTGGCGTTTTGTATGAAGAATTTCATTAAGACTGTTTTCTCCATACAAACATTTTTGATTTTTTTTTTTTAGAACGGCAAATCCATGTTTATTATGTGAAGCCCAGAAATTAAAAAATATTTCATGTGAAACCTTCAAACACACATTGGTACATATGATTAACGAAGAAAAAAAACTCCAATATTATACGTAAGTTCTTATCAATGTGTATTTTACTATATAGGCTTTTATATTATGTATTGTAATATATGTTGTTGTATGTGCACATGTTTCCTTTTAACCAGTAAGCATCTCGGGTTCCATGATCATAATCGATTGTGAATACGCTGTCTATTCGCCTGTAGTAGCTTGCAATAATATCGCCATTGCCCGAGCCACCCTTTACCACGCGACTGGCGCCGTCCCGGTCGCTCGCAACGCCCACACCCATCTACGACATATTCATATAACACCCGTCTTAATTCGACATCTAACCGAAGACTAGCCGCGGCAATAGGCGAACCAAGAGTGTTACGCTTTCTCTAGTAAGTGGGCTATAAGCGAAGATTAACTAATTGCAAGAAATCTATTGAAGACAAAACTGAACGATTATTACAATTTTGATTTAAACTGAATGACTTGTGTGAAAGTGATTGTGTCTTTAACAATAGGACGAACGATATTCCCATGGACATTCCGAATGGTATGCGCGGGTCTCCAAGTATTTGCCGTAATTGGTGTTTAAAAATGTTTAGTGCGATGAAATAAATCGACCGTTGTTTTTCTAATGTACACTCGCATTATGATTTTTTTTAGCTTGACGCAATCGATGGCAATACAATGGGATTTGTAAAAGAATTTATTTAAGACGTTCACACATATATAAACGCGCACTGCATATACACATTCTTTCATGCACGCACTAAAATATTTTATAAATCATGATAACTTTCAACACTGTGGCAGATAAGTTGAAAGAAAATCGTTTGGCTTGATATTGACATATTATGAGGATGAAATGAGTGTTACTAAGAGAGTGATGAATATGGATATGGATGCGCGGGTAAGGAAGAGGATGACCACGGAAAAGATGGATGGATTGTGTGATATGTACGAAAAGGACGTGACTGATGGGGTAACGGCTAATAGAGGGAATTGGAAGAAAAAGACGTAGGTACTGCGCCGACCGCAAATAAATTGTGACCAGGGTAAAAGTTATTTGGTCACAATTTATTTGCGTTAATGAAGGTTTCAGTTATAATTTCCTCCGATTCGTAAACCCTATGTTGTTTGTATTGAGCCACGAAAGTGAACAATGTATAAATAAAAAAAAATTAAAAAAATACGCTCCGAATACATAACCTCCTCCTTTTTTGAAGTCGGTTAAAAATAGGGAACTCAACCTGCGTAGAAACTCTAACGCATATGAAACTAAAGATAGATAAAGAACACTTGTGCGGGCGATCACTAGTGTTTTTCTGGTATACTACTTTTTACATTATTCTTATGTGACACCAGGAAACTGAATGGATATATAAAAACCGGTCAAGTGTGTGTCGCACGCGCAGTGGGGTTCCGTAGGCAATACACATTAAATACAAAGTTATTTTTACAGTTGGTTTATGTCGTTTTGTATGGGGTTTGTGCGCGACACGCTACCGTTGTATCTTTTTATATTGGTACCTTTTTATACCTGTGATGCCTTTGACACACTTTATTATTGGGTTTTAGTGTTTCTTGCTGTTGAGTTGCTAACTGAAGTGTCAACTACTTTTATTTCCAAAAATTCCCACAAAAAACCCTTTTTTCACGGTTTAATCAACAATTCTATCTCCTATAAACATGTTTTCATTTATAATAAGTATTTATACCATACCTACTCTAGGCCTTTTATTCACTGTTTTGTTTTTATTCACTGTTTTGGTGTTTGAATTTGGAACACAAAATACTATATCCGATATCCATTTCAATGCTTACACAAACTCCTTGCGCTAAGATTCGAAATTCAAACTCTTTGGTGCAAATAAATTCTCGAGATTTGATTGGTCGATATTTGCGACAAGGAGTTTGGCATTAGATTAAAAAATGTTTTGTGTTCTTTGCTGCCATTATAGAAAAAAAAAATAGTGAATTGGCGCCATTTCAAATACTTACTGTGAATTGTACACGGACACAAAGTTTAGTGTTACTTTATAATAAATCGATTGAATTATAATAAATCGATTATGCATTCAAGTGACTAAGAAGATATTGTGTTAACACCTGAATTTATGAAAGAGAAGGCGGCCGATATTGTAGAAAACTTGCTACCCAACAAATCACGGCTGGTTTACATCAAAACCTACGATGAGTTTTGTAAATGGAAAAAGGAAAATCAAGCTTCGGGCACATTTTCTGAGTCTGTTTTCTTAACTTATTTTAATGAACTTTCGAAGAAAAGGAAGTCATCGACATTATGGAGTATATATTCTATGTTGCGGTGTACTGTAAAAACAAGGCATAACATTGATATAAAAACATATTCTAACTTGCAAGCCTACCTTAAAAGGCTATCAGAAGGCTATAAACCGAAAAAATCCCTGGTTTTTACCGCTCAAAATGTTGAACGCTTTTTCTCGTAGTCATGGTATAAAGTATAGTATGCAACTCCTGAATAAAGTACGAATTTATATCGAGGGCCATGAATCACTCGCGTCGCTCAGGATTCTAACAGTTGAATCACTCGCTGTGCTCGTGATTCAATCATCTTAGATCACTCGCTACGCTTGTGATTCAATCGTTAGAATCCTTCACTTACTCGTGACTCATCTACGGCCCTCGCTTTAAATCCGTCCTTTATTCACTAGTTGCATAATATACTATTATTTACAAAAGAAAATGTATTTATGTAGTATATCAACCATCTGGTATCCACAACACAAGCCTATAGTTGCTTACTGTGAAATGGAATGGTCAGAGATATCCCAAACATGAGTGTTAAACACTTAACCGATTTTCATTAGTTCTTCCCCTCGTTTACTCTTCAATATAATAAAAGACGCACTCAAATCGAAACACGTATTACTACACACGCACACACACACACACACACACACACACACACACACACACACACACACACACACACACACACACACACACGCACACGCACACGCACACACACACACACACACACACACACACACACACACACACACACACACACACACACACACACACATACACACACAACCAGAGGTGTGACTTATCTAAGATACAAGTATCTGAAATACAGATACAAGATGCAAGATACGTATTTTCATTTTGTATCTAAAATACTTTTTAAAAAAACATTTTGTATCTTGTATTTAAATATATTTTGTTTGGTATCTTAGTATTTTATAAATACTTTTTCTGATAAAATACTTTTAGTAATATATTAGTAGAAATATATAAAATAAATGCGTAAAATTGAGCATGTCATTATTAGTCCAACATCACATTGGTAGATGGCGACTCTTTCTTTGCACTGCACTGGCCTGTATCTATACAAGATGTGGCAAATGCACAAGTCGTGCGAGCCAAACAATTAAAAAAAAAAAACTGAAATGTAATTTCATTTGAGAAGATGACCGCCTTTTTGTATACATAACATTAAGTTATTTCGGAATAAATCGTGTTATGTTATGCAACGTGTGTGTTATGTTATCGTGTTATGTCAATTAAGAAAAATAAACTTAGAATTCATTAAAATAAAATCTTGTTTTCTCACAAAAGTATTTGTATCTTAAGAAGTATTTAGAAGATACGTATTTGGTATTTAGTATTTCAGATACTATTCTCGAAAGTATTTTGTATCTGGTATCTGAAATACTTTATTTAAAAGTATCTTGCATTTTGTATTGCAGATACTTTGTACAGGGTATTTTGTACATCTCTGCACACAACGTCGTTTTTTGTCGAGAGTTAAAAATAAAATAATCTTTATTTCCAAGTTACTAAGACTCATATTAGGTTCGTATATTAGGATATTTTTTGCGAAATGTATATTATTGATGCTGAATAGATAGATCCCTTTCGTTATGTACAGCATTTAAATATACAACCTGTGTCATCTCATGCATTATAGCACTAATAATATGTGAGTAAACGTCACTTTCCACGAGGTGAGATTGTGGTCAAATACATATTCAGTAATCAAAAAAAAAAAAACAACGAACAGATCTACATTTTAACAACAGAACCTTAAAAACCGCATAATCCATTGAGCCGCTTGCGCAGTTCGCGTGCTCTGCGCCCGCGCACATAGATGCTTTCCCGCTTGCATTTGCGTAATTTAACGATAAATCCGTTTTTTGCCGGCGTGGGATGAGATTACCGACTTCTTTTTGTCAATTCACTACCTAAGTTAGTAAGTTACTTATAGTAATCAATCTCAAGCGTGCCTAAGCTACATAATATGTATACAAAGTAAGATTGGTGAGCACGAAGTAAGGACTCGAAAAATTTTGTTTACCGTACTGTATTACACAATCAACAGTATCGACATTATAAAAACTATTACACTAAATCTATAATCCAAAGTTATGGCAATTACACATTCGCATTTCTTATTACAATTCTTATAATATAATTCGGTGGAAAGTCACTATTAAATAATAATCATTAAACAATCAATAGGTAAAAATCAAGGCGATGCCAAACAATTGAATTGAAATAAAGTTATTATAAAAACTAAATAATCAATAATTTACACAGCAAATAATATTACAAATACAAAATTGGTTAATTTAAGCAATCACAAAAAAAATATCAATACTATTGCTATTTTTCGACATACAACAAAATAGAACGAAAGGAATATAGGTAATAATCAAAGTCAACAAATAGTCCAATAACTTCACTTAACATCAAGTGGGATTTATGTCAAGCGCTAAGAAAATTGAAGAAAATGACAATATATTTAAATATAAGCTTAAGTCTTTGTTGATTGGTAAATCTTAATACGTATACCCATGCAAAATTACAGCTTTCTAGTACTAAGAGCCTCTGAGATAAGCCGTGGTCAGACAGACAGAGATACAAACGGACATGCCTAAACTATAAGGGTTCCATACCTGCGACGAACCTTACAAACTATAGAATTGAGAAACCTCCTCCTTTTTTGAAGTCTGAAAAAATAGCTACTAAATTACGTGTAGTATTCGACTAACTTATGATATGTAGATGTGTTTATCAAATGTTTATAGAAACGACGTAAATCAATCGTAAAAACAACTCTGTATTTAAAAATCATTACCAAAATAAGTTAACAATAAACGAAGTAAGTTGTATAATTTGTTTTTAAATAAGTACCTATTGGACCTAATTCAGAGTGGCCGCTAATTATAATTAGCTTTAGTTGACAGCCGCTAAACACCTTTGCTATTCTGAAATGTCTGTCAAAATCAAATGATAGGACTAAATTGAATATGACGTTTCTAATTTTAAACGGCTAACTCAACTTAGACTTAGCGGCTCAAAAGCTATTCTAGGATGGCCATTTTAGGATGAAATAAGAACTGTCATCGCTAATTTTAGTCGGGACCTCCAGACGTGCCACTTAAAATTAAATTGTATGTAAATACGTCAATTTGAATATGGTTTGAATACTAGTTGTCAAAAATGGAACGTAGAGACAAAAAATGAATGTTTGCGTGCATAAACTCAGCCAGCATTGCCTGCTGGGCTTTGTTGCACCTCTTTCGAGGCGGTGCTAAATTCATTGCAGCAGTTGAACACGAACCACTTGACCAGCTCAGGTGAAGATGAAGCAGCAGCAGATGAAGATTTCAACTGTAGAAGATAGTAGAAAACACCACGGACGGAACTCGGATGATTGACAGCGATGACAGCAATTTCCTGACCACTTTAAAAAAATGATAGCACAGATAGCAGTAAATTGTCAAATGCCGCGAAAATTATGTAAAATGTGGAGAGAAAGTTGAAAATTACAAAAAATAAATATAATAAACGTGTGTAAGATCTTAAAAAAGTAAGATTTAATCATAAAAAGTAATAAAATATGGAATTCATATCCATATCATTCATTCATTCGGTCACATGATTTTTAAAATGGTAACACACATCCAATTCAACCTATCCAAAACTTAGCCCACCACAGACAACTTAGCCGGTGTTTAAAACCTTTCTTAATTTAGTTGGATGACCGTTTTGGAATAACAAATGGTTTAGCTAAGATTAAAATCCGCGTAAAATTTAGGAATTAGTTTTAGTTTTAGCTTTAGACGATGGGCGCCAGAATTAGGTCCAATATCTTTTTAAATTATTGATGCACAGCCTCCTTATCTGACTCCTTACTATTTCTTTTCTCTACCCAAAGGTTGTCTGGCAGAAATCAATATATTATCTAAATTTTTGTGCAATTACTTGATTGATTGATTGAAGATATCGCAAAACTAACATCCAACAATATAAGTTTAAAAACCAAAAAAAACACGACAGCACATTTGGTATTACGCGGACGCCATGTTCGATTTATTACCATAAAATATGTCTCACACTCCAAGGATCAAGACGAATCTAACGACTCTATGCACTTATACCATGTTTCATCCATCCATACACTCGAATAACCATTTAAGTATTTAACCCGACAGCATATTTTGTATTTTGAGGATGGATGGATTTTTTAACCATAAAATGTGTCATAACACCAGGGATCAAGGCGAATCGAAAGATTCTACGCACTTCGAAATCGGTCAAGCCGTTTACGCTACAGGAGGTAACAACATACTCGTAGAATAGACAGTAAACCAGCGCTGAGCTCTTATAAGCTCAGCATATAGCTGAGTCGTTTCCTTTTCGCTGCTGCGACACTTATCTGAGTGTTCTGTTATTTTATTTGCCTAACAATTGTATATGTGTCGAAGTGACGAATAAACAGTTTCTTTCTTTCTTAGAAATCTACATATATACATATACTCGAGAAACATTACCCTCCTTCCTTGGGCAGTCGGGGAAAAAAACATACATGGAAATTGCAACCGTGCTCTTCTTTTTGAAGTTGTTCAAAAATAGAACAATATTATGCTGCCTTTGTATTAACCATAAACCATATGGAACTTTCTATCATTGGGTCATTACCCTACCTGAGTGATGCACCATTAACTGCACATCAATATGTTTTTATACGTTAGAGAAAACAAATGCCAGTGGTCTTCAGCACGAGAGTAGTGAGTACCGTCCACCGCGTGCGCCCGCGCACTTTCTCCTTCATTTGAATACGGCCTATGATTAGAGTTGCCAGTTTTATCAAAGACTTCCCATTACAGGTAAATTAACAAAAACGATTTCAGTTTTTTTTTTTATCAGAAACGGGGTGAGATTTTTTAGAGATAAATAAATAAAATAAAAATACTTTATTGCTCATCGATCAGTGAGGCCTTTTGAGTCCCGCACAGGTACAGCCCTGTCGCGCTGGGCATCTCAGATATACAATACAATCTAGTAGGTAATTTACTTTCCTTGTAAATTACCTACTACCTACTAGATATTAAATGTCCGCCTGGCTAGCTACCACCATCTTATCTAAATCTGCCGCCAAACAGCAATGTTAATAGCATTGTTGTGTTCCGGTTGTCAAAGATAAGATAGCCAGTCCCCCAAATAAGATGGGGTTTCCGGGTCAGTACGCTACCACCTTCGGCCTCATCTTCACTTAACATCAGATGTGATTGAGGTCAAGTACGAACCCGTCGTGCATAAAAAAAAAGACGCGGTGACAGCAAAGATTCAAAAAGGTTTGCTGAGATTCACTTAACATTGAGGATTAAAAAAAAAAAAGATGGTTTGGACATGTGGAGATGATGAATGAAAGAACACTAACCGAAGAGTGGTAGTGTTGGTAGGGGAAAACCACGGCGAACTTACCATGATCAAATCTGGAACGTCTTAAAGAAAGGCCAAGTCAAGAGTACCTTAAACCGACGAACATGTATGAACAACCTTATGAGAGTGAATGAAGCAAAATAGTGTCAGGATCGTAGCAAGTGGAAGTCTGTGGTCTGTCTATGTATGTATGTATGTATTTTCTGTATCAACAGTAGCAGGGGCAGACTCTACAATAGTGTTCAACTGTAATCTACAATCTATTCAATTATATTGCTGATTGTAGCGAGAAATTGCTATAGTAATTTACAAGTGGAGATCCCAATTAGATTATGGAAATCGGAAATTACAAAGTTTTTTAACTGTTTAAATAGGAGATAGTGGTTTGTTGGTAAAGGGCTCTACAGATCGGAGACTAACGTTTGGGTCATCTCTGACCACCTCTTTTGGGATATTTCTGACCACCCCTTTTGGGATATCTCTGACATCCTCTTTTGGGATATCTCTGACCACCCCTTTTGGGATAACGGTCGTGACGTTATGTATGTATGTAAATTGTACTGTTGTTTAATTAGGGATCCATTATGCCACGAGAATCAGATTATCGAGTGTTTAATGCCTCTCGAGCGAAAAAAAAGAAAATTATGGAAAAATCACGAATTCAATTTCGGCCTCCGTGACTCAATGTAAACACCATAGGGCTTACGAATCGGACGTCGCGGGTTCGATCCCCATCCGGGTACCTGTTTAGTACTCGGTGTTAAGCATTGTTGTGTTCCGGTTGTCAGATATATGATAGCCAGTCCCTCAAATAACTTGGGGTTTCGGATCAGTACGCTGCGCTACGCTACACTCGTTCTCTTCTTCACTTAACATCAGGTGTGATTGCCGTCAAATGTTAACCCGTTGTACACAAAACAAATTCAATTACATTTACCACTTGCTGACAAACGTACTGACGTATACAGCCAAAGAAAGATTCACAAAAAAGTTTTTCGTCATGTTGGTAGAGTCAGTATACTAAGTTTTTTTATCTCAGAATATAAAAAAAAACCGCATTCAAATCGAATAACGAATTACGAGATACATCTGGACAAAGACTGGACATACACAACGCCATAAAACACATATATACACCTCGATTAAAAATATCTACTTGTGACGACCGTACGAACCTAACTTCCTGTAATTTACCGTATTCTTTGACCATATAAGTATATACGACTTATCACAAATTAACCTTAACTAAAACATTATTACATAACTGTAAAAACCGCATTAAAAGCTATAAAGGCGAGTTTAAGGTCGGTTGGTTATGTACCATAGAGTTATTGACTCTAAATATGCATAACGTGTGTAAGGGCCCATGCACATGGCGTATTTTGTACGCGCAGCAGATGCGCGTTTCACGAACATGCGATCAATTCACGCGCGTACTACAGATATAAACATGGGCGAGAAGCACGTTTGTCTATATCACGTTCAAGCCGAACGTTGCCGAGTCAAGCCAACATTTAAATCCAAATATAGATGTTTTTTGATGGAAAAGCAGAAAATTGGTATTTCGGACCGCTACCTTTCCACAGCACTGTCTTCCTAGAATAATATATGAAGCAGTAGGGGGCTGTGGATTGGATCCATAGCTTGGGCATCACAAATTGAAATAGTTATAATTATAACGTGTATAGAATATGAAATCGAAAATTGCAATAATTTCTTCATTTTTCATTGATTATCAATTTATTCTATAATAATAATTGGTTCAATAACTATATTAATTGAATCCAATATGTTAGTGGAATAATCTTACACAATATTCATTTACCAATAACGTTACTTTTAATTTGATAACACCAAACACATTTCAAAATTCCATTTGTCACAGACCAACCCTCAGGTTTCAGCAGAATACCAGTGTTTTGCCCGCCTCAGGCAAATCCATACACTGAGCTGTAGCCTTTTTGTATACTGCAGCACACACATAATATTTGTTGTTTGTGTTACTTGTGTTTTATTGTTTTAGTTGTATTTTTGTTATGTGTGTGTACATGGATGCAAATAAATGTTTATCTATCTATCTATCAAGCTCGGCAAAGCGTCGCGTTGCAATGTTTGGGATCTTGCAATATTGTTTCACTCGTAAATGGGTCTTTTCTTTTTAAATGCAGCAATAAAGCCAGCATCGTAAGCTGTGATGTTTCGACGGATGCCATTTTACTGCTGGTGCAGGGGTTTCTGTAATACATATCTATTATAAAATTAATGACTACCTGAATGACAAACACGCTTGGTGTACTTCGACCAGCTCCCAAAAATTATAAAATTGTATTAGTTATATACTTTATTAAAAAAAAGGACAACAATGATCCTGTGGGTTTCTTGCGCCGCTTCTTTTCCCACAGATTTCCCTTTCCGAAGCGGTGGTAGCTTGGACTTACCGACTGACAGATAAATGCAATAATTTTTTTATTTCGAGTAGATTTAAATTGACATTCAACTAATGATATCACGTAAATGTTGAAATAAATGCTTGAAGTTTGAAGTGCGTTAACGTGCGTCTTCTGCGCGTCGTTGGAGCGTAAAAAAAGCGCCGTGTGAATAGGCTCTAAAGATCCGGTTCATACTACGTTGTTTGTTAAGATTATAGAATGAACGGTTGTGGATTGTGATTTGGCGACGTAAAATAATGTTTACGTCGCATTTGTAACTTGTTAAGTTGGTACTTAAAACCACAGACCAATAAAATAAATAAAGATGGAGTGCTAATATAGTTTAAAGTGAAGACATTTTTCTAAATATGTGTATAACTTATCGCTTGTGTATTGAGTTTAACAGAGCAGAAATTTAATAGTCATATAAAAAAACTCTGTGTAAAAAGGTTATGTTATTTAGGAGACAACGAGGTCTGGTATTAGCTGGATTTCATGTCGAGTTAATGTTTACGCGCTTTTAGTGTCTAGCTTTTGTTTTGTATCAGTTAATAGCTATTTACAAGATGTGTTTGTTCCGTCATTTCTTGTGGAATGTGGCTTGTTCTCCCTAACCATAGCACTGAACCATAGCACACGCGATATACTTTTAAAAAACGTGTTGATTTTTGACATAACTGAATATTATATTAATTTATAACCTATATTGTGTAGTTGACAATGAAATCGGCTAGGTTTTGTTGCGTATTTCTGCACAAACGCTTGTAAAAATCGGCACCGTTTGTGGCCTCACTTCTGTCGTGCAACATGCTCTATCTTCCCTTTTTACAAGCTCATATTTAACTTGTATGTATGTCCGTTCAAAATTTGCAAGTCAACCATTTCCTGCTTACTAAGCAGCTGAAATTTTGCACCCTCGTTTAGTTCTTATTATTTTTGATATATTACGTCCTTACCTATGAAATTGGCGTTTTGTATGAAGAATTTCATTAAGACTGTTTTCTCCATACAAACATTTTTGTTTTTTTTTTTGGGAACGGCAAATCCAAATTTAGCTAAACTTTGTGTGTATTATCGGATAACATTAAGTTAAGTATAGGCAGCGTTAATTTTTGAAAGTAACCGCTTTATAAAAGTTTCAGTGAATCTAAGAAATGATTATGGGCAGCACACGAAAAGAGCTCTGTTCAAATTTTTTTTATTATGTAGCCCAGAAATTAAAAAATATTTCATGTGAAACCCTGAAATAATATTCCATTTTCCAAATAAAAAACAAATTTGGATATAGCTTTGAAAATCGCAGGAATTGGTACATATGATTAACGAAGAAAAAAAACTCCAATTTCATAGGTAAAGACGATTCATGGTAAAGATATAGTAATTATCAAATGAAACAACAATTCTTTCCACGGCTGTCTCCGATAAACGGATAGAACCGCTTTCTCAGCTCAGTAAGTAATCCCACGCGGAGAAATGAAAAAACCAGACAGGAGTGTTACTGCCTCGTGCTGAGGGTTCCTTAGCTGTGTCATCCGTAATCAGATACCCATTTCACGATATTAATATATATTAAATAATGTATAAGTATTAAATAATGAATTAAGAGTATGAAATTTTCATGATTTTTATTTAATTTTCTGATTCGTTTATATTTTACCCGATTGCACAGGAATAAAAAAAAGTTATGTTTTTTTAGAGTGTGTATGTAGATTTCTATGGTACCTCCTGTAGGTAAACAGCTTGACCGATTTTGAAGTGCAAGATCGATTCGTTTTGATCCCCAGAGTGTCATAGGATACATTTTATGATAAAAAATCCAACATGGCGTCCGCAAAATATAAAATATGCTGTCGGGCTTTTTCGGTTTTTAAATATTTTACAATTGGTTATTTATGATGAAGTGAGGAGATGCGTTTGTCCACAATATTAAATATAAATAACTAAATAAATATAGTAGAAGTTGAAGAAGGCTCCCTTAAGGCGAGCGATTCAAATTTTAAACGAGGTAGCGGAGAGGATAGACTTGTTCGCATGTCCTTTGAGTGAATTCACAAAGCTCGCGCTGTATGTTGTATGTTATATAAGTAGCTAATGATTAGTATGCCAAAATTATAATTTTATTGTTTTATATATTAACTATTATACTATTTAGTTGGTTCGTACATTATTGCATTGGTTTCTACTGTAATAATAATGTATCGTAATAATAATAAATAAATAAAAGTATTGTTATGAGTAAATTAACTACTCAATTTCGAAACCAAAAACAAGTTTTGTTTGTAAGAGGTAATGGTGTCGATTCGGATGTACACCAACTAAACTAAACTAAAACCAGTTTTAAAGTAGTTTAAAAAAGTCTCTTTCTCCCTGGAACGGTACGATGCGACGGCGCCACTCCAAAACTGGATTTAGTTTAGTTGGTGTACATCCGAATCGACACCATTATTGACTTTTTGTCATTTCAAATTTAGCCGAAAACAAAATCAAAGTATCCTCCTTCCCTCCTTTCGACTTTTGTGTAAAGACAAACCCTCTTTTTCATAAAAATTTACAAACGCTTTATAAGTCTGTTTTAGTTAAAGTATGTTTTGTCACTTTCTTTCATTACAACATTTCCTTATAAACGACAGAGACAAAACACACTTTAACCAAAACAGGCTTATAAAGCGTTTGTAAATTTTTATGAATAAGACGGAAAATATTTAAGAGCGTGGCGACACTTCAATGCAATTAGATTATTATCATCTTTAACTATGTTAATGCTCCAGCTTTACCTGTGTTACTAAACTATCGCCTATGTCAGACCGTCGACACTTTATTACACAAGCGTCACGTTATTATTTTTTCCATTTTGATGCGGATCTCTAAATTAAAATACCAGTCCTGAGAGGTTTGGTTGACCTTTCTAAACTAGGTTACGGTTACTTCTGTTACCATTTTTATCAAAAAACAGTGAAGTCTCGAATCAATTCAAATCCAATTGGTATATTAATTTTGGTCGAGAGAAGAAAGAACTATCAATTTGCAGAATCTATTATCAATAAAGATATAAAAATAAACTTGCTGTCCATAGCAGTCGCTTACACAAAGTCACTAAGTCATTCAAGGGACAATGTATACGCTTTTACAATAAGGTTCCGGTAGACATTCAAAATTTGCCTTTAAATAAATTTAAAACAACCATTAAACGAAAACTATGTGCCAAAGGCTATTATAAAATTTCTGACTATCTGGATGATAAGAATGCGTGGACATGAACCGCTCGCCATTATCCAGTATATTTTATTCTTATTTTCTTTATCGAATCATAAATTTTACAATTAGGTATCTCAAATTGTATTTGTATTGACTTATTTAAAAAGAGCAACCCTGGAGTTTCTTGCTCGTTCTTCTCTGGGGAGACTGCCTAGTGAATGAGCGATAACTGTATGTCATGACGATTTCAAATGTTATTCTTATAACTTACGAAATAAAAACATTTTTGATTTTGATTTTTTGATTTTTGAATGAACAACAAATATAAGCTATACAAGTGTTTACATGATATCGTTTTAACTTACCAAAAAAAAAACAATTAGAAAAACATCCCTTGTTTTGTTCACTATTTAATTCACAATACTTTAACCACATAAAATCACCAAATTTTTCACTTAAAACACCAATTCAAAAGTTAGTAACGTCCGATACCGTGCTAGTGCCGAAGCGAGTATCACTGACGTTACTCGCTTACGGGCGGTAGCGTTGGCGCTCGCGAAGCAACTGGTCCGACCCCGGCACCGAACTCGTGCTGGCTAACACGAGAGCTTTGTTGTTCTCAACATAGTGTAAGAGCTGAGGTACTAAACGTCGAGGTTTCTCATTGCGGGAAAAATCATAGAACTACTCGACTGTCAAATAGTTTTTTTTTTTTGAGACATAATAAGAACAACTTTTTGAGTTGGAGTAAGGAATAAGTTTTTTTTTTTTGCATAACGGGTTAGTACTTGACCTCAATCACACCTGATGTTAAGTGAAGATGAGGTCGAAGGTGGAAGCACCGCCTCCGTGGCTCAATGTAAACAACACTGAGTTTACGATTCGGAGGTCGCGGGTTCGATCCCCAGCGGGGTACATGTTTAAGTACTCGGTTTGGTTGGTGGTAGGGCATATTAAAATGTCCGCCTGGCTAGCTACCACCATCTTATCTAAATCTGCCGCCAAGCAGCAATGTTAATAGCATTGTTGTGTTCCGGTTGTCAGAGATAAGATAGCCAGTCCCCCAAATGTGTTGGGGTTTCCGGGTTAGTACGCTTCCACCTTCGACCTCATCTTCACTTAACATCAGGTGTGATTGAGGTCAAGTACGAACCCGTCGTGCATAAAAAAAAAAAAAAAAAAAAAAAAGCACACTGACCCGGAAATCCCAAACATATTGTTCTTGTATTATACTTTGACTGTTTGTGTACTTAAAATAAAAAAATAAAATAATAATATTTGGGGGGCTGGCTATCTTATCTCTGACTACCGGTTATCTTATCTAAGTTCTTGTGCTTCTTACGACTGTAAATTATGAACGATATAAAATGGACTACTTTCAAGTCTGTTTTACCTGTGACAATAATTTATCGTTTGACTGAATTGTGCGAAGCTCAAATGAAAGTTGTTACACAAGGCGAGTCAGCAGGTATGCTAACGATATTGCCGAAGATGAACACGCGATCTCAGTAGATACCTGTTCACCCTGCTGTTGAGGATCCCACAAGGTTGTAGGATTCAGGAAAGACGAAGATCCAATGTAGAGCCATGAGAAATTTACGTTTTAAAGTAGCTTCTTAATTGATGGAGATCCATCAATCATACTGGATAGGTATACTATTTACAATGGCCCAATCAAATATACTGACGACCGCCTATTGGACTGGATTGTAACTAAATTCTGCTTGCCAGTTCGGTGACTCTTGGCGCAGTCGCATTCGCTGTTTGTATTCGATTAGCTAAGTTAAGCAATGTCTGGCGCGTCACTCCTTGGATGGGTGACACACTACTGGCATTTTAATACGAGTGTTTCCGTGCTTCGGAAGGCACGCAAAATAGTCGGTCCCGGTTGTATTCAATTGAAGACAGTCCTTATAAGCTATTCAGTAGTGGGTTAGGTGTGTTATTTTATAAGATTCCTTTTTTAGTACATAATATACCAAGGCCAAGTCGACACGTGTCTTATTTACACCGCGTTACCTACCGCACAATTGAATCCGTACCATATTGAGCAGAACCATATTTATTCCGGACTGTTCGATGATATTATATTTTATTTTTCTCACTTTCACTACACCACAATACTTATATAATTTCTTCTGGCTCATCCTTGGGCTGCTGGCGACGACGACCTGATAGGCGCATCTGTATGCGTTGCATCAGCTCTCCTCTTAATTCACGTCGCATCCAGGCCTGGTGGCACTTTTTATATCTCTTGTATATAATATATCCAGCAGCTATTCCCATCATTGCCAATATGGTACCCAGAAGTATATTATTTATTGCCACGGAATCAGACTTTTTCAAGGGCGAAACGCCTGTCTCCACAGCAACGGCAGCGTTTTGGGGGATTATAATTTCCTCGTCTCCCTGTTTTGTGTAAGAGGAACGCATATTTCCTTGATATAAAATTTCCGGACGTTGTCGTTACAAAATTCACTACACTGTCCAGTACCAATCTTGCTTATGGAATATTCCATTATGCTATGCAAGTATAACGCTGACGCTAACGGCGCCCCTACACGATGCGCCGGCGGCGGCTGCCTGGCATGGTCGCCATGCGGTAGATAACGCGGTGTAAATAAGACACGTGTTGACTTGGCCAAGGTATATTATGTACTAAAAAAGGAATCTTATAAAATAACACACCTAACCCACTGCGACCCTGCCAGGATTGACTGTCAGGTGACTATTAGTCTGACACCAACCTACACTGAGCCCTCGTGGTGGATTATGGCCCATACTCTTTTCAAATGAGAGGAGGTTGTGTCTCCGCAGTACGGACGTGTAAGGCTGTTGTTGAGTCGGGTAAAAATGTGAGCACACTCTCATAGTCCTGTTTAGTTCATAGAGACAAAATTGTCTCATCAATTATTATGGCATAATTCATCAATCACAGTTTGATTACCCATGCGGATGAAAGAATGTAACAGTAGATATATAGTAATGGAAAGTCCAATTCCCCGGGCTTATTCTTATTCCGATAAAATAAATAAATAAAATAAAAATTATTTATTTGCAAGAATATGGTACAATAAGGTCTTAATAAATTATTTTCCAAGACATACTCTGCTTTAAGAAGCGTGCAAAATATTATAATATGTGAAGACAGATCATGCATTAAAAATCAATAAATTGGAAAAATATAAATGTCAAAATCTGTCATCTTACAGATCAGAAAGATAATTTAAACAATGAACAAAATAAAATAACAATTCATTAAAATGTCAGTAAAAAAGGCATGCAAATGTCAGTAGCCAGGTGCTAATTACAATTGATCATTAATAAATTCTTGAACAGAATAATAGCATTTATTCAAATAAAAGTCATGTACTTGTTTTTTAAAAAGAATCAGACTTTTGTCCTTAAAACTATCTGGCAAATGATTGTAAATCCTTATGGCCATACAGAATGCATTTTTACTGTAAATGCTTAACTTTTGTTTAGGGACATATAACTTATTTTCGTACCTCCCCCTTCTACTATTAGTCTCATATCTTTTTTGAAATAGATGGGGATGCCTATACACAAACACACATATCTCATACATATACAAGCATGGCAAAGGCAGTATATTTTTCTTTAAAAATAATAGTCGGCAACTGTCGTAAAAGCTAACTCCACACATAGCCCGAATACACTTTTTTTGAAGTCTAAAAATTCTATCAGCCTCCACAGAGAAACCCCATAGTACAATACCGTATCTCAAATTTGAAGATACCATACCATGATAAGCTAAAAGAGCAGTTTTGGTGGAGGTTATGAGACGAAGTCTGTTTAGCACATACACGTACCTATCCACTTTATTGATTAGCTTCTCGATGTGGGGTTTCCAGTTGCAATATTTATCTAGTGTTATACCCAGAAAAGTGGTATAATTTACGCACTCGATTTTGTTATTTTTGAATGTCACTTTTAACTCCAAGGATTTGCTATTATATGTTTGAAATTCCGAAAGTTTTGTTCGTAAATATTGGGGATTAACACTGAGAACCTTTAATTTTTTTTCATTATCGCTTGACCTCAATGTATTTATTTGTAACATGGCGAAACATTTTTTTTATGATTACAGTTAATCATAAAAACAAATTCACTGTCTTCAAGTAATAGCCTATGCATAAATTTATTCTGTATATCTACTTCATTTATAAATCTTTAGTTTGTTTTTTAAAAATATTTCAAGGTTTCACATGAAATATTTTTTAATTCCTGGGCTAAATCACATAATAAAAAAAATTTTAACAGAGCTCTTTTCACGTGCTTCCCATAATCATTTCTTAGATTCGCTGAAACTTTTATAAGGCGGTTACTTTTAAAAATTAACGCTGCCTATACTTAACTTAATGTTATCCGATAATACACACAAAGTTTAGCTCAATTTGGATTTGCCGTTCCCAAAAAAAAATCAAAAATGTTTGTATGGAGAAAACAGTCTTAATGAAATTCTTCATACAAAACGCCAATTTCATTAAGGACATAATAATAATGCATATGTACACCTGTGTATCTTTAAGGTGTAGTCCTTTACACTCTTTTATTATTTCTACCTAAAAGAGAAGACAATTTTTTTAATTCTACTCGGGAACTTTACCTTATACAACTAACTAGTCAGCTCCTAGACTACACGGGTTGACCCCGCGAGGGCCGATCGTGCGCGTGCGCCGGCAGTCCCCCCTCTCCAGCCCGCGCCGTTCGCGCCCGCGGCCAAACCGTTGCGGATTTTTAAGAAATTCATGCCTTGTTTTTTTACCTTTGCAAATCTAAGGAAACTGGTATGGAGTTCGTTTAAGAGCGAGAGTAAGTTGAAACTTTTTGTTAAGGTCGTCATTTATATAATACAGCACTATAAGACATCATATATCAATATACCAAACATTCGCACTAAGAAGTTCGATTCTTCATTCACTCCCTTCCGGCGTCTGTCTTTACTGAATCCTACAACCTTGGGATCTTCAAGAACAGAGTGAATAGGCATTTACTGGGATCGTGTGCTTCATCTTCGACCACATAGTTACTTTCCATCAGGTGAGATTGTGGTCAAACGCGAATCCATAAAAAAAAAAACATCAGGGGGAACCGCTCTACATATACACATAGGTATAGCATTAGCAATGCCTATCTAAATGACAAATACGCTTGGTGTACTTCGATCAGCTCCCAAAAATTGTAAAATTGTATTAGTTCTATACTTTGACGACCTGTTTGGTGTAGTGGTTAGCAACTCTGGCCACTATACCAAAAGGTTGCGGGTTCGAATCCCGCTAGGGGCATATGTTTGTGCGATGAATACGGAACATGTGTACCCGAGTTATGGATGTTTTCATTTATTAGTAAGTATTTATTTACAAAAAAAAAGTATTTATGTAGTATTTCAACCATCTGGTATCCACAACACAAGCCTATAGTTGCTTACTGTGGAACTAGATGGCGCTGTGTGTATGTCTAAGGATATTTTATTTTTAATTTTTATACTTCTTACTTTAAGAAAAGGGCAACAAATGATCCTGTGGATTTCGTGCGCCGCTTCTTTTACCACAGACACCCACAGATGATTTCCCGTTCCAAAGGGGTAGTAGCTTGGACATATTGACTGACATATAGGTAAATGCAATAATTCGACGACCGATTGGTGTAGTGGATAGTGACCCTGTCAGCGAAACCAACGGTTGCGGTTTCGAATCCCGCGACCCCTCGCGGGATTCGAAACCGAATTCGAAACGTTTGTGTGATGAATACGAACATTTATTCCCGAGTCTTGGATGTTTATATAAATATTTATGTATGTTTATCCGTTATCAAGTATCCATAGCGCAAGCTTTGCTTAGTTTGGTATTAGATGAATGAGGACTAGAAGATTGAGAGGAGTCTTCTGATCGGTCTCAAGTAAACGTGTTGATTAATAAACCTAACTTGAGACCTGAAAAGCACGTGCACTTGAGTGTGCAGTACTCATTGGAGAGGTGCGTCGAGTTAATAAATGAAACTCAAGACTATCATTCATTCACCGCTGAGGCGAACACTTGAGACGCGATCTAAGCTAAGTAGACCTCAAGATTGGTTTATAAATTAGCACGGAGCTGGAGATAGCGTCAACTCGTTAAGACGCATCTCGGGTGATACAGCCTCAAGACAAGCCTTGTATTGAGATTAGTTTATTAATACGGGCCTAAGTGCCTGTTTGTGGCATTGTAACGCCAAAAAGGGTGAACCGCGTCTGTGGCTCAATGTAAACAACATTGGGTTTACGGTTCGGAGGTCGCGGGTTCGATCCCCAGCGGGGTACATATTTAGAATTCGGTTTGGTTGGTGGTAGGGCAGTAAATGTCCACCTGGTTAGCTACCACCATCTTATCTAAATCTGCCGCCAAACAGCAATGTTAATAGCATTGTGGTGTTCCGGTTGTCAGAGATAAGATAGCCAGTCCCACAAATAAGATGGAGTTTCCGGGTCAGTACACTAACACCTTCGGCCTCATCTTCACTTAACATCAGGTGTGATTGAGGCCTTTTCCGAAAACTGGTGTTTGTGAAATGTTTCTTAACTATGTTTGTTAGAAATCGGTTCAAACATTTCTAAAATATTTAGCTTTAACGTAGTTGGTTTACTTAATAATTTGACTGACTCAGTATTCTCAATTTTCAATTACAAGTGATACATAATTTTTTATAGTTCAAATGAACTGAATGTACTTTAGTTTACATTGCTCACTATGTTAATAAAAAACGTAGCAAAAACCCGCAGCATTGGGAGCATGCGCGGGCGCAAAGCGAGACCGTGAAATCACCATGACAGCCAGCCAGCTATGATTCACCGTCTCACCGAGATGATGACGAATGGGAGAGTTAATCTAATTGTATATTTATCATTATAAGCACGTGCTTTGTAAGCGCGTACCTATGTCAGTTATTCGTAGTTGCAAACTATAATATAGCATTACCTACGCTTAACCCGACTAAAGAGAGGGCTGTTTTCCAATCACATATTAGGGTCCTTACCTATGAAATTGGCGTTTTGTATGAAGAATTTCATTAAGACTGTTTTCTCCATACAAACATTTTTGAAATTTTTTTGGGAACGGGAAATCCAAATTTAGGTAAAATTTGTGTGTATTATCGGATAACATTAAGTTAAATATAGGCAGTGTTAATTTTTAAAAGTATAAAAGTTTCTGCGAATCTAAGAAATAATATGGGAAGCTCATAAAAAGAGCTGTGTCCAATTTTTTTTTATTATGTGATTTAGCTCGGACATTAAAAAATATTTCATGTGAAACCTCGAAAATATATTCTATTTTCCAAATTAAAAACCAAATTTGGAAATAGCTATAGAATCGTAGGATTATGATTGACGATGAAAAAAATCTCCAATTTCCTAGGTAAGGACCATACATATATACACACACACGCACACACAGTAAATAAATAATGAAAGTAATATATACATATATAGTATAATATAAATAACATGCAGATATAACTGTACTGTAATTGGAAGAGCGGGGCCATCTGGCACAAGTATTATTTTATAAAATGCTTAATAGGTGTCCTCCAACCACTGTGTTCTTAGCATAAGGATTAATTTGTAAACGCAAATAAACATTTTTTTTTTTTTTTTTTTTGATATAGATATGTATGTGATTGGATTCTTTATTCCCTTATAGCATAGAGGAATAACAGCTTATAGCAACAAACAGCTGGATGGATTTCAATTAGCAGCGGAAGTGTGGCGAGCTTCTAAATCATACCGGATGAGTTTTTTTATCGTAAGGAAAAAATAGGATATATTAGGTACGTGAAATAGAAGGTATTGGCATATAAGATAAGATAAGATAAGATAAGATAAGCATTTATTTACGCCACTGCGTTCACACAATTACACAATTTTTAAATTACAAAGAAATATACATACAAATAAACGTAAAGACTAGAAAATACAAAGAAAATACAAAGAGCATATGTAGTGTTTTTTTCAAACTATCATCAATTAAAGCATTAATTGGGTCGCGTATTCCACATAATTACAAATAAAGAAAACTTGGGGGAAATATGAGTACTATGAATATATAATGATTCATTTAACTCATAATTATAAGAAATAAAACTCAACTACTATTTACAAATAAAAAACTTGACCCAGATCCCTCGAAAACGGGAGCGTTCCCAGAAGGCTGGCAGAGTTACCCCGCTGTATGGCGAGGCTAATTCCTTTGCGCGAAATACAGGCCAGCCTTCCGATCATAGGACGCATTGACCAAGCGCTCAGAAATCTCCTTAAAGAGATAATGAGCACCTGGTCCCCAAGGCCCGAGAGTTTCAACACCAAACGGCGCAAAAATGAGGTCACTGCTCAAACCGGCATATTAAATTTCGCATTTTTTTTATGCACAACGGATTAGCACTTGACCACAATCACACTAGAAGATGAGACATGATAGGAACCCTACGAATCCCGTCATTCGCAATCAATCTCAGGTTTTTGAAAAAAAAATTTAACTACCTATGCCAATAATTCAATGTATATTTATTCATATGAAGTCGAAGATCGAGCCGATCTGATGATGGAGCCCGGATCTAGGGAGTTCCACTCCCTCACGACAAATATAAATAATAAAGAAATAAATATCCTTAGACATACACACAGCGCCATCTAGTTTCACAGTAATTATAGGCTTGTGTTGTGGATACCAGAATGTTGATATATACATTTTTTTGTAAATAAATATTTATTATAAATGAAAACATCCATAACTCGGGTACACATGTCCGTATTCATCATACAAACATATGCCCCTAGTGGGATTCGAAACCGCAACCTTTTGGTATAGTGGTCAGAGTTGCTAACCACTACACTAAACAGGTCGGCACATGGCAATATAGTCGAGTTTGGGCTAATTTCTTTTGTAGCCATGAGTACTTTCCATTACAGATGATGACGTGGGCCTGAAGATGGAGTTTGAGGATTGCCACTGGAAGTCCTTCATGGGCTTTATGTTGCTTGTCTTTGTACTAGAATAATAATATAATAATAAAATTTTTTGGCACACACACACACAGCGCCATCTAGGTCCACAGTAAGCATCTAGGCTTGTGTTATGGATACCAGATGGTTGATAAACTACTGCCTGCGGCTGCGGACGATTACCGAGGGGTACCCGTGGCCACGCCGTTTCGGTGCGCGCGGAGGAACACCGGGGGGTTTTTAGTGGGTAGGACCGCTCCCGTCTGGAGCGGTGAGTCCCACATATCCTCGCCGCTGACCCCCGTCAGCGGCGGGTTGAACGCGTAAATGCGTTTTCCCCCCGTCAAAAAAAAAAAAATGGTTGATAAACTACACAAATACACTTTTTTTTGTAAAATAAATACTTGTATAAATGAAAAACATCCATAACTCGGGAACACATGTCTATATTCATCATAGAAACATGCCCCTATCGGGATTCGAAACCGCGACCATTTCGAATAGTAGCAGAGTTTCTAACCACTACACCGAACAAGTCGAATGATATGTGATATGATAACCATGAACTATTAGAAGCTTGTTTTTAAAACATTTTTAATGTAAGTAGTCCTCATTTGTTAGGATTTTGATAGAGCTGCCTAAAGAAGCATATTACGACATCCATGTATATCTACTACATATCTCTTACACAATAACCCGGCGTTATTTTAGTAAACCGTTAACAATGCAATCGTTTATGTCATTCATCAATCACTATCAGCCGGCTGGCTCTTATATTACAGCACGGAACGCAATTTTTTAGAAATCGCACTCTGACAGCCGGCCCGCGGGCCGGACGCGCAACACTTCTAGAAATGACAACATAATTACTATCGTAATACTATTAATTCTTTTAGGGTTCCGCATAAAAATGGTTCAATGGAAATTAATATAGATTTTTTTGTCTCAGATCTATATAATTTGGGTGTATAATTAAATGCTACTAAAATATTGAACAACAGGAAATGGCTCAGCTTGTGCTGCACCAGAAACTGGATTCTGTGCAGAGCTGATCTTCCTCTCCATCTCCCTGAGGTACTATGCGGGAGTTTGAAAATCTAATATATGTCAAAAAAAATATAGCATCATTTAGGAAAAATAGTGATAAACATGATGTCAATACAAGAAATAAAGATAAACTTGCAGGTCACATAAGTCGCCTCCGCAAAGTCAGTAATTCATTCAAAGGGTTATGTATACGCTTTTTTAATAAGGTTCCTGTTGATATACAAAATCCTCCTTTCAATAAATTTAAAGATACTATAAAACAGAAACTTAATAAGAAAGCATATTATAAAATATCAGATTATTTAGATGATAAACATTCATGGACATGAACTGCCCGTTCGCGTAACCAGGCTATTTCACAATTAATAATGAAATATTATAATATAAAATAATAATTAATAATTTTGTAACAAAAAACCTTTTTTTAAAAAAAGAGCAACCTCTCGAGTTTCTTGCTTGTTCTTCTCAGGGGAAAAGTGGCTTTTGAACAAGCAGTAGCTTAAAAAATGTAAAATCTGACTATTTTAAGTGTACCCTGTGTACCTACAAAATAAAGCATTTTTTGATTTTAATTTTGATTTGATTTTGATTTTGAGTGGTGGCACGAGGGCTAACACAAATGGAAATAACTATTTAAGTATCTCTCTCCAATTTAAGAGCTATTCTCTTGTCGGTGGAGTATTGACCACGTCTCTCTACTTTCCGCCGTCGTTTTAACCTCTGGGTACGACATGATATTCACCTTTTCTTTCAATTGGTCAAAGTAATTACGCCTAGGTCTTCCCTTCAATGTTTCCCTCATTTATGTTCTTCAGATAAATGTCGTGTCGTATCAAGTGACCTACCATCTTTCCTCTTCGGTTCTCAACTGTGGCTAACAGGCATCTCTTCTCCTTTACCATCATTAACACCTCTTCATTTGTTCTCTTCTCGGTCCAGCTTATTCCCTCCATATTTACTTAAATGATATACTTATATTAAAACCAAAAAAACCCGACAGCATATTTTGTATTTTGCGGACGCTATGTCGGATTTTATAATTTAACGACACTATGCACTTCGAAAGTTTAGGCTACAGGATGCGCCAAATGAGCGGACATAGGTACATACATGCATACATACACTCGAAAAACATTACATTACAAGGTGGACATACGATCAGACTATCTAGATAATAATCATACCTGGACATAACCAGCTCGTTCACATGCTAGTCTATTTCACAATTAATAATGAAATGTAAATAAAACCTTATTGTGTTCTAAAAACATGTTTTTAAAGAAGCAACCACTGAATTTCTTGCTTGTTCTTCTCAGGGGAAAATTGTGTGCGAACAGTAGTTTAAAAAATGTAAAATCTGACTATTTTAAGTGTAATGTACTTACAAATTAAAGCAGTTTTTTTTTAATGCACGACGCGTTCGTACTTGACCTCAATCACACCTGATATTAAGTGAAGATGAGGTCGAAGGTGGAAGCGTACTGACCCGGAAACCCCAACACATTTGGGGGACTGGCTATTTTATCTCTGACAGCTGGAACACAACAATGCTGTTAACATTGCTGCTTGGCGGCAGATTTAGATAAGATGGTGGTAGCTAGCCAGGCGGACATTTAAAATGCCCTACCACCAACCAAAGCGAGTACTTAAATCTAACCCGCGACCTCCGAATCGTAAACCCAATGTTGTTTACATTGAGCCACGGAGGCGGTTAACGGAGTTTTGACTTTGATTTTGATAAAGGCCGCGCGAAATCGCGGTATGCAGGCAGTGTACAACCGGTCACTCTGGAGTCTTATGGCGGAGGCCTATGTTCAGCTGTGGACGTCCTGTGGCTTATATGATAATGATGAAACAAATTCAAAAAACAAACAAAGGACAAACTGCGACATATTTGCGTTTTTAATAATTTCAGAGGTGAACCGTGGATGTTGTTTCAACCATTAAACTAGCTAATATCTAAACACTTGTTTGGTACAAACAAACAAACAAACAAAATATTCTTTATTGTACAACAATAAGAAGCATAAAAAGAAATAAGAAAAGGGGATAGTACAATTTGGCGGCCTTATCACTAAAAGCGATCTCTTCCAGGCAACCTTTGGGTTAGGAAACATTATGCACATGACATGTAGGTAGCGTGCACGATAAACTAATTTTAATAAAATAAATAAATCACCCATATAAATCTGTGACCACCCTATTTGGGATTTATATCGTACGTTGCATGTAGCGTTATTTAAGTAAGTTTAATATCACAGGATCAATTTCACATTGATCATAATTTTACTAAGTATTTAAAAGTTTTCCGTGTGTTTTTCTGCACATAAAAATGTATTTTGTTGTAAGTATGTATTATTTTTTTTGGACATTGGTTGAATTACTAAATCAAACAAACAAACAAACAAAATATTCTTTATTGTACAACAATAAGAAGCATACAAAAAAATAAGAAAAAGGGGATAGATCAATTTTTAATTTGTAATATTATTTATTGTCTAAATTATTTATTATTATTTAGTTTGGCTTTCACTATTTATTTTTTATTTCTACCTATAGATTGTATAATGATTATTACTTAATAATGACTTTCAACCGAATTAGTTTACACGAAAAAAAAAAAAATATTTCACAGGATAAAATTATCATTCGAAAACGTCTTTATCAATATTACATTTAAATTTTAAATTTACTGCTCATTCACAAAGCTGACTCCTCAGAGAAGAACGAGCAAGAAACTCTAGGGTTGCCTTTTTAAACAGATTATGGGTTGCGATTTGATAATTATATGAATAATAAGACAGCTATGTCCATGCTCGCTTATCATTGTGATTTTATAATAGCCTTTTGTTAATAATTTCTGTTTTATGATTGCTTTAAACTTATTTAAAGGCAAATTTTGAATGTCTACTGGAACCTTATTATAAAAGAAGGATTTACTAACTTTGTCAAGTCGGCTAACAGAAGCAGATAACTGGTTCTTATTCCTTGTATTAACATTGTGCCTATCACTATTTTTAGCGAAAAAGGTTATATTTTTTTGCATATAACAAATTCTCATAAATGTATTGAGATGCCATTGTTAAGATATTCATTTCCTTAAACTTATCTCTAAGACACACTCTAGGTCCTAATTTATAAATGGCACGAATAGCACGCTTCTGCAGAACAAAAATAATATGTATGTCAGCAGCGTTTCCCCACAACAATATGCCATATGATATCAAAGACGTAAGACCTCCCCACCGCGTTCACACTCCCATTGCATTTAACGACCTGTTTGGTGTAATGGTTAGAAACTCTGACCACTATACCAAAAGGTTGCGGGTTCGAATCCCGCCAGGGGCATATGTTTGTGTGATGAATACGGACATGTGTACCCGAGTTATGGATGTTTTCATTTATAATAAGTATTTATTTACAAAAAAAATGTATTTATGTATTATATCAACCATCTGGTATCCACAACACAAGCATATAGTTGCTTACTGTGGAACTAGATGGCGCTGTGTGTATGTCTAAGGATATTTATTATTTATTTATTATTTATTTATTGCGCAGGCGCGCCCGATATAACAATTCACCCATACAAGTAGGTCCCGACAATGAGGTTATACTCACTCTTTGCCGTTCTGTATAATTTTCTTATCTTAATTAATGACTTTATGTATACCTCAACTATTTAACAAAGTATAGCAGACTATTGCTGGATAAGATTAGATCACTTACATGGGAAAGAGGTGGTTTGATCCACGTTCAGATTGATAGATCATCCAATCTAAGGAAATAATGTGACTGAACTTCCATTTGCTTGTGGGAGAAACGTTCCGTCGGAACAACATTGCAGCCCAATGGTATGTAGTACATTTTGCTTGTCGAACAAACCTTCTTTGGCGTCACGTTATGTTATTCAATTTACTTGTCAGACAAACGTTCTGTCGGACAAATACACTTCGGTCCAACGTTATGTCGTGCAATGCGGTTGTCGGACAAAATATACTTCTGCCCAGCGTTGCGTCGTTTAATTTGCTTGTCGGACAAAGGATCTGTCAGACAAACATTAATTCGATCCAACGTTATGTCGTGCAATTTGCTTTGTGGAGTAGTTGAGGATGTCCAACGTTTGTTGATGCAGTGCGCTAGAAACCGAATTGAAAGATTGTACACTGATGAGAAAATTAAAGCTGAGTCAATACCTACGATTTAGGTTTGACTCAATAAATTTTGGGTAAACCTGGATATAATATCAATAGCGGCCACTTATTGTATAATATAAATAAATATTTATAAATATTTGGGGCACTTACACCAATCATCTAGTCCCAAACTAAGCAAAGCTTGTACTATGGATACTAGATAACGGATAAACATACATAAATATTTATATAAACATCCATGACTCGGGACTAAATGTTCGTATTCATCATAAAAACATTTACCCCTCGCGGGATTCGAACCCGCAACCGTTGGTTTAGCTGACAGGGTCACTAATCACTACACTACTAGAATAAAGTGCGTGGTGTCCTTAGATTCAGATTCGTGTCTTAGAATATATTTTATGTTGAAAAATCCAACATGGCGTCTGCGAAATATAATATATAATATAATATATAATATAATATATAATATAATATATAATATATGCTGTCGGGTTTTGGGTTTCTAAATACTTAAATAGTTATTTTATTTTCTAATTTGACCTCAACTTTTAGTAACAAAAAATTCATGTTTTCCAAACGACGTACGGAACCATTGAAGCAAAAACCAATTTGAAAAAAAAAATACACTTTATTGCACAACAGAAAAGAAAATACAGTTTCAGAAAAGTGGTAAGAATATGTACAATTTGGCGACCTTATCACTAAAAACTATCTTTTCCCGCACCCTTTGGGTATAAGGGCAGTACATTTGAAATAGGTAGGTTGTGCGGTATTAAATAGGGATGCAGATACAAACTACGTGAATAAATTTCATATATTTACATACACATACATACATAGATCAATAGACAAATATACTTACTTAAAGATAACATCTATAAAATAGCAACAAAATACAAACGTAAAATTAGGTCCTTACCTATAAAATTGATTTTTTTTTAGGAACGGCAAATCCAAATTTAGCTAAACTTTGTGTGTATTATCGGATAACATTAAGTTAAGTAAAGGCAGCGTTAATTTTTAAAAGTAACCGCTTTATAAAAGTTTCAGCGAATCTAATAAATGATTATGGGAAGCACATAAAAAGAGCTCTGTTAAAATTTTGTTAATATGTGATTTAGCCCAGAAATTAAAAAATATTTCATGTGAAACCTTGAAATAATATTCCATTTTCCAAATAAAAAACAAATTTGGATATAGCTTTGAAAATCGCAGGAATTGGTACATATGATTAACGAAGAAAAAAAACTCCAATTTCATAGGTAAAGACCCAATATATTGATGTACAAAATAAATACGTAATTGTTATACGTAAGTGTATTTCGTATATCCCACGCCTTATTGTCAAATCCCGAATTACAGTACCTACATCGATTGTCGGCGGATTGATGGATATGTGACAGACATCGGCCATCTGACAATCAGAGGTTTCAACCTGCCCTTCAGGACCCCGATTCTCGCACGATCGACATTTACTGTCGATAGACATTGGTATGTCTATCTCTTTCACACTTATATACGTGTGTAAAAGTGACAAACCTATTGATGTCGTTCGACATTGAAATCTCGAGTATGTGAGAATCAGGCTCCAAGCCGACAACAGTTTTAGAGATATTTACGACTATTTGCCTTTCGAAGTAAGGAAACTTGCTTAACTTTGGTAATCGAATACTGAATAGTTAAAATTAATGAATGTAACTGGATTAGACACAATAATTATACATTGCGCCTCATTACAATAATTACCCATAATTTACATAAAAACAAATCCTATTATGCGCCGGCGCCGGTATAATTTCACGCGAATCAAATCGATTATAAACGTGTAATGCTCGGTTTCGAATCAACATTTGCAATTGCATACTCGCATTTAAATAGAAGTTCCATCTGCGTTGTATTCGAAAGAAAAGAAAGCAGTGGAATACGTCGATTAGGTTGGAAGTCTGCAGCAAAGAGAGGGCCTCTGTTTCTCCCAAGGACGTTGTAAAATCCGACGGGTAATTTTAACCATGAGTATAGTAGCACGATTAAAATTTGAATTGGTGAATTTTTTTGAACCTGCATGACTTAGAAATAAGAATTCAAAGGCATGAGAAGTACCCAACTATTGGGTCAGCGTGGCGGACTATGACCCATGCTCTAAGTCAAAGTCAAAGTCAATAAATATTTATTTCGTAGGATAAAGATTATCACTTGAAAACGTCACATTTTTTATCTTAATATTAAAATTATTTACATTGGTGTCGATTCGGATGTACACCAACTAAACTAAAACTAGTTTTGGAGTGGTGCCGTCGTATCGTACTGTTCCAGGGAGAAAGAGACAGTACTACTTTAAAACTGGTTTTAGTTTAGTTGGTGTACATCCGAATCGACACCATTATTGCTCATTCGCAAAGCATGATTCCCCAGAGAAGAACGAGCAAGAAACTCAAGGGTTGCTCTTTTAAATAAGTTTGGGTTACAATTACATTATATTGTATAATAATTAGACTGAATATCGCCGAGCGGTCTATGTCCATGCTTGCTTATCATCCAGATAGTCAGAAATTTTATAATAGCCTTTGGTAAATAATGTCTGTTTTATGATGGTTTTGAATTTATTTAAAGGTAAATTTTGAATGTCCACTGGAACCTTATTATAAAAGCGTATACATTGCCCCTTAAATGACTTAGTGACTTTGTGTAAACGGCTGACATGAACAGCAAGTTTATTTTTATATCTCGTATTAATATTATGTATATCACTATTTTTCTTAAACGATTCTATATTTTTTCTTACATACATTAAGTTTTCGTAAATATATTGCGATGCTAATGTTAATATATTAATTTCTTTAAATTTATTCCTAAGAGACACTCTCTCTCATTTTATAAGGGAAGGCCTATCCTATATCCATGCAGTGGAATGTTAACGAGCTGAGATGATGAGTCAGTTGCTATAGAGAGACATTGTCAAGTTCAGTACAAAAATTTGTCTTAGCAAATAGCTGCTGGACCTACAGAATCTTTGTCAACTTACTTATTAAATCCTTATAAACTAGTTAGCTGCTGTTTATTCGTTTGTGATAAATAAATAATAATAATGAATAATTCGGACACTTACACTAATCATCTAGTCCCAAACTAAGCAAAGCTTGTACTATGGATACTGGATAACGGATAAACGTACATAAATATTTATATAAACATCCATGACTCAGGAATAAATGTTCATAATCATCACACAAACATTTACCCGTCGCGGGATTCGAACCCACAACGGTTGGTTTCACTGACAGGGCCACTATCCACTACACCAATCGGTCGTTAATGCCAGATTTATTGAAAATGGTCGCCATTATAAATAAGTAAATGTTTTAAAATGAAATCAATTTACATAAAGTTCAAATTATTTTAAAAATATGGAACATCATATATTTCTGACGCTCACTGTACATGATGTACCTATAGCGTGACAGTACAGTACCTATAGTTATTGGATCAATTTTTTATATGACCTAAATATCACATTGCCGACTGCTCAGAATTCCACCTGATTATCGGAAAACATTGGTTATATAACGAATAATTGCACAATATATTTACCTAATCGGTCGGTGGCTCAGCGGTTAACGATTTTGGGAGGTCCGGGTTCGATTCCCAAGCAGGCCATAATTTAATTACTTATGTCCACGTCAGTAAATACAGATACGACATTATTATTCTAGCATAAAGTTCTGATATATGTAGCGTTCATGATTAAATCAAAACTAGGGCTATTATGGCAAGATGCGTTGCGTGAAAGTATGATAACGCGCATGCGCCTGGTTCAGTGAAGCACCCTGATTTGGATCTCTATGGGCGCGAGCGCGGTCTCGGTGCTTGACTCCTAGGGCTGTCAATTGTAAATTTTCTTCGCCGCTCGTACTTTGTTGGAGTTGGAACACTGTTTTAATTTCAATAAGTGATCACAGAATTTTTTTATACACAACGGGTAGTTACTTGACCCAATCACACCTGATGTTAAGTGAAGATGAGGTCGAAGGTGAAAGCGTACTGACCCGGAAACCCCAAAACATTTGGAGGACTGGATCTCTTATCTCTGACAACCGGAACACAACAATGCTATTGACATTGCTGCTTGGCGGCAGATTTAAATAAGATGGTGGTAGTCAGCCAGGCGGACATTTAAAATGCCCTACCCTATACCAAACCGAGTACTTAAACATGTACCCCGCTGGGGATCGAAACCGCGACCTCCGAATCGTAAACCCAATGTTGTTTACATTGAGCCACGGAGGCGGTTAGTTATTTATTGTATACAACTTAAAAATATTAATCATAAATAAAAGCACATCAACAATACAAAAGGCGCGCCAAGCACAAGCTTGCCTTAGCACTGACCAATCCGAGATCAATCCACTGAGAACCGAATCCACGACCAGGGCCGCTTGAAAAGTCTACGTCATAGACAATGACTCCAATATTTTTCACTATGAAAAGAAAAAATTAAACGTCCTCGTACAAACCTAGTTAGCTTTACACTCTTCGCTCGTTATGTTAAGTTAGTCTAGATTACTGTTCCTCCCTTAATTAACTTTGTGCAATATAAATAAATATTTGGGGCACTTACACCAATCATCTAGTCCCAAGCTAAGCAAAGCTTGTACTATGGATACTAGATAACGGATAAACATACATAAATATTTATAAAAACATCCATGACTCGGGAATAAATGTTCGTATTCATCATACAACCGCCTCCGTGGCTCAATGTAAACAACATTGGGTTTACGATTCGGAGGTCGCGGGTTCGATCCCCAGCGGGGTACATGTTTAAGTACTCGGTTTGGTTTATGGTAGGGCATTTTAAATGTCCGCCTGGCTAGCTACCACCATCTTATCTAAATCTGCCGCCAAGCAGCAATGTTAATAGCATTGTCGTGTTCCGGTTGTCAGACATAAGATAGCCAGTCCCCCAAATGTGTTGGGGTTTCCAGGTCAGTACGCTTCCATCTTCGACCTCATCTTCACTTAACATCAGGTGTGATTGAGGTCAAGTACCAACCCGTTATGCATAAAAAAAAAAATACAAACATTTACACTTTTCGGACCCGCAACCGTTGGTTTCGCTGACAGGGTCACTATCCACTACAGCAATCGGTCGTCGATTGATAATATAATATAGATATGACAACCCTATCTGCAGCACGCTGCGAGGCGAGCCTCATTACCCGCTCCACGAGGAGCACGGCTGATTCATGTCATTTCATATTTCACCAATTTGTCCCGGCTCGCTGCACGGCACGCCACAGCCCCGAGCATTATATTTGCACTACACCATATGTTTAGAAAAATGGCTTTATATTCAGGCCCATTCTCAAGATTGAGAACAGTCAGACCTGAAAAGCACGTACTGAAGCAGTACTCACTTGAGAGGTGTGCGTATAAACGAAACTCAAGAATAGAATAGAATTTTATTGTAAAACTGTGTACAGGAGATGTTAATCTTATTTTTGACACAACAGCTTGTCCATTTCGGACGTACAATAATTTAAAAGAAAAGCATCGCATTAAAATTAGGTATGTCAAATATTATTAAAACAATGTCATTAAAACTGTCACCACATCAACACAGAACATTAACATAGTACAAGGATCAGTATATATTCCTAAAATATTTCATAGACTATCATTCATTCGTCGCTGAGGCGAATACTTGAGAAGTGATCTCAGCTGAGTAGGACCTCAATACTGGTTTATAAATTACCACGGAGCTTGAGATTGCGTCAACTTCATAAGACACATCTCGTGTGATACAGCCTCAAGACTTGTATTGAGATTGCCTACATTGTGTTATATTGTTATCATCAAAAAATATTGTAAATTATTTTGCGCAATAAAGAGTATTTGTATTGTATTGTATTGGTTTATTAATATGGGCCTAAGTCCCACATGTTTTCTTCTTCATTGACCACGTGTTCACAGCATTTCTTCCATTTGTTAGAGTCTATTGTTGCTAATGCCTACCAACACCACCTAGACAGTTGGAAATCCACCACGGTGCGGTTCAGTAGACATTTCCTTCCACGTACCGTTACTTTTTGGAATAAGCTCCCAGCGGATGTCTTTCCGAACCGATACGATCTGGGAACCTTCAAGAAGCGAGCATATTCCTTCCTTAAAGGCCGGCAACGCCACTGCGGATCTTCCGTTTCCGTAGATGGTTATGGGCAGCGGTGACACTTACCATCAGGTGCGCCTCTTGCTCGTTTGCCCACGACTTCAATAAAAAAAAAAAAAAAAAAATGCGTCGTGAAACAGCTTTTCTGCGTCTTTGTTTAAGACCCGTATTAATAAACCGTTCTCAAGATTGACATGGCCTCAAGTTGATGTTTGAGAATCAGCTGCATATTAAAACAGCGTCAGAAAAAATGGTCTTGATACTGAGAGGCGATCTCAATCTCAAGCACGATTTATTAATACGGTCCTAAATGTGGAATTATTGACAGCAATATAATCTTATAGGCTTTCGAATTTACTATGAAATAATTGGTCAAGGGGCGTGGTTAACCTGAGTGACAATGATGGTCAATATTTTCTTAACGCGAATGCACTTTAAAGCAAGTTTTAAAATCATGCAAAATGGGTTAGTTTTTTTTTATGCACAACGGGTTAGCACTTGACCTCAATCACACCTGATGTTAAGTTGAGGCCGAAGGTGGTAGCGTACTGACCCGGAAAACCCGTCTTATTTGGGGGACTTGCTATCTTATCTCTGACAACCGGAACACAACAATGCTATTAATATTGCTGTTTGGCGGCAGATTTAGGTACGCTATTTCTCAAATAGTTACTGAATGAGAAAAAAACTAAATGTGTTAAATTTGTACTGCCTAATGTCAGGGAGGTGCCCACAAATATAATGATAAAAAATGTCACTCTAGACCTTGTTGAGTCCACTGTATTTTTGGGCATTACTTTGGACGCCAAATTACAATGGGGTCCTCATATCCATAAATTGGCGAAGAAGCTCAGCTCTGCAGCGTATGTAGTCAAAGAAATTAGACAAATATCGGACGTAAATACTGCTAGATTAGTATATTTTAGTTATTTCCATAGCCTGATGTCTTACGGTATCTTGCTGTGGGGAAATGCCGCGGATATAAATACAATCTTTGTTTTACAAAAACGAGCCGTTCGCGCAATTTATGAACTGAGACCTGCAGTGTCACTTAGAGACAGATTTAAAGAGTATAATATTCTAACCTTTTCGTCACAGTACATTTTTGAAAATCTAATATATGTCAAAAAAAATATAGCATCATTTAGGAAAAATAGTGATAAACATGATGTCAATACAAGAAATAAAGATAAACTTGCAGGTCGCATAAGTCGCCTACACAAAGTCAGTAATTCATTCAAAGGGTTATGTATACGCTTTTTCAATAAAGTTCCTGTTGATATACAAAATCTTCCTTTCAATAAATTTAAAGATACTTTAAAACAGAAAGTTATTAAGAAAGCATATTATAACATATCAGATTATTTAGATGATAAACAATCATGGACATAACCAGCCCGTTCGCATAACCAGGCTATTTCACAATTAATAATGAAATATTATAATATAAAATAATAATTTTGTAATATAAAAACCTTTTTTTAAAAGAGGGGAAAATTGCCTTTTGAACAAGCAGTAGCTTTAGAAATGTAAAATCTGACTATTTTAAGTGTACCCTGTGTACCTACAAAATAAAGCATTTTTTGATTTTGGTGGTAGCTAGCCAGGCGGACATTGAATATGTCCTACCACCAATCAAACCGAGTACTAAATATGTACCCCGCTGGGAATCGAACCCGCGACCTCTGAATCGTAAATCCAATTATTTACATTGAGCCACGGAGGTCATTACCTATGAAATTGGCGTTTTGTATGAAGAATTTCATTAAGACTGTTTTCTCCATACAAACATTTTACAAATGTGTATTATCGGATAACATTAAGTTAAGTATAGGCAGCGTTAATTTTTAAAAGTAACCGCTTTGTAAAAGTTTCAGCGAATCTAAGAAATGATTATGGGAAGCACATGAAAAGAGCTCTGTTCAAATTGTTTTTATTATGTGATTTAGCCCAGAAATTAAAAAATATTTCATGTGAAACCTTGAAATAATATTCCATTTTCCAAATAAAAAACTTTGGATATAGCTTTTGGTAAGTACATATGATTATCGAAGAAAAAAAACTCCAATTTCATAGGTAAAGACCCAATATATACATGGTTATGATTTAGACAAGAATAATACAAATCACATGTAATTAAATTTAATATTTTCCTTTATGTTTCAAGCAGAATCATCTCCTTCTTGTTTTATGACAACACCGTCATAATCATAATACCCTCTATATTCATCTTTTGTATTGGATTTATACTTATTTGCTTTCTCCCGATCCGATGTCTCTCTGTCCGTATCGCGATAATTACCTTTATGCGTTCTATGTTTAGAATAACTGGCTTTTTCTTGATATTTCTCGTCACGTTTATCAAACATGTTTCCGCTCCCATAACCCTTATTGTCTGATTCTTTATCTTTATCGCCGCATTTTCTTCTATGTTTAGACGTCAAATATCTATCTCGTTCATCTGTGTAGCTACTTCCAGTTACAGAATTTTCTTCTTTAATTTCTCCTGTATGACTATTCTCACTACTGGCATCTTCTTGTTTAATGTCTTCTGTGTGATTAATTATAAGTTTTGGATCGTAATAACTATTTCGTCTACTTTCATAATCATGTCTTTCAGATCTTGCATATCGATCTTCGTGTCGCCTTTTGTCATCAAATCTATTTCCTTTTCTATAATGTTTGCTAGTGTGTTTTGATTTTTCTCTTTCGTGTGGTTTATGAATGTTGTTGCAAGTAGTTCGCTTGCTAGTGAAAGTTTCGTCTCGTTCCCCTTTGTTATTGTCATATGTCGAATCTTCTTCCTGTTTTCTGATACTTTCCTGAGGCCTATGTTCAGCAGACGTCCTGTGGCTGATATGAGTTACAAGTTTAGTATGATAATTACTCTCTCGTCTACTTTCGTGGCCGTCATATCTTCGTGGTCTATGTCTATCTCTTCTCTCCTTATGACGATCTTTAGAGGACGGATCGTCGTATCTCCTTCTATCATGAAACCTATTTCTTTCTCTAGAACGTTGTCTTGTGTTAGAAAATTCTTGCCTTTTGTCAAGTCTTTGATAATTGGTTGTTTCGTTACAATTGTCGGTTTGTTGATTTGATGTGTCACTTTTCGAGGTAATGTCAACTTCTTTTCCAGTATAGAATTCCATCTGAAACATTATTAGCTTATATCAATGAAATGACAGATGAGGGAGGCCTTTGCCCACACTTTTTTAATTATTTTAAATTTTAATTGCGGGAGACTGATGCCTGTGATAGGTTGAAACACCTGTATTTAGGGCCACCCAATATATTGAAACATATATTAAAAACAAAATTAAGAAACATAACAATGCTGGATTTCCAATATCTTAGATGTAGTGTAAACGCAATTTTTAAGCCCCGGCTCAAAACAACGGGTGTCATGTATGTGTTAATGTGTGTGTACGTGTGCGCGTGTCCTTGCGTGCGTATGTGTGTGTCGACTATTGTGGTGGTTGCCTCTTTTGTTCACCTGGCTCCTGATTACGTCACGCAGCACCGCAGAGTAGTTGCGGGTCTTGGCCGCGACGCGATACTTGGGGCGCCTGCGCTTCATGTCGCGTAACTCTGAGAGGATCTGCAGCCTGGACTTAGTGTTGCTACTCTTCCGTTCTTCATCGGCAAAGCTTTGGAAAAATATAGGTATTTAGTCTTTATAAGTTCAAAATTTGCATTTAAATAATTTGTATGACGAATCTATTTAGTGTAGTAGAGACCTTCACTGCTATGTCCAGTGGTCACCTGTCCGAAGGCATATGTTTGTATGATGAATATAGACATTTGTACCAGAGATATTGATGTTTACATTTATAAATCTAACTAATGTTATAAATGCCTAATCTAATTAATGTTATAGACGACCGATTGGTGTAGTGGATAGTGACCCTATCAGCGAAACCAACGGTTGCGGGTTCGAATCCCGCGACGGGTAAATGTTTGTATGATGAATACGAACATTTATTCCCGAGTCTTGGATGTTTATATAAATATTTATGTATGTTTATCCGTTATCTAGTATCCATAGCACAAGCTTTGCTTAGTTTGGGATTAGATGATTGGTGTAAGCATCCGAACTATTTATTTATATTGCACAAAGTTAATTAAGGGAGGAGCAGTAATCTAGACTAACTTAACATAACGAGCGAAGAGTGTAAAGCTAACTAGGTTTGTACGAGGACTAGGTTTGTTTATTGCTCAATCACGGCGAAACGAATGAACAGATTTGGATGAAATTTGGTATATATGTAGAAAAAGATATGCTGGATTATGACATAGTCGGCAGGCGAAGTCGTGGGCGGTAAGCTAGTATGTATACTATATATTTACAAAATAAATGTTCAACCATCCATAATACAAGAATTTGGAACTAGATGGCGCTGTGTATAAGTTCAATTATTATTTAAGTGTAAAATGCCATTAGAAAATTTCTGACCACAAAATATAGATGAGAAGCAAGCAAAAAAAAGATGGAACCACTCGGCAGTATTTTTTAAAATTGTGTAAAAATCAGAAATCGCCTTATTGCTTATGGGGAAATAGAAGTAATGATTTTTTTTTGGAAAACATGCATCTGTTACATCTGTGGGGGAGAGCAGTGGACTGTATGTAAAATAATTAATTCTGCTGGGGAGCGTTGATTCTTGCTTCAACTAATACACTGATTTTTCTTATCAGACTTTTATTTTCTCCTTTCCAATTAATAGTCGTAACAGAATACAAGAATAATAAAAATGTACATTATCGCTATATTTATTCCCTAATTAAGTCTCCCAACTAGTGGGCGTCCGTGAGCAGTGGGCGGGGGACTCGTCGATTCGGGGAAACTGTAACTCAACTAGCTGGGGTTGCGTGTATCGGATGAGAAAGCATATTATAAAATATCAGATTATTTGGATGATAAACAATCATGGACATAAACAGCCCGTTCGCATAACCAGGCTATTTCACAATTAATAATGAAATATTATAATATAAAATAATAATTTTGTTATATAAAAACCTTTTTTTTAAAAGAGCGACCTCTCGAGTTTCTTGCTTGTTCTTCTCAGGGGAAAATTGCCTTTTGAACAAGCAGTAGCTTTAAAAATGTAAAATCTGACTATTTTAAGTGTACCCTGTGTACCTACAAAATAAAGCATTTTTTGATTTTGATTTTGGATGCGACGGACGTCCGGCCATCGATCTCCTTCTCTTGCTCGCTGTCCTTACCAACATCTAAATAATATGTACAGTCGCGTAATGAAAAGATTCGTCACTTTTCAAATACTTCAATTTGAAGCACAGCAAACGCATGTTAACTTTCTAAAAAGGTAAACAAACCACACTGTTACGTAGAAAATTATGCTTAAGTCTTTCGACGACAAGGTGAACTAGTGTTCCTTGACTATGGATGAATGAAGTTGAGCTAAAACCTCTTTATTAGTTTGATCTGCCGTTCATCATCATAATCAGCCCGTAAACATCCCACTACAGGGATACAGGCCTTCCCTCGTATATGGGGGAGTATGGGCCATAGTTAATTCGCACTTATTATTTCATTTGATTTAATGGATCTTGTTATCCGACAATAAATCATTTATTATAGTCCGCCACACTGGCCTAATGCGGGTTGAGGACTTCTCGTGCCTTTGAATTCTTATTTCTCTTAAAAACTCATTGGTTGGCCTGCCTGGGAATCGAACCCAGCCCTCCCAAATTGGGAGACTGCGTCTTAACCGCTGAGCCACCGACGTATCCTTATCCACTATCAGCCATTATCGAATGTGATATCAACAACTTGTCTACAAGCAAAAGTCAACTTTAAGATGACGAACCTTTTCATTGTGCGACTGTACCTAATTGTATCTAGAAGCCAATTATTTATTTTATAAAATATACCTTGGTAGCGCCAAATCTGCGAGATCATGGCACGAGGGCACGGCGTTCACCACGGCATCGTGAATCGCCCGGCGCTCGTCTGCCGTGTAGGTAGCCTGCAGTCGCTCCAGGGTAAGAGGCTCCGAACCTTGGCATCCTGGCCCTTTTGGTAGTTGAGGATACTTATTGATTAGGCAGTGACTTTCTTTATACTTGGGTAGTTGGCTTCCACAATGTGGTGTGGTCTTTACAAAGGAATACTGATGGCCAACACTGGCGTGCACAGCATTTTGTCACAGGGTAGGGAGAACGACAAAATTTGCTATTAATTGAGAAAAAATACAACTACAAAATAATAACTAACTCTTATAACGGCTTTTTGGCGGGATCTTGGCGAGTGAAGTTGCATTTTTCTTTATAATTCTTATAATTTACGCATTTTAACTTTTGAAGCTTAATAATGGCAGAATATTGTGCAGCAAACGTTAGTGATGGTGTACAAGTGAAAGGAAGTGTAAATTAAAGTGCGTAACGGAGCTTTCGGGTTCCCACAAGAAGCCGCCAAAATCTTTTGTAAAGCGTTCTGCGACTTTACTGAAGAATGGTTTGACCGTGACTGGACTCTGTATACGACGAATTACTTGTTTTGGTTGAGACTGACTTATAAACTGAAGAAATAAGACAAATAAAATTTTTCACTCGAAACTGGCAGTAATGTCCCTCGACAGTGAGGTTGACTGGTTGCCATCCTCAAAAATAAAAAGAAGAATTATAACAAGCCTCGCAACTGTTTAGAATATTACTGTTCACATCAGTATGAATCAGCTAAATCTTTTTTTTTATTTATTTATTTAGGCTCACCAACAGAGTACATACCTATATTGCATCTTACAAAATCATTTAAACTAAAATTTTCTGGTATGAACTACAATTACAGACGAGCACAACACTCAAATGCATGTAGTACAATAAACACTATAAAACTGTAGGCATATAATTTTAAACTATAAAAAAGAATTTTGAAAGGGCGGCAGATTTAGATAGTGGTAGCTAGCCAGGCGGACATTTAAGATGCCCTACCACCAACCAAACCGAGTACTTAAACATGTACCCCGCCGGGGATCGACCCGCGACCTCCGAATCGTAAACTCAATGTTGTTTACATTGAGCCACGGAGGCGGTTAAGATAATACCGACAGAATAAAACACTTTTAGCTTTGGCGGATCATGTAGCTGAGCATCAAAGTAAAATTGGGATAGAGCTCAATTGAGGACATCTTTTACTAGCCTTTTAAATGGTATGGTTCTAAAGACGAATATGTATATAGGGGAATCATCATAGCATTATGTCTTATGGTATACTACTGTGGGGTAGGGCTGCAGATATTCAAACAATATTTTGTTCTACAAAAAAGAGCAATCAGAGCAATATATAATTTACGCTGCCGTGATTCTCTAAGTTTATAGAAATAAATATTTTAACTGTTGCATCCCAATATATATATGACAGTATAATGTATGTACGCAAAAATATATGCCTATTTCGTAAACATTCTAATAATCATAATTTGAATACTAGAAACAAAAATAAAATTGAAATTCCACAATTTAGACTTAGCAAGGTTAGCACATCCTTTGTGGGTCACAGCATACGCTTTTACAATAAAATACCAGAACATGTATTGAGTTTAACAGAGCTGAAATTTAAACGCCACATTAGAGAAACTCTGTGTAAGAAGGGTTATTACAGGATAGATGATTATTTAGGCAATAAGGAGGTCTGGTGTTAGCTGGTCGTTATGTTAATTGCTATTGTTTTGTAATATGTTATATAAAATGTAATATTATTGTAAAGATGGAAGCTAATTGAAAAGATGTGTTATTGCGGAGTTTCTTGTCGCTTCTTCTCTCTAACCATAACACCTTGCGAAGCGATGTAGTTAAAAAAAAAATAACATGTTGACTTTCAATAAGATGATTTTTGTATCCTACATTGAATAAAATATTTTTGATTTTGATTTTTTTGATCACCAGTTGAGGACACCTCATTATAAAATCTACACATCCTAACCATGGGATTATAATATTAGTTGGGATTAAGAGAGCAATTTCCAGAGTATGTGTAAAAGCAATGATACAGTACCAATATACCAGATCCATATCTATTTCTTATCAATATTTCTTATGTTATTGTAATCTTTACATTAGTCTTTATAAAGGATACAATATTAGGATATGGACTTTCAGGACCGAATGACATATGTCAAAGACTGGAAAATTATAAAAAAAGACATCAATATTATTTGACACAGATTAAAGATTATTGCAACCAATAAAAATTTGCAATATGTACCTACCTCTTTTGAACAAAGGATCTGTTTTTGATGCATTATCTATTATTTCTTTGATGTCAGCTTTACCTGTAAATTAAAAAATGTCAATCAAAGCTCTAGGATCTTCATCAGGGTATTATGTAATTGGCGAACCACCTATTATGTGCTTACAGGGGGCACAAACCCGTTTCAAAAATAATGTCTAGGAAGTGTCACGGCTTTCGAAAAAATTGCTTAAGTTGAAGTTTGGTTTTTTATAAAAAAATAATAATTACTTTAGCCTGGTAATGCAATTAGGTAGGTAATGCAAGATCTTTGATTTGATTTTATCATTAATTTGAAATTCTCAAAAATAGTGCAGTCGAGCAAAGTCAAAGTGACTTTCCTGATTTATTCTGTATTTAAAAAGAAATGAAATAAATGTTTCGAGTTATTGTATACACAAAAATATTAATTAATAATTTATTATTAAATTAAATTATAAGCAATTAAAAACTTTTTAAATTAATAATAAAATTGAATTAAAATCACAAGCATGAAATAACAATTAGTCATTATATGCCATGAACATGATTATCAGAGTGTGGAATATTAGACTGTAGTGAACCTCACAAACTGCCTGGCGAATGCTGTCACCAGAGTGATGCAGCCTTTGTCATAAGGACGCTATGTAAGCTTTCGATGGTGTGGTGACAACTGTTTGGTGTAGTGGATAGTGGGCCTGTCAGCAAAATCAACAGTTGCGGGTTCGAATCCCGCGTGTGGAAAATGTTTGTATGATGAATACGAACATTTATTTCCGAGGCATGGATGTTTATATAAATATTTAGGTATATTTATCCATTATGCATACAGCTTTGCTTCCTTTGGGACTAGATGATTGGTATATAAGTGTCTGAAATATTTATCTATTGTTATTTATTATTGATGGCAAGAGTCTGACCTTGACCTCGGCAAACATGCATAAACAAACTTAATGTACATGTATGTACACATAATTACACACCACAAACAGGACATAAAAGTTATATAGTATCAGTTTTTTTTAAATAAGTAATTGTGAAGCTATTATTGTACCGAATGCTTACTTCTACGTACATATTAAAAATGTATTATCTTCTAATCGAGGTTTCCTGTCACAGGTATTCTCATAGTTACTAGGAAGTGTCAACCCTATTATGTAATATAATAAGTCTGCTATTTCTAAACTGTTTATGTATGTTCTTTGTTTTGTAGACTTAAGCTGTTGCAATAAAATCATGTGTCATTTTCGTTTTTCTTGTATCTCAAATATAGGTCAGCCTAAAACAAAATTAACCCGACAAACGTTGCAGAGTGTATGTATAGGTGTACCTATTATGAAAAAAATAAAACATTAAAGTTAACAGATGTTATTCAAAAAATAAAATTTAGAAATGTAAATTTTGTGAGATGCACCTTAATATCGCAACAGACAAACACATGGCGCGGTATCTTTGAAGACACCGAAAGGTGACCACAAGCTGCTAGCCATCGGTGCTTACCCCGGAGCTGCGACTTGCTGTGATTGGTTGTGCTCGGTGCCCTGCCACCCTCTTTGGTGTCTACGAATGGAACAATGCCTGTTTGTTCTCATTGATAAAACAAGGTACAATTGAAATGAGCAAGTCTGTTAATTTGTAGTTTCATTTGCATTTACATTCAATTTTTTTACTCGGAAACAAAATTTGTAAGGCTATCTTTTTTAATGAATATATTATTTTATTGTCATGTACATGCAATTGCCAACGTTTGTCAGGTTCATTTATTAGACCTTACATAAAATAAATATATACTTTAGACTACCAAAAAGTCTTTGTTTATATTGATGAATTTGGTTCCATATATACATATATGGAATAAAGAACTATTGTCCTTACCAAGTGTAACGAGAGTGTTAGAGTTCTGGTCAACAGGATCCGGGAGTAGCCTGTCCTCTTTGGAGTAACCTTGGCTCTTGAGGAAGCATTGCTTTTCATGAGCCACAAGTTTATCAGGTGGCACTCTGTGATTAGGATCATACTTGCATGTCACCATACTAGGGCCCTGGAAAATGAGATCAGTGCCTTGCATTAATAATAGAAAATTCATACTGTATATCAGAGATGTCTAGACACACTCACCGTCTAAGGCAGTACTCAGGAAAATGAATTTATTTATTTAATTTATTGGGCATACAGAACAAGTTACAGTATAACAAGGCCGAATAGATATACATAGAACTTATAAAACTAGAGTATAACTCTGGGTATGTGTGCACAGAATGAAATATTAATGTCATGCTAGCAGTGTAACAATCAATCTAACCAACATTCAATTCAATCTATCTTATCATTTTTAGCTGTATATTAAGTATGTTATTGTTATTTTTTTTCTCTCCGTTTTTGTATAACTAATGTGTCGTCCAGTGTGTCAAATAAACGCTTTCTATTCTATTCTATAATTATCGGTGATAAAGTAAGAAAGAAGTAATTAATCGTTCTAAAGTTGAGTAACAAAATAAACTTAGCCAAACTTAATTACAAAATATCAGCTTTGTTTGTCTTCTAAACGTAAGTAAATTGTGTACAAAAATGTCCAAGGAAGAACACTCAGCCACAGTTTCATTATACAAGCGGCACATTCTGACTACGGGATTATAAAAAGTATTATTTCTATACACTTGAAGAACAAACAGTCTGGGAGATGGTTTACGGGATCTGTAGTGGATTTTGAAATTTAATAAGGAATTGAATTACAGTAGTATAATGGTTGGCGTGCAGTAGAGAGTAGAACCAATCCATCTACTCTCTTGGGAGTCGTAAAAGACGACTAAGGGAATAATGATAGCAACGTTTTTGGTGCGCCGCGGAGCGAGGAAATAGTGAATAATTGTAACATAAATCATAAAACGAACCTCCAAAATATGCTGTCGGTCCCATTGCAAACTCTGCAAGATCAAAGTGACTTCTTTATCAACTCCTTCTATGTACGAATGTAATTCAGTTAATTGATTTTGCCTCGTATCCATTGCGATATCACTAACAAGAGAACAACAGAATCACATTATTTTTTCAACAAAGACATTCTAAGCTATCACCCGCTATCACCACACAACAGCTGATAAATGGAGGAATGATTTTTTTTTTTTTTAATTATTTAAGGCTTTGGTAAAAACCATCAGCCTAAACCATTGAAAACAACTAAATCCTATTACAAAAATGGAAAGAAAACTAAGATATAACAAATAACAAAAAAAAAAATTAAAAAAATCTAAACTAAGCTAATTACAAAAATTTGAATAAAATTACAAATCTAACAAATATACACAACTTATTACAATAGGTAACCTATTACACTTTTACAAACGTATTATTTACAAATTCAAAAAAATGGAGGAATGACAAGGAAGTGAGAGAGAGAGAGAGATGTTTTTTTTTTTAAATAATGTTCGCCCTTTGATATGCAGGCCAAGGAGCATAGCCATACAGCCTCTTCCTCAGTAGAGAGAAGTATTCTTCTTCCTTGTTGTAATACGAAAGGCTATTTTTTTTTTCGTTTTATTCTCTGCTCCAAGAGAAGGCAAAGGGATAAAGCCTATACAGCCATGTCTTATTTCTTCAGTTTATAAGTCAGTCTCAGTCAAAACAAATAATTCGTCGTATACTTGGTCTATACAGAGTCTAGTCACATTCAAGTCATTATTCAGTAAACTGGCAGAATGCTTTACAAAAGATTTTGGCAGCTTTGTATTTTTCCAATAAATTCTCTATGTATGATTTTTGATAACTTGAATGACTTATTTTGACTGAGACTGACTTCACTAAACTGAAGCAGTAAAATATGGCTGTATCACCTCAGGTCCCTTTGCCTTATCCGAAAGCAGTGAATAAAATGAAAAAATGCTATTTTTACAACCGTTATAGGATTTTTTCTTTTGCACACAATTTACTGCTAAACCCCAAATTTACTAAGTTTCCTATTTCAATGCTCAGGTTGGGTGGAAGAGATCTCTTAAAGAGATAAGTCCACCTTTGTACGTGACCTATTGTTTGTACTCTGTTATTGTAATATTTTGGTGCAATAAAGAATTATATAAACTTTATAACTATGAGTGTTTGTCCGTTTTGAGCCTTTGGGCTTATTATAGACTGGCAGTCTTGTATTTCTATTGCAATCAACCGAAAGTTATCTATTGTCAAAATCAATCAATGTGTTTTTCAATGATAATAAATAAATTAGATAGTGACAACACCGGCGAAAGGTAAAAGAAGATATACCGTGATTGAGTGATTTATTTCTTTTTTTTTCATGGCATTATTTGGTCACAGTAGAAATAAAAACTACTATGGTTTTGTGGATTTGGTAAAAATGCTGTAGAATCTGGATGCCGTGACCCGTAGACAATTCTCTGTCTACGCCGTGACCAATACCAGGTTTTTTCACACGACCTAAACTCTATAGCTGATTCTGACTTAATCATATCGTGGCAAGCAAATTGGGAACGTTCTAGATTAATAAAGGGCCGCTACTATAGTGACATCCAACCCAAGATTCCGAAGAGACCCTGGTTCTCCCGCTTCCGCCTAGCTGACAAGCAATCTTCGTCGGTTATCTGCCGCTTGCGTCTGGGTCACTCATGCACGCCTCTTCATCTTAATAAAATTCACATTAGGGATTCCCCAATTTGTGACGGCGGTCTTGAGGAGGGGTCTACGGATCATATCTTTTTCAATTGCCCTATCCAACCAGTCTCTTTATATGATATACTTCCATATGATATCCCTAAACCCACTAACATGAAATGCCTATTGTTATATACAAATTCCCCTTTTGTAAATATTTTATCCAAGTATATATCCACATAATATAAGATAAAATTATGAAATTTATATATATCTTATTCGTGATTTGTCCCTGTGCCGTCCTGTATTATATATTCGTGTTTGATTTCCTTTCTGTTTTAGATCGCTCAAACAGGATCTAGACCCATAGTTTGGCACAGACTACATACATTCAGTGTACTAAGTATCGGGAATTTGTCAATAAAACAAAAAATACAAATTATTCATCTAAATTTATTTTATCGCCTTCAAAGTAGGCCCCATCGCTTGCAATACAACATCTCCACCGCTTCACCCAGTCTTCCATACATTTTTCATAGGCTATTTGCGGTATGGCCTTTAGCTCATTCAGCGAATTTTCTTTTATGGCTTCTATCGACTCAAAACGTTTTCCTCGAAGTGGTAATTTTAACTTGGGAAATAAAAAAAAGTCAGACGGAGCCATATCAGGTGAATACGGTGCTTGGTCGAGAACTTTTGTTGAATTTTTCGCTAAAAACTCTTTCACTATAATGGCTGTGTGTGATGGTGCATTATCATGGTGCAGCATCCATGAGTTGTGTTGCCACAAATCTGGACGTTTTCGGCGGATACTCTCACGCAAACGCTTCATGACGCCTAAATAATATTCTTTATTCACTGTTTCTCCCTCTGGAAGGAATTCGGAGTGAACCACACCACGGTAGTCAAAAAAACCTGTCAGCATCACCTTGATTTTGGAGCGACTTTGCCGCGGTTTTTTGGGTTTCGGCTCGTTTTCGAGACGCCATTCTGAAGACTGTTGGCTTGTTTGCATGTCGTACTCATAAACCCATGTCTCGTCGCCAGTTATTATACGTTTCATAAAGGTCGGATCCGTAGAAGCTCGGGAAACCATGTCTTCAGCGACATGCTTTCGCTGCGCTTTTTGAACAAAATTGAGCTCTTTTGGAACTAGTCGAGCGGCGACGCGTTTCATGCCTAAAATGTCAATGAGAATGTTGTGGACGGACTTAAAAGATATGTTCACCTCACTAGCCAACTCTCTCAGACTCATACGTCGATTTTCGAGCACTAGCTTCTTGATTCTGTCGATGTTTTCTTTGGTCGTAGCGGTTGAAGGTCTACCAGAACGAGGCAAGTCTACTACTACTTCTCGGCCTTCTTTAAAAGCCTTATACCATTCATAAGCCCTTGTTTTCGATATACACGATTCGCCGTAGGTATTTCGCAACATTTTTAGTGATTCACCACATGAAATATCATTTGAAACACAAAATTTAAGGCACACTCTTTGTTCAACAATATTTTCCATTGTAAAAATCGCCGAGGACTCAAAACTATGACCAACAAAAAGTGTAGTTTAAAACAAATTAAATGACAGATCCCGCTCAAATTTTGCGCGCTAAATCAGTACAGTGCTACCAACATGCAGTAAAAAAATTAGAACGACCTCTTTTACGCGGGTCTTTTTATTGACATATTCCCGATACTTTTTACACAGAGTAGTACATCCGGCAACGCATCTGTGACCCTTTTGGTGTTGCGGGTGTCCATGGGCGGCGGTGATTGCTTTCCATCAGGTGACCCGCATGCTCGTTTGCCGCCCTCTCATATAAAAAATATAAAAAAATACATCTCTGTGCATACAACCCAACGGACTCTGGCAGTAATGTTCGATCGTAGTAATATAGACCACCGATTGCCATAAAAAAAAAGTTGAAATTGGTTTTGGTAGATTTTCTATTCTTTGTATCAGTAACTCCAAATTTGACAGTTACCTTCTTACCATTTTCTATATTCTATCTGTGGTCCTTTCAGCACCACCGCAAAGAGGGACGTGTGCTTTCATGAAATTTCTTATTGAATGTTTTTACAAAAATGGCAGATACTGAGGTAAATTGAATTCCTATGTGTCGTGTACTGTGTAGCTAAACGATAAGCCGGTACTCTATTAACGATTCTGTCGGCAGGTTTTGAAGAAACTGAAGGATATAGCGTTTAGAATCCAGTCCGCGAGTTTAAAAGAAAGACGCAAGGTGGTGGAGGAAATTAAGGAAGTTCTATCAACGCCAGGTACTGTGACGTTATCTGTTAACACCTGTTGACTTAGTGAAGTGAGGGAGCCATTGGAGCCATAATTTAGAACGATACGCTATATTTCGTGAGGTTATTTTTGGTCAGCTGTATTGATCCATCTCGTTCCTGTTTTCATCTGAGTACATTCACCCCATTGAATAGATGTAGGTTTGATTCTCCAAGTACCTACAATCTACCTCACTCTAGCTCATTCTGAAAACGAACATTTGAACTGTCCAAAGCTATTTCACAACATTCTGCAAATTAGTATTGTAAAGTAAAGATGATCTTGGGATGTGTAAATTTTAGTAAACAATAAAGGGTTGCATACTTTTGTTGATTCAATTGACCCTGGCAAAATTCAAATGGTTGCCATAAACCACTTTAACTATACCATCTATGACATCTCTACTTAAGCCCCGTGTGCGAAATGGGGTTAAATTACTGGGTCACACATAAAAAAACGGGTTTAAATTCGAGTGTTGTATACATTATTTTATTTATTGATTTTATACCTGTTTATAGCCTATGTAGGTTGGACAAAAGAAAGAGTCAAAAATGTTGTCAGCAAGTGAAGAAATGTAAATTAAATTTTTTTTTTTGCTAATTTTTATTTAGGCACTTTTATACAAAGGGTATACGCCAGTCCCATCGAACCTCATACTGACTTAATCTATTTAAATCTAATTCTAGCGAGACACCGATGACTTCACAAAAGCAAATAGACTCCGGACAGCATTAGATTTTGGATGAGCTAGGATCTCATGGAATATTCCCCCATCTAGTCTATTTAGCCTCTGTTCCATCATCAGTGTATTTAGTTGGTGCTCGTTCCGGACACATTCCGTAAATTTAATAAAATTAGGTAAAAACGTGTTGTTGGTATGTTGTTGTAACTGCGTACCAATTAGGTAGTTAGTGGTTAAATTGATTGTGAAAAGGTATTTCTGGCTAAGTTAAAAAAGGCAATAGCCAATAAGCAGTATTTCTTAAACTAAAATTTGAAGGCTATTATATGCTTGACACCAAATTGTGTATTTCTTGTCAATCAATCAATAATGTTTTATATTCTTTGGTAAATATTACATTTGAAAATATTGTTGTAATTATTACTCTTCTCGCACCCTAACTTCAATGGGAATGGACTTTATTACCAACTGCCAATATTCGGCAGACACCGATAGTCTGCAAAATCAGCCCATGTTTAATACCTACCAATTCCTACTTTATCCATTTCTGTATTATAATATGGGTATATATTTCATAACATTTGACATACCTATGTTTTATTATTATTGTATGTCGAAATGGATGCATAGACGATGTTACATAAATCACTATACATAGTTTCGCAATAAAAGTACATTCTATTTTAACTACATGCAAGTACCTATACGACTAAAAACATTTTATTGAGAATGGTGTCAAATCGGATGTACAACTAAACTAAAACCAGTTTTGAAGTGGTGGCGTCGCATCGTACTGTTCCAGGCAGAAAAGGACAGTCTCCCATAATTATCAAATATCTATTAAATATATTTTGGAATTTGATATTAAACTTTAACCCCTGTACTCATTTCACTTGTGTTGTTACGTTTACGTTATTTGTACTTGTCTATTTTATTGGCTTGATATTGTCCTAGTCCCGTTGTGAGTGTCCTTGGTTTTATGTTATTTAATTATTTGTGCTAGATGGAGAAATGAATAACTGGCCAAATTAGTAATACGTCGTTTCTCTAAAACCGGTCATTTTTTCCCGTGATTTTTCCTCTACATACGTTGTCATTGGCAGAATTTATTGTGCTAGAAGAGCACGATATCAAAATCTAATGCTGCCCGGAGTCTATTTGCCTTTGTGAAGTCATCGGTGTCTCGCTAGAATTAGATTTAAATAGATTAAGTCAGTAAGAGGTACGATGGGACTGGCGTATACCCTTTGTATAAAAGTCCCTAAATCGAAATTAGAGAAAAAAAAAAAAAAAAAAGAGCACGATATAAAAAGCCATATATATATATGTATATATATAAAAAAAAAAGGATAGTACAACTTTAAAACTGGTTTTAGTTTAGTTTAGTTGGTGTACATCCGCATCAACACCAATATTAACTTAAAGCTGTTAATGTATTGATAACAATAATGAAATTATAGTATAATAATAAAAATATATACATATATGGAAAAATAAAGCTTAATAATAATAGTTTATTGCGCAGCCAAACAAGGTGTAACACTCTATTGAATCATTTGTTTATTAACAGAAACCCGTTATTGTTCTGCTGTTTGACCAGGTATAACAGAAGCAGCGGTCAGGTATGTGTGCCGTGTGCTCACTCTAACTCTGCACCGCTACCGGGATACAAGGTCCCAGTCGTACGTGCGAGCCCTCTTGGTGTACCTCGCGGCTTCCCATCCTTACTGGACACTGAAGAACCTACTGCCCCTATTACTGGATATATCTGAGCAGTTGAGCCACACTGCCACATCGTGAGTATCTTCACTTTGTTGTTGTATTAGATAGTGATCAGCCAAAATTTCAATTTCCGCAAAAAAATCTAATTTAGACTGCGCTTTCGGTTTTACCCAAAAATCAGGCGAAACTTACATTTGTGTGTCGTCGGATCTACCCTATTATTATGTAACTTCAGCAGTGTCGTCATCAAACATTGACCAACGAGAAAACATCAAATTGCCATTAGATATATCACAAAGTAATGTGTGATATCAATGTGTTTACACAAAGTCACTAAGTCATTTAAGGGGCAATGGTTACGCTTTTATAATAAGGTTCCAGTGGACATTCTAAATTTACCTTTAGATAAATTCAAAACCATCATAAAACAGACATTATTTACCAAAGGCAATTATAAAATTTCTATCTGGATGATAAGCAAGCATGGACATAGACTGCTCGGCGATTTTCACTCTAATTATACAATATAATATAATTGTAACGCAAACTTATTTTAACAGAGGAACCCCTTGAGTTTCTTGCTCGTTCTTCTCTGGGCAGTCAGCTTTGTGAATGAGCAATAATGTCAAAAACTTTAATAACAAGATAAAAAATGTGATGTTTTCAAGTGAAAATTTTTATCCTATGAAATAAATATTTTTTGATTTTTAATGAAATGCTGGTTACTAGGTTGGCTGACCTTCAGATCTCTGACGATTTGATTAGATAATATTTGAATTTTCTTTAGATTATACAATGTAGGTTGATTTATTTGTTTTTATATTTGAAAATCTAGGGGATGCCAATATGATGGTGATAATGGTTGACAAACTAACAGAAAAAGTTGGCGTTGGTCCACATGTTAAATTTGTATTTTTTAAGTGTTTAGGTGAAAATTTACAACAAAGAATGAAGTCCAATTTGACAATGTTTCAGAAAGAGTATGGCTATTAAATTTCGATTTTAATTTGGAATAAAATTCGAGCAGTCACTAGTTAGATCCTTTCGATGTGTTGTGGTTCTCAAGAAAGTTGTATGCAGTTAAGACAAGTGTGAGACTCTTAGATTACTTAACGTAAGTTACAATAAATTTTAAAGTGCAGTGTCATATTGTCTGAAATTAACCGACCTGCTTGGGGTTTTCCGTGACAACTACATTAAAAAAAACTAACCATCTGGTATCCACAATACAAGCCTAGTTGCTTAGTGTGCAACTAGATGGCGCTGTGTGTATGTCCAAGGATATTTGTTATTATAATGGTCACGAAGCTCTCAGATACATGTATTTGTTTTCTCATAGATGTTTGAAATTTTGTATTACACCTCATTTTTTTTAAATTTTCCTAGCAAAAGCACATGCCAAAGTGGTTTGTTCGCCCTCCGTTGGACAACAATCCTGGTAGAAGTAGCCCTAAAGAGACCGGAAGATGTAGAAGTCGACTACAATGCACTGGTGCTGGCACAGGCTAATCTGTTGGCGGTGGTCACCGCATATGGAGAAAAGAGGAAGAATGAAAAGGCTTATTCCTTAGTGAGTATTATGAATTGCTGATTTATCGTTTGGGAGCAGAGGAAACTTTATTGTGTTGTATTAATCTGCAACTATTTCTTAAATATGGTTTATATATTTAGTACTCAGTTTGGGTGGTAGTAGGATATTTTATATGTCTGCCTGATTAGCTACCACCATCTTATCTAAATCTGCCGCAAAGCAGCAATATTAATAGCATTGTTGTGTTCTCAGTGTTTTAAGATATGTAAGTTTCCACCTTCGGCCTTACCTTCAATTAACATCAGGCGTGATTGAGGTCAAAGGCATATAAAATCGTCGTGCATAAAAAAAAAATAAAAATCCGGGAGAGACTGAAGATTCTGAATCTTACCACCCTTCTAGAGCGCCGCTTGCGAGGCGACCTCATCGAGACATTCAAAATTCTCACCTGCCTCACTTGCACGACATATTCAGGATGAAAGGCATACGACCATTACGAGGACGCGCTCTGCGAATAAGCCGCACTCACGCTGACATCAATGTCGCCCATCACTTTCTGAGCAACCGTGTTGTTCAGGCCTGGAATAAGCTGCCGGAAGAGGTTGTCTCCACCCAATCAGTGAATTTGTTCAAGAATAGATTGGATAAATTAAAAAAAAACTAGTGATGACTTAAATATTGAGTGAATAACAACATAATGAACAATGTGAACTCTTGCAACACTGTGACATAGACATACCAGCAGTAATGCTGCTCGTCTATAATAATAACAATAATAAATATTTATTATCTCACCACAAAGAAATAGGTACATTGATGAAATAGTAATGTTAGGTAAATATACAAACACAAATTCCTTTGTGAGAGACTGGAGTCTGAAATAGGTTCGAAACCTGTGCTACAGATCTCCAGGCTCTCACTCCCTTACTATTAGACTTTACAACAAGAGCACTGAGAATACATTATCTAAGTGATGCAGTATGCTGCTTAAAGTATATATGTTGAGGCATGCGGATAATATAATAATAATAAACACATTGTAAAGAAAGACCAAATCAGGAGTACCCTAAACCGATAAGCATGTATGAACGACATTACGAAAGTAAAGGAAGCAAAAGAGGTGTGTCAGGATAGTAGCAAGTGGAACTCTGTCATCTCTTGTCTACCCTTACGGAAAACAGGCGTGACTTTGTCTTTTACAAAAAATTAAGGACATTTTAAAGAATTGTGTTCTGTATCAGCTTCTGAATCACCTGTTTTGATATGCATAAAATGCAGGGTCTAACAAAATTAACCCGACAAACTTTGGCAATTGCACGTACATGACAATAAAACAATATATTCATTAAAAAACTAGCCTTAAAAATTTTGTTTCCTAGTAAAAAAATTAAATGTAAGTGCAAATGAAAATACAAATTAACAGACTTCGATTATACCTTATTTCATTGGTTAAAAAAAAGGCAATGTTCATATGGAAGACGCCAAAGGGGTGGCGATGCGGCGGCGAGCGGCGTGTGGTCGCCTTTCGGCGTCTTCAAAGATACCGCGGCATTTGCGGCGTGTGTTGTGGCCAAGTACATAGAGCGCGCGGCCATTAAGGACCAACTCATAAAATTTACATTTCTAAATTTTATTTTTTGGATAAAATCTGTTAACTTTAACTATAATGTTTTATTTTTCTCGTAATAGGTACATCCTATACATACACTCTGCAACGTTTGTCGGGTTAATTTTGTTATTCTGTGGAAAATATAGAGGTGGAATCCAGTAACTGATGCGGAATTTCTTCTTAGCGAAAGGAAAACATGTTCACCGAAAATCCAAAATTTTCCACTTGCAGCTGCACACGTCATGGAACGCCATTGACAGCGCTCGGCTGGGCAAGTGGTCGGAGGTTCTCCTGGCCCAGCCGCCTGACTCTGGGCCTCACTTGGGCGTGGCATTCTCCGCGCTCTGCCGACATTCCGCTGACGTCAGCCAACATAAGGTATGTTTTATTTTCACATGCTAATGTAGACCTCTTCATTCATAACATAAAAGGAGGGAGGCATGAACTCCCGTCTTGTGCTATTCTTTCCGAAATGCTTAAATCTTGGAATCTACCATGAAATGAGATTGAGGGCAAACGCGAATCCCATGTCGAAAGTCAATATGCTTCAGGTACACTTGAAGTAGTCAGATTTTACATTTTTTTAAACTTTCAAAAGGCAATTTTCCCTTGACAACATCAAGCAAGAAACTCAAAAACTTGCTCTTGTTGCTCTTTTAAAAACAGATTTAAAAATAGCCTGGCATGCGAACGAGCTGGTTATGTCCAGGGATGATTATCATCAAGTCTGATCTATTAAAACACAGACCACTCACCTCACTAGACATGTAATACGCGGATAGCTGTTTGAACCTGGACCTCCCAAATTGTCTCCTCCACTGAGCCACCGACACTCTAGGTACTATGCAGTGAATAAATGTTATATCTATCTATCTTACAGGCGAAGATGTTGGAGAGCTTCATAAAAAGCCTGATCAGCGTCAAGTCCCGTCCGAACTCAAACTACATCAGAGGCTGCGTGGATTTGCTCCGTCTCCTGCAAAAGGCTGAGGTTCAGGAGACGTTGCTGCCAGCGCTGCATAAAGCCATGCTCAGGAGTCCGGAGACTATCATACAAGCAGTCGGAGAGGTGGTCGCTAATCTAGATGTTTACCTGGATGGGTTAGCTGTAGATATTGGCAAAAGTTTGATAGGTGAGTTTGTACTGTTTTTATTGCTACGTTTTTAGGTAGTTGAGGAGGGGGCGTTACCTAAGTCGACCAATCAGAGTCCGAATCCTACAACACGCTAACGAAATTTTCTCAAGACATTGAATATAGGCAAGAGGCCTCTAGAAACTGTTGAACCATGGTTCCTGGTTAATACCAACCCCTTTATATGACGATACCTCTTCTATCTATCCTCTTTTACTTGCCATCTCATGATTTTCGTTTCATTTACTAAGTTTCGTTTCATACTCGCATTAATTACTGTGTGCTTAGTTACGTACTATTCTATTTAATTAGTATAAATTTAAATATAAGTATATATTATATGTATTATTTTTTATTTTATTAAAATTAGTTTACCGCGCACGCTACCTACATATCATGTGCGTAATGCTTCCTAACCCAAAGGTGCCTGGAAGAGATCGCTTTCAGTGATAAGGTCGCCAAATTGTACTATCCCCTTTTTCTTATTTATCGTTGTTATGCTTCTTATTGTTGTACAATAAAGAATCTTTATTTGTTTGATACTCATCATAGTTTTCGATTTTAACCAATTTCGGAGGGCACGCTATCTTGTCTTGGTTATTTTTAATGAAGTCGCTAAACCAAGCCGGTGGCTTTCCGAGGCGACTGGAAAACATGAACGTCTGTTCTTGTCAAATTTCATATTTACCACAGCTATTACCGAGTGGGTGGGAGGTACACCTTGACTGCGAGATGAACTACTGTATGGTGGAACAGACTGATTTCCCGCTCACTTAGATACCCCTCTCACCTCCGCAAGGGTCACTCTTCAAAGCTGAGATTTGACCAACTGTATAAAGAAAGAAATGTTAAACTATAGTTCATTATCAATTGACAACTGCTGCTATACAAAAAGGTCGCGGGTTCGAATCCCGCTAGGGACATATATTTGTATGATGAATACGGACATGTTTACCCGAGTTATGGGTGTTTTTCATTTATATATGTATTTACTTACAAAAAAAAATGTATTTGTGTAGTGTATCAACCATCTGGTATCCACAACACAAGTCTAGTTGCTTAGTGTGGAACTAGATGGCGCTGTCTGTATATGTCCAAGGATATTATTATAATTTTCATGATCTTCTTGCCCTGGTACCAATTTACTTGTGGTCGGTGCAGTACCTCTTTTTCTTCCAATCTCCTCTATCAGCCGTTACCTCATCTCTGCCCTTTTCGTTCAGACCGGCCTTCCTCTTCCTTTCCAACCATCGACAAACATATTCATCACTCTCTAATAACATGTTCATACCAAGCTATGCTTTCAACTTTTCTGCCACAGGTTTTTTTTTTTTTTTTTTTTTTATATGCACGACGTGTTCGTACTTGACCTCAATCACACCTGATGTTAAGTAAAGATGAGGTCGAAGCGTACTGACCCGGAAGCCCAACACATTTGGGGGACTGGCTATCTTATCTCTGACAACCGGAACACAACAATGCTATTAACATTGTTGCTTGGCGGCATAAGATGGTGGTAGCTAGCCAGGCGAAACCGAGTACTTAAACGTGTACCCCGCTGGCGATCGAACCCGCGACCTTCGAATCGTAAAACCTTGTTTATTTACCAAAGGCTATTATAAAATTTCTGACTATCTGGATGATAAGCAAGCATGGACATAGACCGCTTGGCGATATCCAGTCTAATTATACAATATAATATAATTGTAACCCAAAATGTGACGTTTTCAAGTGATAATTTTTATCCTACGAATTAAATATTTTTTGATTTGACTTATGAAGTAATACTATATAATAAAATTCCAGTGAACCTTCACTCGAAGGACGAATGGGTCCGCACAGAGGCGCTGACCGCTCTGGGACAGTTGGCCCGACGCTGCTCGGCCCCCGAGGCCGCGCGGGCGCTGCTGCAGCACGCCTTCGCGGAGTACCACGGCGCCGGGGGGAAGCTCACCTCCAGCGAGGACAAGTGCTCCGTACTGCAGGTGACGTGCCACTAATACCCCCTTTAGAGTTGCCTAAATTCAGAGATTGCTGTTCGACTTTTTTTTTTTTTTTTCATTTATTTGGGTTAACAAACAATGTTACAATGTATATTACAACCACAATTACATCAATAGCATTACTAAATGTAACATCAACAACATTAACCACAGATTACTATCACTTGTTGTTGCTGTCAATCAAGAACAATGCTTTACGGCAATTTAAATAACAGAAGAAAAAAAAAACATTAAGTTTATAGTAGATAGGGTGTTTGAGTTGTAAATAATTATACGTACAAACCATAAATATTTATAAATACACAATTATTACGTAATAAGGAAATATAAGATAGATTTAGTAAAACGTTCAGAAATACTGTAACAATTTATATGTATAGACGTACATATACACTACATACAGTATACATATACCACAAACAGTCATGATGTGTGCATTATATAATTTATCATCAAAATAGTTATTAATATTATAATTAAATAATTTAAATAGCCTTACTCTAAATAATTTATATATATATACATATATAGACATACATATAGATATACATATACACTACAATATACATATAGCACAAACAATAAGTACCTATAGTTATATAAAATTTTTATTATCATAGCAAACACTCACTCATTCCGGATGATTCTAAGGTTTTCAACCCATATTTTTATTTTTATTCTCATCTCGGTTAAGTTTAAGTCTATCCATGATCAATCGCTTGAAAGTGCCTACTCGTAGATGGTTAATGTCGATAACATTGAAGTTTTTGTTAAAGGAATCTGTAATTTGATATATCGGAGATCGAAAACCGGAGTTAGTTCGACATAAGTTAGTTGCAAATACTTGTGCTAACTTCAGACTCTAAATGAGTAAAACTCTGAATTTAGTCAAATGTAACGACAGTTGACTAGTAATTCTAAACATGCTTTTATGTTGGTATAGTGAAACTATCAGCGAAACCAACGGTTGCGGGTTCGAATCCATCTAGGGGTAAATGTTTGTGTGATGAATAGGAACGCGTATTCCTGAGTCATGGATGTTTATATAAATATTTATGTATGTTTATCCGTCATCTAGTATCCATAGTACAGGCTTTACTTAGTTTGGGATTAGATAATTGGTTTGTGTCCAAAATATTTATGCTGAATTCAGAGTCTTAAGTAAGTAAGAATCTGCATTTAGTCGGATGTGAGGTACTTAGATTAGACTATGTGCGTGCGTTAGATATATTATAAATAAATAAATAAACATTTCGGACACTTACACCAATCATCTAGTCCCAAACTAAGCAAAGCTTGTGCTATGGATAAACATACATAAATATTTATATAAACATCCATGACTCTGGAATAAATTCATCACACAAATATTTACCCGTCGCGGCATTCGAACCCGCAACCGTTGTTTTCGCTGACAGGGTCACTATCCACTACACCAATCGGTCGGTTATGTGCGTTTCTTGCGCCGCTTCTTTTCCCACAGATAATTTCCCTTTCCGAAGCGGTGGTAGCTTGGACATACTGACTGACCGAAAAATGCTTAGCCCTATTTTTATTTCCAATAGATTTAAATTGACATTCAACAAATGATATCATGTAATCTTACGTTGAAAAAATAAATGCTTGAAGAAGTTTTGAAGCTACATTTTAATTAAATGATCTCACACACGCACACATGCGCACGCGCAACTTGTATAATTCTAACGTGCTAGTTACATCTAAGGCTAGTTCTGCATGCATGTCTATCTCCCTAATTCTAATTTAACAGATGATGTTACTTATAAAATGTAATGACCAGTGAAATTGTTTCTCTAATATGGAAATTTTGGCATCCACGATACAGGCCTAGCCTAGTGTGGACGCTACAGCAAATGTATAATTATGTATGGTTCTTTTTGGTAAATAAACATCTTATCTTATCTTATCTTATTTAGAATATGTAGATTTATGACTCAGCTCGCTGAATACCTACCTGCTTTTATAATAAATAAATAAATATTTTGCCCACTTTTACCGATTATCCAATACAAACTAGGCAAAGCCTGTGCTATGGATACTAGATGACGGGTGTATAAATATTTGACGACTTGTTTGATGTAGTGGTTAGAACTAGAAAAGGTCGCGGGTTCAAATCCTGCTAGGGACATATGTTTGTATGGTGAATACAGACATGTGTTCCCGATTTATGGATGTTTTTCATTTATATATGTATTTATTTACGAAAAAAAATGTAATTGTGTAGTTTATCAACCATCTGGTATCCATAATACAAGCCTAGTTGCTTAGTGTGGAACTAGATGGCGCTGTGTTTATGTGCAAAGATATTTATTATTATTATTTATATAAATATCCATGACTCGAGAATTAACCTTACTGTAGCGGGACTCGAACTCGCAACCGTTGTTTTCGAAGGTACAGTCAATACCCACTACAGTAATCGGTCATCATATCCACAACCACTAACGTTATTTTCATTTCCATTCATTTCAAACTCTCTACTCCACTTAAAGGCTATTCACTTCACCAAGATCTTTATGAACAGCAACTCCAAGTACCGAGATGTCACCCTAACCCGTTCATCATCATAACTTTCAGGGTGTAAGCACACTGAGCGAGCTGGCCGTTTCGGACAGCGACCGTCGTGAGCTGTACTCTGAAGTTGCAAGCCAGGTGTCGCGCTTACTGGAAAGCGAATCGCACGAGCGTACGCTGTGTATAGCGCTGGAGCTGCTGCATTGCTGGACCAGCTCGCTGACAGAGCTACCAGATAACTTGCTGGATATATTCAAGGTATGTGAGCGTTTAGACAGACAATTGTAACGGTGTCGTTCTTTTGAGCTGATACTCATTGGTAGGTTTGGGTTATTGGAGTTCAAATTCGAAATTTTAAACTGACTGACTGATGAACTGACGGATCCTTTTTTTTGGGACATCGATTTTCAGATTTCAACTCAGTCGCACTTGGCGGCAGATTTGGATCAGATGGTGGTAGCTAGCTAGGCGGACATTTAAAATGCCCTAACACCAACCAAACCGAGTACTTAAACATGTACCCCGCTGGGGATCGAACCCGCGACCTCCGAATCGTAAACCCAATGTTGTTTACATTGAGCCATGGAGGCGGTTACTATACTAAATATATTGTTTTCGGCAGTTAACTTATTTGTATCTTTTTTTTGTCAACAGAAGAACCTATCGAGCAAGAGCGCAACGCAGACCGTCCGATGCGCGTACGTGTCGCTCGTGTCGCGGGCGCTGCGACACTGTCGCGCGACAGACAGCCAACGGGACGTTCTCACTCCGCTACTGCTGTCTGCCGTTGACAAAGCGACACAGCAACCACTACAGGTAATATATTTATTTGAACTCTACTCCAAGAAAAAAAGCTTACATAGACATTTACTTACTATTATTAGGTCCTTACCTATGAAAACAACGTCATCCAGACCTCCCGTTTGGGGCATGGACCCCAACACACTTGCCGCGTTACCTCGCTGGACAGCTAGACTAAAACGTAGAGCGAGATCGCCAGCCCGTAGATTCACACGAGGCGAGAACCAATCTGGAGGTTTACTCTCTAACGAAAATAGCTTCGGACGGCTGTAACTTCGACTTTTTCTTTTGCTAAGCATCCTTTATTTGCATAACATCAGACGTTCCCTGCGTCCCATACTAACTTGTGATGTCCAACTATATACAACAAAAGTCCAGAACTTCTTTCCCAAATCTGTCTCCGACCTCCTGCTATATCACTTAGGCACAATGATCTCATTTCTCTGCCTCCAACTTCTACCAACTACAGAAAAAACACCTTTCTGTGGCGTGCGAGCAACAATTTTAATAAATTGTCTAAGAAGTTTGATCTAGATCTTTTTAACACTAGTTTTATGTCAGCGAGGCGTCAAGTAAATCAACAATTCTTTGATGGCTTAATTTACTTTATAAATCATTTGTTTTTCTTTTCTTTTTTTTGGCTATGATTGAATCTGGTATATGTACCGCAAGGGCAAAAAATGTACAAGTGTGATAATGCATGTTATTTATTTATTTACTTTAGGTACATATATTATAATTCGATGTGACTTGGTTTGTGGTACAGTTCTTATATGTCTACACATACTCTAGTGTGTCCTGATGTTACTTTTATGAATTGTTATAAAATATGTTTATTAAAAGTGCTTTTTTAATCCTATAATCTACTCTTTCTCTTTATTATTATTATCATTAATAAGTAATTTTGCTTTACAAATTCTCTAATTCTTTTATTATATATTTATATGGTACTTATGTATGTATTATTTTTGTTATGTATGTGGTATCCATCTATATGTATATATATAGCTATTTATGTATATAATATATATGTATAAATGTATGTTTTAGTTTTTGTTTATTAAATAAGTAATTAATTATGTGGGTATTTCATATCTACATCCGTATTTTGCACAACCTGCCTGTTCTATAAAATTATACTCCTACACCCAAAGGTTGCCTGGAAGAGATCGCTTTTAGTGATAAGGCCGCCTACTTGTACTCTTATCGGTATTGTGTTTGTAAAATGTATGTTCTCCTTTTGTACAATAAAGTGTATTTGTATTGTATTGTTTATCCAATTGTTTTGGAACTTATGGTATGTGTGTGACTGGATATACAAATAAACGATTTGTCTATCTATCTATGTAATATTTAAAGGTAATTAATAAATTTCTCCAGCATCTGATAGTGGGCGAGGGAATAGGGGCGATGTTGGCTCTGGCTCTGCTGGACGATTGTGAGGAGCTGCCGTCGCGAGCCACCACCTGGGCAGCCCTGCAGAACGAGCGCCACTTCCTGATGCACGACCGCACGCTCAACGCAGCCGCGGACGATGGTAACCAATCTTTTTTTTTTTTTTTTTATGCACAACGTGTTGGTACTTGACCTCATTCACACCTGATGTTAAGTGAAGATGAGGTCGAAGGTGGAAGCGTACTGACCCGGAAACCCCCACACATTTGGGGGACTGGCTATCTTATCTCTGACAACCGGGTGCTATTAACATATTTACTTTGATAATTAATTACATACATTGTAAAATATTTTTAACAATTGTACTTTTAAGTAGGCTTTCATGAAATAAACATTATTATTATTATTTTAACGAAGCACTAACTCTCTCTCATAGACAACGCTTGCCCGCGATTGGTCGCGTCAAGGTCATGCCCCGCCCGGCGACTCGAGTGTCACAGCGCACTGTCCCTATTGTACGCCCCGCCCACACCTTCGTTACGCTTCGCCCACACCACACATTTCGCGACACCAAATCTATACAGTTATAATTCAGGGTTAATGGAATTCACTCAAGTAACAATAGAACTTGTTTATGGCTTAAAAGTACTTTTTACAGTATGTATAAGATACATTTGTATTTTTAGTGGACCTCAATCACACCTGATGTTAAGTAAAAATTAGGTCGAAGCATACTGACCATTTGGAGGACTGGCTATCTTATCTCTGACAACCAGAACACAATAAAGTTTTTGATAGTAATGTTTGGCGGCAGACTTCGATAAGATAGCGGTAGCTAGCCAGGCGGACATTTAAAATGCCCTATCATCAACCAAATCGAGTACAAAACATGTGCCACGCTAGAGATCGAACCCGCGACCTTTACCCGAAATCTACATCCAGTATTGGATCTTAATTTTCTTTATCTTTAATCTACTCTACCTGATGATGGGCAGAATAATGTTACCAAATTACTCTATAACATTTACCCTTTATAGTCCTAATACAGGTGGTGTTGCTATGCAGAACAGTACTGGAAAAATACCCAAGTGTTGCCAGCGACGAGAACACTCCAATATACAGAGCGTTCGTGCTTGTCCTGCTTTCTACCTCGAAGCCGGTTCGGACAGTGGCGTTGGAAGAAGTGAAATCCCTTCTCGCTGATAAAAGCAAAGGTCTCTGCGCTAAGTTTTTAGTGCAGAAGTTGAACGATGTACTTCATGAGGGGAAGACGTTGACCGGGAAGGATAAGGCGGATGAGAAGGGTGAACTGACCGGGAAGATGGTGCTCGATTGTGTTCAAACCCTGTGTTCATATAAAGGTGAGTTGTTTACAATTTGTAATTCGACCAAGGAGAAATATATATAACGTATTATATAAAATTACGTCCGGGTTAGATTCCCAGGCAGGTCACGTTGGTACATGACCTGTCTGAGTTTTTAAATTTAATTAAATTACTTATGTGAATTTACCCGACTGCTCTTACCTGGTGTGCCTGAGTAATAAAAATTCAAGGGCATATGAAGTCCCCAACCCGCATTGGGCCAGCGTGGCGGAGTATGGCCCATACTCCATCATATACGAGGGAAGACCTATATCTATATCCCAGCAGTGGGATGTTTACGGTCTGATGATGATGATATAATGATGTAGGTATAATCAGCTTCATAATTCTGTATGGTTATTCAGACTATCAAACTGAACAACTTTCACTATGGCACCAACTTTGAAATCGAGAAAATAAATCAGATTTTTCATATACTTCAGTTGAGTCGGTATTATAGTATGTAATATGTAAATGACTAAATTATAGATACTAATGACACTATTATAATAATAATCGTATTCTTAATGTAATGATTTAGAATTATTAGATTTAGAATTATTATGAATAATAATAATAATAAATATTTCGGACACTTACACCAATCATCTAGTCCCAAACTAAGCAAAGCTTGTGCTATGTATACTAGATAACGGATAAACATACATAAATATTTATATAAACATCCATGACTCGGGAATAAATGTTCGTATTCATCACACAAACATTTACCCCTCGCGGTCTTCGAACCCGCAACCGTTGGTTTCGCTGACAGGGTCACTATCCACTACACCGACCGGTCGTCAAACGAACGAAAAATGAAACAGCTGATTTTTCTTCTCGATTTCAAAGTTGAGCCCATAGTCAAATTTGTTCAATTTCATGGTCTGACCAACCATGTAGGATTTTGATAATTTTTTAAGGCTAAAATGTATGATATATCCGCCTCATCATATTTTCATCGTCATCGATTTTTAATTGACAACTATCAATAACAAAGTTATATAGCATTCTGGCCTCCACCGAGGCTGTATAGGCCAGGATGCTGTGAAATACACCTACGTTGCCGCTTCACAATTTTAAAAATTCAAACAAATTTTATTTATTTATTTATTTATTTATTTATTTATTATTATTACGATACATTATCATTACAGTCGAAACCAATGCAATAATGTACGAACCAGCTAAATAGTATAATAGTTAATATATAAAACAATAAAATTGTAATTTAGGCATACTAATCATTAGCTTCTTATATAGCATACAACATATAGCGCGACTTTTGTGAATTCACTCAGAGGACATGAGAACAAGTCTATTCTCTCCGCTATCTCGTTTAAAATTAGAATCGCTCGCGTTAAGGGAGCCTTCCTAAACAAGTTGGGTTTATAATTCCCATTGCGTCCCATTAATACGTGGTGTATGTCTTCTACAATTCCACACAACTCACAGTTAGGAGAGCTAACCATATTCATTAAATAATTGGTGTGGTATTCGAATCCCGCTAGGGGCATGTTTGTATGATGAATACAGACATGTGTTCCCGAGTTATGGATGTTTTTCATTTATACATGTATTTATTTAAAATAAATATATATTTGTGTAGTTTATCAACTATCTGGTATCCATAACACAAGCCTAAATGCTTACTGTGGACCTAGATGGCGCTGTGTGTTTGTGCAAAGACATTACATTACATTAAAGGCATTATTAAATATGCAAACTTATTTAAGAGGCTAAAGTCAAGATCGAAGCGTATGCACAATCTTTACTAAGTTTCTATTTAGTTTACATTCATAAAACCATGGGACTCGGGGAGGCTCACACTGAATCTGTCTTTAATAATAATAAAAAAGTTTATTGACTCAAACTTAGGCTAAGTTACGAGCAGCGAATTAACGAATTAGGAGGTACATAACAAATACACTTAAGCACAATTAATGGGCGCTGCTCCTTAAACTAAGATTGCTCTTGTATTTTTAGAAGCAGTGTTCGATCACGGCATTGTTATTATTATATTAACCATCCATCTAGATTGACAACATTATATATACTTAATAGGTTAATTTTTAATTAATTGTTTTTTTTTTTTTTTTTTTTTTATGATTGACTGGATACGCGTTTGACCACAATCTCACCTGATGGAAAGTGACGATGTGGTCGGAGATGGAATTGTGTATAGGCAATGAGGAAAAAAAAAGAAAATATTATTAAATAAGTAAATAATTTATTTGTCATTTCACGTCTGCACAGTCCGGAGATATTCAATTTTTTATTAATTTTATTATGTAAATAATTACTCAACACACAGAACTGGTGCTCGGCAAATGTTGTTCTGTGTCAAATCTGTCTACGAACCAAATTTCAACCAAATCCGACCAACCGTTTAGGCGCGAAGAGGTAACAAACATACATACACACACAAACTTTCGCATTTGTAAATTAACGTTCAACAAATTATATCATGTTACTTACGTTGATATAAATGCTTGAAGTTCGATTTATAATTGTACCCTCATATTCCAGAGTACCCGCTAGAAGACTCCCAATGCCTGGCTATCGAGGCGTTGCCCGCCTGCCACCACCCCCTCGCCATGGCGGTGAACAAGCGCGCCTGGCTGAAGATCGTCACATACCTCCGGCTGGACGCCAGGAAGCTGGTCGGGCTCTGCGCGAACAACTTGAAGAATACATACATTAGCGGAAACACGCCGAATGAGGTGAGTTTAATTGGGAACTCCATTCTCCAAATTGTAAACGAATACACCTACCTAGGACAGGAGATTTGGTTGGTGGTAGGGCATTTTAAATGTCCGCCTGGCTAGCTACCACCATCTTATCTAAATCTGCCGCCAAGCAACAATGTTAATAGCATTGTTGTTTTCCGGTTGTCAGAGATGAGATAGCCAGTCCCCCAAATGTGTTGGGCTTTCCGGGTCAGTACGCTTCCACCTTCGACCTCATCTCCACTTAACATCGGGTGTGATTGAGGTCAAGTACCAACCAACCAACCAAAAGTTTTTCAACCTTGAACGTACACACAGCGCCATTTATTTCCATATTAAGCAACTAGACTTGTATTATGGATACCAGATGGTACAACTACACGAATAACTTGGGTACACATGTCCATATTCATTATACAAACATACCACTAACCACTACACCAAACTGGGCGTCTACCGCCTAACTCAAGACTATAGCGATAACAATACAATTACTTTGGACGCCAAATTACATTGGTGTCCTCATATCCATAAATTGGCGAAGAAGCTCAGCTCTGCAGCGTATGCAGTCAAAAAAATTAAGACAAATATCGGACGTAAATACTGCTAGATTTTAGTTATTTCCATAGCCTAATGTCTTACGGCATCTTGCTGTGGGGAAATGCCGCGGATATAAATACAATCTTTGTTTTACAAAAACGAGCCGCGTTTTTGTTTCGTTTTTTACACCGCAACTACTAGAAAATGGGTTTTTATAAGTTTTATTGCCTTTTTTGGGTTTATCCTTCTTGTAATAAATCTTTTTTCGCTAGTTCGTCAATTTTTTACTATTGTGTGTGGGAGCCTAACTATACTCTGTGAATATGAAAAAAACTGCATCAATAAATGACGTCATTTGCAGAAATGGCATGAAAAAACCTATCACAGGTGGTAAAATTTCCAAAAATAAAAAAACGTAGAATATCTCGAAACCCATGATATTTTTACTAAAGCTAAAATTGGTGATTAGGGAGGTCATGGTGTGGGCTATCGATAGTTATAGGTTGGACCATTATTTCCTGGACACCCTGTATAAAATATCAGATTATTTAGATGATAAACATTCATGGACATAACCAGCCCGTTCGCATAACCAGGCTATTTCACAATTAATAATGAAATATTATAATATTAAATAATAATTAATAATTTTGTAATATACAAACCTTTTTTTTAAAGAGCAAACTCTCGAGTTTCTTGCTTGTTCTTCTCAGGGGCAAATTGCCTTTTAAACAAGCAGTAGCTACACAAATGTAAAATCTGACTAATTTTAAGTGTACCCTGTGTACCTACAAAATAAAGCTTTTTGATTTGATTTGTCCGTCCTTGTGATTTTGTTACAATATGACAAGGGTCCGTCCACGTCATAAGCGATGACAATACCCAAAGCAATAGGAGTTAGGCGGTCGGGTTGCAAGTCGCCAAATTTTATATTTCATTCCGTAGACTCTATCAAACGTGGTGTCGACTCTGGTTGCGACCAATTCCGAAGTGATAGCGGGCAGCGCGATCCAATGCGCGCTGGAGACGCTACAGGACCCCGGGCTGCTACGAATAACCAGAGATGAATACTTCACATATTTAACGCCGGAGGGGGAGCTGTACGACAAGAGCTCCGTGCCTGGGTGAGTCCAGTCTCTAATACACTATGTCCACAGCTGGGGGGCCTGGTGACCTGTAATTCTGGTTCTTCCTTTTCAGGCACCAGTCTTCCCACAAATGTGTTCTATGTATTACCTAGTCCTAAAATCACTTTGTAAAGCGTCATTTGTGGTGAGAACATAAACAATTTTTATTTATTTATTTAGTGGGTAATGCATCTAAGGGCCCTATTAATAAATCGATCTTGAGATAGCGTCTCAGTACAATTTTTTTTGATTCCGTCGTAATATGTAACCGATTCTCAAGCGTCAACTTTTGATCGTCTCAATCTTGAGAACGGTTTATTTATACTGGTCTTAGAAAAGCCGGCCAAGTACAAACTGACAAATTAACTTAGTTAATTATGTAGAAAACCGCATAATTAAGAGGGCTTATTCAGTCCGTGTGTGTGTAGTCGCTCGTAGGAGCGTACGGTTGAGGTGGCTTAATTTAAGTTGTTTTAATGCCACTTTCTAAGCGTTAAGGTTTGAGAACTTCGGTGGCTCAGTGGAGGAGACACAGTCGTTCAATTTGGGAGGTCCAGGTTCGATCCCCAGACAGGTCATGTACCAATTAGTTTTTAAATTTAATTTAATTACTTATGTGCATTTATCCGACTGCTCTTAAACGGTGAAGGAAAACATCGTGACGAAACATCGCATCGGAGGAGGCATCGCATTGGGCCAGCGTGGTGGACTATGGCCAATACTATATCTGTGGAGTGGGATGTTTACGGACTGATGATAAATGCCATTTTTGATACGACTCCGCCCTTGCCAACAGTAACGAGGACACAAAGGAGATGAACCTCAAACGCGAGAGCAAAGCGTACAGCTACAAGGAGCAGCTTGAGGAGCAGCAGCTTAGGCGGGAGCTGGATGACAAGCGGAAGAGGGAGGGGAAGGGGAAAGTGGTGAGATAAATGTTTTCATTAACAAATATAAATTGAAAATATACAAAAGCCTCGAAAGACTGAGGTTATATCATTCAGATAAAACTGTGTTAAACGTTAAATTTTGGGACCGGCTGAACCGATTTTGGACTGGCTGCAAACCGCTTCAGTGCTCAATGTAAACAACAAACATAATATTCTTTATTGTACAACAGTAAGAAGCATAAAAAAAAGAAGAAAAAGGGGATAGTACAATTTGGCTGCCTGATCACTAAAAGCGATCTCTTCCAGGCAACCTTTGGGTTAGGAAGCATGACATGTAGGTAGCGTGCACGGTAAACAGCATACGAGTTTATTATTTGGAGGCCGCGGATGCGATGCCCAGCGCGGTACATGTTTAAGTACTCGGTTTGGTTGGTGGTAGGGCATTTTAAATGTCCGCCTGGTTAGGTACCACCATCTTATCTAAATCTGCCGCCAAGCAGCAATGTTAATAGCATTGTTGTGTTCCGGTTGTCAGAGATAAGATAGCCAGTCCCCCAAATGTGTTGGGGTTTCCGGGTCAGTACGCTTCCATCTTCGACCTCATCTTCACTTAACATCAGGTGTGATTGAGGTCAAGTACGAACCCGTCGTGCATAAAAAAAAAATTGAAAATATACAAAAGACCCGAAAGACTGGGGTTATATCATTCAGATAAAACTGTGTTAAAAGTTAAATCTTGGAACCGGCTGAACCGATTTTTGACTGGCTGCAAACCGCCTCAGTGAGTACCAACATATATACCTCTTTGCGTCAGCTATTAAAAAGAAAGTACAAACATGTATACCTCTTTGCATCAGCAATTAAAAAGAAAGTACAAACATATATACCTCTTTGCATCAGCAATTAAAAAGAGTACAAACATATGACACCTCTCTTTGCGTCAGCAATTACAAAGAAAGTACAAACAGATAACACCCCTCTTTGCATCCGCAATTAAAAAGAAATTACAAACTTATAACACCCCTCTTTGCGTCAGCAATTAAAAAGAAATTACAAACTTATAACACTCTTTGCGTCAGCAATTACAAAGAAAGTACAACCATAGAACACCCCTCTTTGCGTCAGCAATTACAAAGAAAGTACAGACATAGAACACGCCTCTTTGCGTCAGCGATTAAAAACAAAGTACAAACACATATACCTCTTCACGTCAGCGATTAAAAAGAAAATACGAACATATAAATAACCCTCTTGCCTCAGCAATTAAATAGAAAATACAAACATAATGGGTCTTTATCTATGAAATTTGTGTTTTTTTTCTTCGTTAATCATATGTACCAATTTCTGTGATTTTCAAAGCTATATCCAAATTTGTTTTTTATTTGGAAAATGGAATATTATTTCAAGGTTTGACATGAAATATCTTTTAATTTCTGGGCTAAATCACATAATAAAAAAAAATTGAACAGAGCTCTTTTCTTAGATTCGCTGAAACTTTTATAAAGCGGTTAAAATTAACGCTGCCTTACTTAACTTAATGTTATCCGATAATACACACAAAGTTTAGCTAAATTTGGATTTACCGTTCCCAAAAAAAAAACAAAAATGTTTGTATGAAGAAAACAGTCTTAATGAAATTCTTCATACAAAACGCCAATTTCATAGGTAAGGACCTAATATAACACCCCTCTTTGCGTCAACAATTAAATTGAAAATACAAACTATACCACCTCTCTTTGCGTCAAGGATGTAGTATGACAAAGATATAAAACATAACAGAATTAACCAGAAAGTTCGCACACCCCAACTTAATAACCTATCATATTTCAAGCTCATTTATTATTATTCTTTTTAGGTGCAATTGTCAGCTAAACAGAAGGAGGCCATGAAAGCACAATTAGCCAAGGAAACCGCCATCCGACAGAGGCTCACTGAGGTAAGATTCAATATAATAAATTAGTTAGTCACAAACAAAATATCTGTGTGAAAGGAATATTACTTTAAGCAAGTCTTGCAGAACTTCGATACGAGCACGTAAAACATGGCGGGGGCATTGGCTCCAACATTGATTCACTCTAGGTATGGCAGAAGAAGAATGAAAGTAGAATTTATGCTGTGGAAATGAGGTTTTTGTGGAGTAAGAGTGGCACTCCACTTGAAAGATAGACGCTGTGACAAAGATTGAAAAAGGTATGCTGAAATGGTTTGGACATGTGGAAACGATGAATGAAAGAAGGCTAACGAAAGAGATATACGATGCGAATGTGGATGGTAGTGTTGGCAGGGGAAGACCACGGCGAACGTACCATGATCAAATCGGGGACGTCTTAAAGGAAAGGCCAAGTCAAGAGTACCCTAAACCGATGAGCATGGATGAACAATATAATGAGAGGGAATGAAGCAATAGAGGTATGTCAGGATCGTAGCAAGTGGAAGTCTGGTCTCTGCCTACCTCTACGGCAAACAGGCGTGACTTTATGTATGTATGTATATTATTAACTGCCTTAGTGGCTCAATGTAAACAACATTGGATTTACGATTCGGAGGTGGCGGATTTGATCCCCAGCTGGGTACATGTTTAAGTACTCGGTTTGGTTGGTGGTAGGGCATTTTAAATGTCCGCCTGGCTAGCTACCACCATCTTATCTAAATGTTAATAGCAATGTTGTGTTCCGGTTGTCAGAGATAAGATAGCCAGTCCCCCAAATGTGTTGGGGTTTCCGGGTCAGTACGCTTCCACCTTCGACCTCATCTTCACTTAACATCAGGTGTGATTGAGGTCAAGTACCAACCCGTTGTGCATACAAAAAAAAACGGTCGGTTTGTACAAGCTTGTGAGAGTGAATGAAGCAAAAGAGGAGTTTCAGCCCTTAAACACATAGAGGTGTTTTAAAGGACTCCTCGGACAAGATTGTCACAGTCCGAACCTCAGTCCTCGTTACCGTCCAACAAGATTCAGTCCGTTGATACTTCCAGCTGCACACCCGCGTGACGCATGCCGTGGAACTGCTGGAGAGTGTCCAGCGCGGGTCGGCGCTAGGGCTGTGCCTGTGGGCGCGGCGAGTGGTGCCGGCGCTGCTGGGGGCGCTGCGGAGCCCGCTGGCCGCGGCACCCCTCGCCGCCAGCCACACGCGGCTGCCCCAGGTGCTGCTGCCGCGGCACCAGTCGCTGGGACACAATATCGCGCGCGTCACGCTGCGGTGAGTCCTCGTTTTTTTTTCTTTTTTCACTAATCTTAATTATTGTTACTTATTCCAATTATGTATTTACGGTATTTGGTTAAGGTAAGTCTTTTATTTATTATTATTATTATTAGTTAAGTGTCTGTATATATTTGCGTGTTCTTTAGGTTAGCTTCTAGGTGACCAAATAAAATATTGAACTCCGGTAAAACACCATTTTATTGATACATCACAATTACAATGTATATGCAAAGGTTAGGGAACGACTGTCTGTAGCGCCCAGTCCTGTTCCATATGTATAGTATATAGGTAAACATAACATATGTAGAGTGTGCTAACGCAGTTAGACACCTACATGTACTTATTTAAAAAAAAAATTTTTTTTTACGCGAAAGAAGAAAAAACCAGTAATAAAATCGGAGACACCTCGGCGCTGTTTCCGACTCACGTCCGATCCGATAGTCGGATTGAATGTTCTAAATAAAACAATGACTCCAACGCCTTCTGAGAGGCGGATCAGACCTACGGATCCGACTCTGATGAAAAAAATCCGACGTATATTCCCAGCCTAACCACTCGATTGTTTCGCGGTCCTACCACACCACGCTCATCTTTATCGCTAGAATACATGGCAATTTATTGGAAATATTAATTAGGTAGAAGTCAAAGTCAAAAAATATTTATTTCGTAGGATAAAGATTATCACTTGAAAACGTCACATTTTTTATGTTAATATTAAAATTATTGACATTATTGCTCATTCGCAAAGCAGATTTCCCAGAGAAGAACGAGCAAGAAACTCGAGGGTTGCTCTTTTAAATAAGTCTGGATTATAATTATATTGTATCGTGTAATTAGACTGAATATCGCCGAGCGGTCTATGTCCATGCTTGCTTATTATCCAGATAGTCAGAAATTTTATAGTACCCTTTGGTAAATGATGTCTGTTTTATGATGGTTTTGAATTTATTTAAAGGTAAATTTTGAATGTCCACTGGAACCTTATTATAAAAGCGTATACATTTCCCCTTAAATGACTTAGTGACTTTGTGTTAACGGCTGGCATGAACAGCAAGTTTATTTTTATATCTGGTATTAACATTATGTATATCACTATTTTTCTTAAACGATTCTATATTTTTTCTTACACACATTAGGTTTTCGTAAATATATTGCGATGCTAATGTTAATATATTAATTTCTTTAAATTTATTCCTAAGAGACACTCTGGGGCCCAGTTTGGAAATTGTAGAATACCATATAACACTCGTATATTACAAAAGCAATCGTGGCGCAGTCGATTTTGCTGTTCGTTTCCGATTTGCGAAGTTAAGCAATGTCTGGCGCGAACAATGCTTGGATAGGTAATAAAATAGGTGACCACTAGTGGCTTATTAATACGAGTGTTTCCCTCCTTCGGAGGGACGCGTTAAATAGTCGGTCCCCGTTGTTTTCAATTGAAGAAAGTCGTTAAGCCAAGTCGGTGGCTTAAAAGCACTGGACCCGTGTGGTGGAAGGCCCATACCGTACCCCAGTGAGAAGAGGCTGGGCCCCAACAGTGGGAGATCAAAGTTGTTTATAACTTTACAGAAACTGCGCTTAAGTGTTTAAGTGCGTGCGTGCGTGCGTGCGTGCGTGCGTGCGTGCGTGCGTGTATGTATGTACTACTCTGTGTAAAAAGTATCGGGAATATGTCAATAAAAAGACCCGCGTAAAAGAGGTCGTTCTAATTTTTTTACTGCATGTTGGTAGCACTGTACTGATTTAGCGCGCAAAATTTGAGCGGGATCTGTCATTTAATTTGTTTTAAACTACACTTTTTGTTGGTCATAGTTTTGAGTCCTCGGCGATTTTTACAATGGAAAATATTGTTGAACAAAGAGTGTGCCTATAATTTTGTGTTTCAAATGATATTTCATGTGGTGAATCACTAAAAATGTTGCGAAATACCTACGGCGAATCGTGTATATCGAAAACAAGGGCTTATGAATGGTATAAGGCTTTTAAAGAAGGCCGAGAAGTACTAGTAGACTTGCCTCGTTCTGGTAGACCTTCAACCGCTACGACCAAAGAAAACATCGACAGAATCAAGAAGCTAGTGCTCGAAAATCGACGTATGAGTCTGAGAGAGTTGGCTAGTGAGGTGAACATATCTTTTAAGTCCGTCCACAACATTCTCATTGACATTTTAGGCATGAAACGCGTCGCCGCTCGACTAGTTCCAAAAGAGCTCAATTTTGTTCAAAAAGCGCAGCGAAAGCATGTCGCTGAAGACATGGTTTCCCGAGCTTCTACGGATCCGACCTTTATGAAACGTATAATAACTGGCGACGAGACATGGGTTTATGAGTACGACATGCAAACAAGCCAACAGTCTTCAGAATGGCGTCTCGAAAACGAGCCGAAACCCAAGAAACCGCGGCAAAGTCGCTCCAAAATCAAGGTGATGCTGACAGTTTTTTTTGACTACCGTGGTGTGGTTCACTCCGAATTCCTTCCAGAGGGAGAAACAGTGAATAAAGAATATTATTTAGGCGTCATGAAGCGTTTGCGTGAGAGTATCCGCCGAAAACGTCCAGATTTGTGGCAACACAACTCATGGATGCTGCACCATGATAATGCACCATCACACACAGCCATTATAGTGAAAGAGTTTTTAGCGAAAAATTCAACAAAAGTTCTCGACCAAGCACCGTATTCACCTGATATGGCTCCGTCTGACTTTTTTTTATTTCCCAAGTTAAAATTACCACTTCGAGGAAAACGTTTTGAGTCGATAGAAGCCATAAAAGAAAATTCGCTGAATGAGCTAAAGGCCATACCGCAAATAGCCTATGAAAAATGTATGGAAGACTGGGTGAAGCGGTGGAGATGTTGTATTGCAAGCGATGGGGCCTACTTTGAAGGCGATAAAATAAATTTAGATGAATAATTTGTATTTTTTGTTTTATTGACAAATTCCCGATACTTAGTACACTGAATGTATGTATGTATGCATGTTTATTAGTCTTATACTAATGTACTAATGTAATGTAACAATGATCCTGTGGGTTTCTTCCGCCACTTCTTTTCCCACAGATGAATTCCCTTTCCGAAGCGGTAGTAGCTTGGAGATACCGACTGACAGATAAATGCAATAAACTTTTTTTATTTCCAGTAGATTTAAATTGACATTCAACATATGATATCATGTATCTTACGTTGAAATAAATGCTTGAAGTTTGAAGTTTGTAAATTAATCTACATAATTTCTACCAACAGACTCTACCACCCGCAATGCGACTTAGACCCCAGCTGGGAGGAGGAGGACTTAACAAAAGCCACCATCCGCACCATCAACCTCATCCACGCGGCCACGGCTGGCGTCAGGAGCTCCAGCGATGATGATGACGAAGACGATGACCCTATATCTATAGGGAACTACTTCACGGCGCCAGGTTTCTGTTATGTCTTCCCGCTGTTAAAGAAAGGTACTATTAATTTTTATTTATTTATTGTTTGTTGTGAAAACGGTATTCTGAGTTTGGGCATGTGGAGAGGATGAATGAAAGAAGACTAACGAAAGAGATATACGATGCGAATGTGGATGGTACTCTTGACTTGGGCTTTCTTTAAGAAATCGGGGACGTCTTAAAGAAAGACCAAGTCAAGAGTACCCTAAACCGACGAGCATGTATGAACAACCTTATGAGAGTGAATGAAGCAAAAGAGGTGTCAGGATCGTAGCAAGTTGTAGCCTATGATCTCTGCCTATCCTTACGGGAAACAGGCGTGACTTTAAGTATGTATGTTTAATTGTGGTTCTCTGGGGTTCTATGACATAATTTCATCGTTATCGGTCACGTTTAGACATGTGATTGGTTGGCTCATCGTTCGCTCGGTAATTTAACGGTTTCTCATTGGTCAACGTAATCGATGACGATACCGATTGAGTTACATAATCCCAGGACTGGTCAGTTAAGTCTCAAGTTTTTCGTCGTACTGCATAGCAGTTTGTTGGTGAAGACCTTGGGGGTTGGGGTTCAGGAAATGCCACAATAAATCGAGATTTCGCACTTGACTTCAATCACACCTGATATTAAGGGAAGGTGAAGCACGCTCGCCTGGAATTCCCAACTTATTTGGGGGACTGGCTATCTTATCGCAATCAGCTGGACACGACAATACTATCAATGTTGCTGATTAGCGGCGGATTTAGATGACACTATGGTGTTAGCCATCCAGGCGGATATTTAAAAAAATGTACCACATTTTTCTCCTTACGGTAAATAAACTTATTCGGTGTATGTTTACTATATACATTGTAATCTGTCTTCAGGTCTGTCTTCATCAGCGGTGCGGGTGGACGAGACGGCGATGATGAACGGGCTGGCCGTCATATCACACCACGCGGCGCTGCGGAGCGCGAGTGACGTCACCACCGCCCAAGATCTGTTGCAGCCCGAGCTCTTCCCCATCGACCATATGTTCAGGCTGCTCATCGACCTCATCAGTGAGTTCGACTTTGTGTTTACCCGACTGTCCAAGAAGGAGGTAATGTTTTTCGAATTGTAGATTCCTATATTACCTCCTAGACGGCTCGACCGATTTTGAAATGGAAATTGTCGTTCGTTGTTCGTTATCGGGGAATTACACGAATTCAAATTCACCCTGTCATTATCATCAGCCCGTAAGGCAACGAAAAAGCCGACGAACTAGCGAAATTGGGGGCTAGCGGATCCCAGTACGGCCCTGAGCCTTTCTGCGGCATCTCAAAAAGCCTAATTCGCTTTACCCTAAGGAACCGGTGCACCCAAGCAGCTCTTAAACTCTGGACGAACACGCCAGGTTTAACACACTCCAAATCACTAATCAAAGCCTTCAACAAGAAGGCGGCCGGCGAAGCGCTGGCACTCAGTAGGAACAATTTACGCATTCTCACAAGGGCACTAACGGGCCACTGCTGTCTGAGCAAACACATGCTCAACATAGGGCTCCGTGAAACAGAAATGTGCAGATTTTGCCTCCTCGCAGAGGAAACACCTGCACATCTGCTGTGTGAATGTGGCCCGCTAATGCGTAAACGCAATATCCACCTGGGCAGCCACTTATTACACCCGGATGAGATAAAAACCATCGGTGCCAGGAAAATTATCCAATTCCTCAAAGAGGCAAACCTGAGCAACGAACTGTAGGTTAGTGGCGATCACAATAGATCGGCAACGGTCGCAGTGATACAGGTCTCCGTTGACCTGCAACAGCCACACACACATACAATACAATCATCAGCCCGTAAACATCCCACTGCAGGGATTTAGGCCTTGCCTCGTATATACGAGGGAAGGTCGTAATCCACCACGCTAGCCCAATGCGGGTTGGGGACTTCACATGCCTTTGAATTTTTATTTCTCAGGCATGCAGGTTTCCTCACGATGTGTTCCTTCACCGTTTAGGAGCAGTCGGATAAATGCATATAAGGGGCCGTCCATATATTACGTCATTCTAAATTAGGGGGGGGGGGTTGGTCTGCGGATGACGGTAAATGATAGATGGGGGGGGGGGGGTGTTTTGACGTCATTCTTATTTATTTATTTATAGTTTATTTTTCACATACAAAAAGATTATTTCTAAAAAGAAATTTCTTCTAGCACACCTAGTAAAATACTAGCTGTATTTATATTATATAATATAAGTAGTTATATTATATCAATGATTATTGCCAAAGTAAAAATAATAAAAGGTGATTCTATAACCAAGTGTTTTAATCATATAATACCCTATTTTTCTCAAATCTGCTATGTTTTATTTTGTCAAACTAGTAATGACGTCAATTTTGGGAGAAGGGGGGGGGTCATTAAGAAATGACGATAGGATGATTATAAAGGGGGGGGGTCTAAAATCTGAAAAAATCGATGACGAATTTATGGACGGCCCCTAAGTAAATAAATTAAATTTAAAATCTCATTGGAAATCGAACCAGGACCTCCGAAATTCACCCTGTACAGCGACAGAATACTTCTTCGACGAACACTAGTTGGTCCGAAAGATCATACATTGACAGTATAATGTATGTACGCAAAAATATATGCCTATTTCGCAAACATTCTGATAATCATAATTTGAATACTAGAAACAAAAATAAAATTGAAATTCCACAATTTAGACTTAGCAAGGTTAGCACATCCTTTGTGGGACACAGCATACGCTTTTACAATAAAATACCAGAACATGTATTGAGTTTAACAGAGCAGAAATTTAAACGCCACATTAAAGAAACTCTGTGTAAGAAGGGTTATTACAGGATAGATGATTATTTAGGCGATAAGGAGGTCTGGTGTTAGCTGGTCGTTATGTTAATTGCTATTGTTTTGTAATATGTAATATTAAAATGTAATATTATTGTAAAGATGGAAACAAATTGAAAAGATGTGTTGTTGCGGAGTTTCTTGTCGCTTCTTCTCCCTAACCATAACACCTTGCGAAGCGATGTAGTTTTAAAAAAAATAATAACATGTTGACTTTCAATAAGTGATATTTTTGTATCCTACATTGAATAAAATATTTTTGATTTTGATTTTGTTTTCATATGTATTTCGATGTTACGGAGTCATTACCCGGGGAGTGTGTTTGCAAAGGCAGCACGAGCGGGCGCGTGCAGACCGCGTGCACGGTGGCGCTGCTGGAGACGGCGCAGTGCGCTGCACGTGGACCGCTCACCCTCGATGACGTCAGCTGCCTGCTCGACGGCCTGCAGAACCCCATGGAGGTGAGTGCGGCTTACATGCGATCCGAGCCTGAAAATATCGAAAACTAAGCAAAGCTTGCGCTATGGATACTAGATAACGGATAAACATCCATGACTCGGGAATAAATGTTCGTATTCATCACACAAACATTTACCCCTCGCGGGATTCGAACCCGCAACCGTTGGTTTCGCTGACAGGGTCACTATCCACTACACCAACCTTTCGTCAGAACTACAGAAGAAAATATGTATTTCTTTTTTTTTTATGATTTCCACTTTCTTCACACCACAAAATCGTCACTTTCCATCAGGTGAGATTGTGGTCAAACGCGAATCCAGTCAATCATATAAAAAAAGTAGTTTGATAAACTAAAAAAACGCGCTACATTTCCACTATCCATCTCCTGGCTCCATCATCAGATCGTTGACATCAAGTGTAACATTGGACTCGTCAAAACGAATCATATGAGCCCAAACTCGAGGGGTATGCTAGGAAGCACTGAAGAGTTTCAACGTCCACCTTCTGGCTCCATCATCAGATCAGCTCCAAGATACCAAATTATAGTATTGTCATCAGAATTACATATACATATAAAAATTCATTTCGATACGACAATTAGAAGTAAGTTTAAATTTACTTTCAAGATTTGATTACAATGGTGTCGATTCGGATGTACACCAACTAAACTAAAACCAGTTTTAGAGTAGTAATGTCTCTTTCTCCCTGGAACAGTACGATGCGACGGCATCACTCCAAAACTGGTTTTAGTTTAGTTGGTGTACATCCGAATCGACACCATTGTCAGTTATAAATGATTGATAAAAGCGTGTTAAAATGAGACTATGCCACGAGAATCAGATATGCCTCTCGGGTAAAAAACAGAAAATTACAAAAGAATCAAGAATTCGATTACCGCCTCCTTGGCAACATTGAAATCAAAGATTTTTAATAGACAGTTTTATAATACTAACTTTAGGTGTAAAGATAATAAGGATTTGCCTTTGTTCAAGACGGTCTTTTTACAAGCTGTGTGCTACACAAAAAATAAATAAAATACAAATCAGTGATTATGAAAATTGTGTAAATAATATAATAAAATGAAAAGGCCAATTATTCTACCACTCACTCGCTTGTTTGATTAGGTGCACAAGCTTAAGATGCTACCGCCATGTACGAGAAGAGACAGACAGATGACACCGACGACACCGATGCGGTGACAGACCGTTGAACGATGTGAAGTCAACAACAAGACCCTGTCCAACTTCACTGTGGACGTCGGTGCAATGGCGTTTTGGCGGGGTTTTTAAATTGGCCTAGCCCAAAATCCTACACAAGCTTTTATGTCGTTTGCAATGTTCGTATCTAAGTTGCCCGTTTCAAAATTTGCAAACCACTTTTCAACCACTTGAATATATGATTGAGCTGAAATTTGGCATATTTATGAAAGTTACTAAAGGTACTACTTAAGTAACGTTTAACTTAAGTTTGTTATCAATGTTGTGTACGCCTGTATTAGGTATTCATATCAGAACAAAACTACTGTATAAGCTATCATAAGAGTGTGATATGTTATACTGTTGGTGTACCTAATAAAATAAAATAAAAAAAAAAATATAAAAAAAGTTCGTTGACAATGTAATATTATGGTACCATCGAGCTGATCTGATGATGGGAGCTGGGATGTAGGGACTGGAACTCCCTGATGGAAGTTCCTCCCTGAGCACTTTCCATTACGCATGATGACGAGGATCTGAAGATGGAGCCCGAAGATTACTATTGGACCCAAATTCGGCGCGCCGAGTGCTAGACTTGTACACCTGACGTTAAGTGAAGATGAGGCCGAAGGTGGTAGCGTGCTGCGCGAAACCCCATCTTTTTTGGGAAACTGGCTACCTTATCTTTGACAACCAGTTCACAACAATGCTATTAACATTGCTGTTTGGCGGCAGATTTAGATAATATAGTGGTAGCTAGCCAGGCAGACATTTAAAAGTACTAAGCATGTACCCCGCTAGGGATCGAACCCTCGACCTCCGAATCGTAAATTTAAATGGTTATTATCGCAGTTTTGAATTTACATAGAGTAAAATTTTTAATGTGTTCCATAAAGTGCCCTTTAAATGACTTCATGTCTTTGCGTGAACAACTGACACAGCTAGTTCATCTTTCATACTCATAATTCTTTATTTCCATTAACTTCAATTAGAGCACTTGGACACGTCAACATACATAAATAGTACAATTCATGACAATTATATAAGGTAGCTATTTAAAAATAAACGAAGTTAAGCTGCTGTAAATGGGCATTGTCAATTATCTCATAAGCTAAGCTACTGTCGAGAGGCATTGTCAAGTAAATACAATAAAATAACCAAATAACATAATAAATAGCTGCTGTATAGAGGCATTGTCTTTATATCTAAACTCGCAGGCTGTCAGAGACGCGGCACTACGCGCGCTGCTCTGCGTCGTTGATTGCCTTCCCAAGCTGCTGGAAGATCCTAACAATGCCCTGACGATCACCAAGCGGCTCCTGGTCGCTACCTTCGACGTCTCGGAAGATAACAAGTGAGTGACTATAATTTCATTCCACTATCTTAACCTTCATTGGGTGGTTTTTATGAAAACATTGAAAACGTCACATTTTTTACTTAATATTACTGCCCATTCACGAAGCCGATTCTCCAGAGAAGAACGAGTAAGAAACTCAAGGGTTACCCTTTCACAAGGTGTGATACGACAAAACAAGGAAAAATTGTATTTAATACAATAATATTTTATTAAATATAATTAGACTGAATATGGACGCGAAGCTTCCATGCTTGCTTATCATCCAAATAGTCAGAAATTTTATAATGGTAATGTCTGTTTTATGATGGTTTTGAATTTATTTAAAGGCAAATTTTGAATGTCTCATCATCATCAGCCCGTTAACATCCCACTGCAGGGATATAGGCCTTCCTTCGTATATGAGGGAGTACGGGCCATAGTCCACCACTCTCCCCCAATGCGGGTTGGGGACTTCACATGCTTTTGAATTTTTATTTCTCAGGATGCAGATTTCCTCACGATGTTTTCCTTCACCGTTTAAGAGCAGTCGGATAAATGCACATACGTAATTAAATTAAATTTAAAAACTCATTGGTGCATGATCTGCCTGGGAATCGAACCCGGACCTCCCAAATTGGGAGACCGCATCTTAACCGCTGAGCCACCGACGCTCTTTGAATGTCTACTGAAACCTTATTATGAAAGCTTGTACATTGTACCTTAAATGACTTAATGAGTTTGCGTAAACAATTAACGTGAACGGCAAGTTTATTATTGCTTGTATTTATATTATGTATGTCACTGTTTTGATAAGATTCTATATTTTTTCTTACGTGTAAAAGGAATACGATAAGTTGCAGTCGAGAGAAACTCTGGTAGTCTGGTATTCAGTAACTACAACTCTGGTATTCAGTGGAGCTAATTTGATTTGACAGGAAACTGGCGGATGAGCTGTGGTCCCAGCTCCCGCTGGCGGCCACGTGGAGCCGCGAGCCGGAGCTGGTGCAGATGATGCTGAGCGAGGTGCAGCACCCGGCCGAGGCTCTGCAGCGAGCCGCCGCCAACGCGCTCGCACTCCTGGTGCAGCGGGACGCGGCCCTGCCCGACGCCGTGCTGCACGCTCTGCATGGCACCTACGATGAGAAGCTGCCGGTAAGCCGAACGACGTGTTTTTTTTTATGCACGACGGGTTAGTACTTGACCTCAATCACACCTGATGTTAAGTGAAAATGAGGCCGCAGGTGCAAGCGTACTGACCCGGAAACCCAAAATTTTGGGGAACTGGTTATCTTATCTCTGAGAACCGGAACACAACAATGCTATTAACCTTCCAAAAATTCTAAGGGTCAAGTATCACGGCGCGCCTGTCATATTTGCGAAAATACCTGCGGTGTTAAAAACGTTTATAGATACTCTTCTACTGGGTGTATTTGTAATATGTGAAAAGCAAGAGCTACGGGAATATATTATCTATGTATATAATGAATGAACACTACTACAGCTATAATACCAGAAAAATGTTACGAGTTGTAATATGTAGGTATCCCTATATCCACGATATAATTGGTATTTTTACGGAGAGTACAGATTTATTTCATGTTTTTCTTAAGAAACGGGCAATTCAATAAATTGTTATGAGAATTGGAAGCTCTATGACAGGTTTCTAAGCCCGTTCTAATAAAAAACAATAGTTGGAATTCTATGCCTATACTCCCACCCAAAGAGAAAAAAAATATTTTCGCAAATACAGACTAAATATCATAGCTAACATAACATGGCGCACATTATTGGATGCGGAATTTAATAGAGAACAAGTTCAATCACAGTCCAAAGGAATTGGAACTCTATAATCATTACAATTGAGAGTTGAAAGTCGGGTGTCCGTGGGCACCGATAGGTGTCCGTGAGTGTTGTCGGTATAAAAATTTTGTTTGGAACCGATCGGTGCCCGCGTCCGTCTAAAGGTTAACCTCCGTGTTGGCCGAGAAGTAAACAATGTTTTGGAAAAAAGATTTTTTTTTTTCCATTATTGACTGGATTCGCTTTTGATGTTAATTACAACTGTGACCACTATACCAAAAGGTTGCGGGTTCGAATCCCGCTAGGGGCATATGTTTGTGTGGCGAATACGGACATGTGTACCCGAGTTATGGATGTTTTCATTTACATTACGTATTTATTTACAAAAAAAATGTATTTGTATAGTTTAACAACAATCTGGTATTTATAATACAAGCCTAGTTGATTAGTATAGAACTAGATGGCGCTGTGTGTATGTGCATGGACATTTATTTATTATTTATGTGTATAAGGTGGAAGTAGTCATCTCTCAGCCCGTAAACATCCCACTGCAGGGATATAGGCCTTCCTTCGAATAATGAGGGAGTATGGGCCATCACGCTGTCCCAATACGGGTCGGAGACTTCACATGCCTATGATTTTTTATTTATCAGGCATGCCGGTTTCCTCTCTATGTTTTCCGTCACCGTTTAAGAGCAGCCGAGTAAATGCACATAAGTAATTAAATTTTATAAACTCACTCCTCCCAAATTGGGAGACCGTATCTTAAACGCTGAGCCACCGACCTAAATTGATTGACTTTACAAGAAATAGATTAAACTCACTAAGTGGACAAGTCCCAAAAACCCTCTTCAAAATGAAACTAATGTTTCTGAGGCAGAAATCTTTTTATTCCAAACACATACGGCAGGTCACGGTTTGGGCCGAACATATCGATACCGCGTTTTAAAAACGGTCAACGACATCTAGCGGTGACGACTATGAATTACATATTTTTGCTTAGTACTAAACATACCGCCGGCTATGGACTAAGTCCATTAGAAAATTGTAATTATATACAGTATAAAATACAAACTTAAAACCTGGATGACCACCGTGAGTATACCATAAGTACCATAAGTATTTAGCGAACAATAACAAATTTTAAACAAGAGTAGTCATGTTGTGCAAGTACTATATAACAACAAACAAGAAATGAATATTTAAATATTCGACAACATGTAACACTTGAACACAATAATAAACTAAAAAAAATATGAAAACAAAAGTAACGTTATCACGTTACAATTACAACTAACTGATTGTAATTTAACAAGTAATTTTTATATTTAACTCTAAAATGCCGTCAATGGAATGCCTTTAAACGTCTTAAAGTCTAAGAATTCCCAAGTTGGGAGAGCGCGTCTTAACCGCTGAGCCACCGACGCCTAACGAAGCGTTCCCCCCAGCTGATCCCGGCGAAGCTGGACCAGTTCGGGCACGAGGTGTCGTCGGCGGTGGACGAGTGGAGCTCGCGGCGCGGCGTGGCGCTGGCGCTGCGGGCGCTGGCGCCGCACCTGGGCGCCGGCGCCGTGCCGCCCGCCATCACCTTCTTCGTGCGGCGCGGCCTGGCCGACCGCTCCGACCTCGTGCGCTCCGAGATGCTCAACGCGGCCATGGCCATCGTCGACCTGCACGGCAAGGTACGGACTGCATATACTTCATCGAATTAAATGTAGTTATTAATTGTTATGGTACATTGAAACACAAAATCTACATGCTAATTCTTAATTTTTTTAATAATAATAATTGTCGGAGCAACTCCTGAAGGGAGTGTCCATGAACTTGCGAGTAGGCGCGATCCTTCAGTTTGGCACGTGAATTTAGGAAATTCGTTTCTGCCCTACGCTGTTTAGATTCGTCTGGTGTGCATATGGGTGGTGGCTTACTTGGATTTAGCTGGGCTGGCTGGAGAATCCCCCGCTGGTCTTCCTAGGGGGGGGCCCACGCCTTAATACAGCACCCACCATACACTCGTCACACCACCAGATACCCGCACACCTCAGTCTGTCAATGTCCCGCAAATAAGGCTTCCCAACGAAACTTAATAAATCCGCGTGCACAAGACTGCCAGTAAAATTACCCGCTTGGGAAGTTATCGCCGCAACAAAAACAAAACCGCGTGCCGCGCGAGAGCAATCCCGAGAGTAGCCTGACCATGGACTTATTATTTAAACAGGACTGATAACTATCAAAAGAATCATTTAGGAAAATGATCACTATGTCAACGCAATAAGGTATTAAATTGGATGCACCATACACAAAGGCAAATCCGAGCCGAGAGAGATAGAAATAACGGAGGCCGTGTGTCTCGTTCTTACATCTTGCCAGCAAAAAAAATGATTATGATCAACAGTTTTGGCTACTCAAAAATTCCATTGAAACACTTATATTTTTATGTTATTTTAACAATTATAAATAAACAAATAACATTCGCATTAATTTCTTTTCATATATTCTTAAATCAAACAGAAAACATACATTTTTATTTCGATTTTGTTATTTTTATGGTAACCCTGAAAAGCATGTCATGTCATGGCGGTTCGGTGTGATTTTGAATTTTCTTTGCATTAAAAGTTTTTTAAAGTATTTGTTATATTATAACAAGTAAAAGGAGTAAAATGGTGAAAAAGTGTTGCGTTTATACTTGCTCAAGTGAATCCTATGGTGGTTGCAACATATCTTTCCACAGGTAAGCTAAAAATAATATTTTTGTAAATCAAAGAAGTAGGATGCCCATGAATTCTTGAAATGAGTCGAAATATGTGAAATATGTGTGATTGATTAGGGTCCTGACTGTTGTACTATTATTGCAGTTTCCCAAAAAATGAAGAAATGCGAAATAAATGGCTCACGCCGGCTAATGTCAAAACGCCAAAGTTTTTTGACAAATATTTTATTACAACATTTGTCCCAAGTAACAAATATATTGTGGTCACCCTGTTAGACAGAGACAAACGGCCTCTACGTTACACATCCTGCTCGGCTCATTTTTCAGCGGCGAGTACTCAGTCCTGTTTAAATAATAAGTCCATGAGCCTGACTGACTGCCTTTTTTTTTTAATTAGGCGGGGTTGCCACCGAAAAGTTACTTGGCATTTAATTACGCATATTGGCGTGAACAATAATAATAATAATAAATTTATTTTCAATAAACAGCTACATCGTCATTTTATACAGTTCCATACAGCATTTTATACAGATCTATAGAGAAAAAAAGAAATCTATTGGATACATCCTTTAACAAGTGGCAAGGTTGGACTGCCGAGCTCTAAACTAGGTAGTAATTACCTGTATCTTAGAGGTCAGTAGGTTCACCCAAAATATAGTGATGTTAGTTAAGACAGGTGTATCACATCACTTTCGTACTATGTTCTTTCTTTAACGATTTGCGTTACCTTATATATTTTAATTTTTAATTGCAACTGTAACACTAGTGCCTAGTAAAAAATCCTGTGTTTCAGGCGAAGCTAGGGCTTCCATAACTTAAAATAATATAATCATATAGATATAAGCTAAAAATCTATAAATAAAGTAGATATAAAGAATAAATCTATGCTTAAAGATTACTTCAAGAAAGTCGACAACTTCTCTGTATCCTTGTGTGGTTAAATTTTGAAGAAAATCTTGTAGTAATTTATTGTTATGACTGTAGGTAAGGTGGTGCATGGCAATTTTTGCAATTAATCTATTATAAAGAAGTGGTCCTAGGAACACGTAAAATCTAGATGAAAATGCGTGTTTTGTTCCTGCGTTGTTAGGGCAAACTATATCGTTTCGTCTTTTGTTAGTAATTTCAGTGCTATATGGAAGACTTTTGTACTTTTTTAAGTAGAATATTTATTATAAATAATTGTCGGATTGTTAATACTTTACAAGATTTATAAAGAAGATCGGTGGGGTACAGAAATGAACGAAATACTAATATCTGTGACTTACTGTATTCATGGCAAATAAATGATTCTGATTCTGATTCTGATTCTGAAAAGTAGAGACCTTTAGAATCCCTCTTTCCGATAAAACATAAATTATGTTAAAAAGGGGCCATCAAATCAGGGTAAAGGCACAGATTACCAATAAGTTACTAAAGTAACAGATACATCAGTTCCCTGCAAAACGACAAATACCTACGCATTCTTTCTAGCTGTCAAGCGAACGCGAGGAAAAATGAACTTAACGGCTTTGACTCAACGGAGCGTTTCCAAGCGCACAACGCGCGATGACGTTTTGCCGATGCGAGAATACGTTAGGGTTGGTCCAATGAAATAAAACACGAAATTGTTTTATAAATGATTTAATTTTACAAAATGGTCAATTTGTTTTTTACCCTCCCTAAACTTTGCATTTGTAAATTTAATAACGGCAAAAATTCGGAATCTGACAAAAAGTTTAATTAAATAATCATGTGGGAAGCATGGCCACAAAGAATTAAATTATATTGATTTTAATATATCATACAAATTGCTCCCAGGCCGGCCCATTAAGTTCGATGAAAAGTTTTTTGTAAAAATATACCGAAAAATAAACACTTACATTACACTCTTTTGGCAATGTGAAAAACGACAACGACGATACCGCACAACAATGTCGTGAATTCGGCATTGTTAAAACGCTTGTGTATATTTTAATAGTATATTTCGTACGGCTTTTTCTTACCCCAGTAAACTAATTCGATTCAGTATACAAAAAAAATGACGCTGAAAAATTCGAGATTCATTGTTTTGTCACTAGCCGCTAGGTTTTTAATAATGGGCGCCGTCGCGCGGCGCAAAGTGAGTGGCCAGTGTCATTGTGACAGCGCGCGCCGTGCCGGGTCTGGCTGCCGGGACGGCCCAGCGCGGCGCGGGCGCTAATAACTGGCTGGTATTATCTGTGGTATTACTGCCAGTGGGGGACGCGGGCTTTTCTCGCTCTACGCTCTTTTCTTACGTACCGACCTGAGAGTCATTTTGAGTATGAAATTTTACTCAAGGTAGTAGAAATAATCACCCGCCAAAAAATTGGCAAAACAACCGACTTCGAAACTTCCTCCTTTTTTTTGTAGTCGGTTATGATCCGATGGTACCACCCTTGAGCTATACCCTTCTCATAAAAAAAGAATCATTAAAATCGGTTCATAATTGCCGGAGATACCTATCGCGTAACATACACACAAAAAAAAATACACCCGAATTGAGAACCTCCTTTCCAGAAGAGATTTTTTGGAACTCAGTTAAAAATTTATAAAGATCCAATAATACGCAGTAAGGTAGATACGTACATGCCGCGCGGCGCGCTTGTGGCACCCCTGTGCTCAATTGTGTGTTCGAACGCACGGCTAGCCGGTAGGTACTTATCGCGCGACTTTGAGCGAGTGACGGAGGCCTGGTAAAGGTTAGAGGCATTCGAGATGTCATACTTTTTTTTTTGACGCGGGGATACGCCTTACGCATACCGCTCGCCGGCGAGACGGTTATGTGGGACTCCCCTCCCTATCGGAAGGGATAACCACTAAATCCCCGCGGATATGATACTGGAGGATCGAGATGTGATACTGGGGACGAATGGAGGGAATATACTGGACAGGGAAGAGTACAAACTAAATGTGTTAATGTGGTACAGGACCGCCTCCGTGGCTCAATGTAAACGACATTGTAAACGATACTATTATGTTATAAACTATTATGCAAGCTGATATAGGTTCCAGCTCAGCATAATGCTGTGGCATGAACCATATAGTATAGTACATCAATCCCACCTCCACACTCCTCCCACTGTAACTCCTATAAGCTAGGATCGACAGTGGTACTCGACACGGCGCCTACTCAAGGTAGACGGTGCCCTACGTGACTCTATTGCTACCTTGGACCCCAGACTAATTAAAGAAAGAAATAGGGTGTGTAAGTAAGAAAAAGGTTTCCCACTTCCCCCCTTGGCAAATGGGAGGGTAGCCAATGAAATGCAACATAGCACTAGGGCCATCCCTATGGGGAAGGAGGGCGAGTGAAGCTCGGCCTCCTGCTTTCGTATACACCACGGACTGCGCCTAGATGCAGTGAGCGTGGCGGTAGCAGTTAAGGCTACCGCGAGTAATAGTGCCAGTAATACGAATGGCAAAAACGCTTGAAAGCTCGGAAGTTGTGTCTGTTTAAAACCAGATCGCCGTAGAATACCGGACGGATTTCTGAATTTAGGTCGTCAAGCATGAGTTCGCGCTCCTTACTCCAATTTTCGCATTCCCATAAGATATGATGAGCCGATTGCTCTCCATCTCCACATTCACAATCAGGAGATTCGGCCAGAGCCATCGAGATGGTACATCAGCGTAAAGTCCGTCCAGATTGACTTGTCTTATTTGGTAAACAAACCACACTCGTAACAAAAACACGACTTGCCGTATAAATCACGCCATGTACACTGTGTATAGATGTCTTGAATTATATAAGAAACACATGGAATGTGAATTTTAACGAAAACTGCTGCGAATTATCCTTAAAAATACGGAAAATAGAAATTTCATAACCACATACTGCCACAGGATAAAAAAACCATTGACGTTACTGACGTTCGGAAATCTATTTTGGTTGTGATTTTTAGGGATGGGAAAAGGAAATAGTAATGTGATGGTGGTTTACTAATTCTAAATTATTAAGAAGCAGGAAATATTATTCAATCCTAAACCGACTTAGATTTGGCCATTGCCGCTTCAATGCTCACCTCCACAGAATGCGCATCTTATCATCTCCTCTATGCACATATTGCAACAACGATTCTATCCAAACCCTAGACCATGTAATATTAGATTGTTCTGCCTTCAACATTCAGCGTCTCTCACTCATTGACAAGTTGCTAACCATCTACAAGAAGCAAGAGCTTATCCCGCGCGCTATCAAAGACTTGTTAAGAAACTTGGAAACCTATATACCTTTATACAATTTTATTTGTTCAACTATACAAGATATTTAACCACGTTTACGACCAAGTTGGATTGGATTTACAAATACTGGACTAGACTTATAGCTACTGGATTAGACATAAATTATTGGATTGAACTTATATTACTGGATTGGCTTTATATTTATAAGAATAAAATCAAGATTTGGCGTCAGCCTTACCATTTTTAAAAAAAGAAGACTTGGCGATTTTGCCTATAACATAAAGAAAGAATAAGAAGAAAATTACCAACGACGAGGCTGTATGGTGCATAACCTTTGCCTATCCTATGTGGATAAATTAAACTAAAAAAAAAAAAAAAAAAGTAATGTGATGGATGAGCGAATGAACTGAATCAATGAACTGAATTGACATCATCTATTTGGAAAATATTAATTTTTATAGGAATCCAAAACGTATTTAATTAGTTGTAAAGAAATTTTAGGCTCTCTACACACTAGCGATTTCTTATTTTTGATTGATTTAATAATCGATGGCGCAACTCGGCGGACCGAAAAGGTAATTAACAGGTATGAGTAATGATGATAGTGCCAATGAGTTAAATATAATTTTATATAAATAAGTTCCACACTGTCGAAGTCGCAAGCAGAAGCTTGTTAATATTTTTTTTTTATTTCGGTTATACAGGGCGTCCCAAAGTTATGGGACATGAAGGGGAAGTACCTTAAATATTGTAGATAGTGAATTTTGCTCAAAGAAGACTTTATGTTATTTTTAAAAGTTAGTAATTCTGCATTCATAGATTTTCTAAAAATTACTTGCTTCGGCTGGGAATCGAACCGACTTAAATGTGAAAAAAAAAACACCCTACTTTTATGATGCCAATCGAAAGAATAGCTAAAAAATAATAACTCTGCCTAAGTAACATAGTATTTTAAAAGAAAGGAACAACATAAAATGATTGAGTCAAATTTCAAGAAAGTTATTTATTGCCGACGACGTTCGAAAAGTAGCGATATTATCATTCCAAAGATAGCATTGATTATTCGTAAATAAGTACCCACTTCATAAAATAGGTACTAACATAGTTTTCCTTATTATAAGTGCACGTGTAGATGAAATGATAAAACTTGTATTTCAATACGTCCTCTGTAAGCTAGACAGAAGGCAAATTAAAAACAAAAATAAATAATTTATAATTTGAAAATGGAACAGTTTATGACAGCGTTTGTTTGAATGCATACTTTTTAAGATATTTTAAAAAGAAGTGATATTTTTAAATGTTGTTAATTTATACTATGTTACTTAGGCAGAGTTATTATTTTTTAGCTATTCTTTCGATTGGCATCATAAAAGTAGGGTGTTTTTTTTTTCACATTTGAGTCGGTTCGATTCCCAGCCGAAGCAAATAATTTTTAGAAAATCTATGAATGCAGAATTACTAACTTTTAAAAATAACATAAAGTCTTCTTTGAGCAAAATTCACTATCTACGATATTTAAGGTACTTCCCCTTCATGTCCCATAACTTTGGGACGCCCTGTATATTGTTCTATTTGTGGGGGAGGCCTATGTCCAACAGTAGACTTCTATGGGCTGAAATGACGATGATGAATCAAATTAAATGATTAATTGAATTAGATGATCAAGTTCACTTCATTTTCGTACTCATTCACCATCATTGGTTCGGTGATACCCCAACCCTATAAATTGTCTCTGGTTGCTAGTACGCCATATTTGTTTACCAAATAGGACAAGTCAATCTGGACGGACTGTAGTCCAAAATGGATAGCAGAAGACTTTCAGCAATGTATTGATAAAAATGATCGAATATTTTTTTAAATATTTTTTCCTTATATGCATGTGTTGTTTATTATTACGTCTTAATTTATCAATGTACTAAGGGGTAAAGAACAACGAGTTTATCGCATCAAATTTACGATAAGTCGGTTATTGAGCCAACAGCGGATAAAGCTGCCTATTACAATGTTATTGATAACCTTATCGTAGTAAGATTTCATTGATTATATTATTGAACTAGTGTGTTTTATATGAGAGGGCGGCAAACGAGCATGCGGGTCACCTGATGGAAAGCAATCACCGCCGCCCATGGACATCCGCAACACCAAAAGGGTCACAGATGCGTTGCCGGCCTTTGAGGAAGGTGTAGGCTCGTTTCTTGAAGGTTCCAATGTCGTACTCGTTCGGGAATACCGCTGCCGGAAGTCCGTTCCACAGCGTGGTCGTACGTGGTAAGAAGTTTCTTGAGAAACGTACAGTGGTAGACTTCCACTCATCCAGTGTTTTCGCGACTCGATGCGAACTTTTCATTGTGCAATATGTGGTATAATTTGGTATGTTTATCTGGACAAAGTGAGTAGTTCAAAACAAAAGCAGCGTCGGTTGCTCAGTGGAAGAGAGACAGTCTCCCAATTTGGGAGGTCCAGGTTCGATCCCCAGGCAGACCATATACCAAAGAGTTTTTAAATTTAATTTAACTTATGTGCATTTATCCGACTGTTCTTAAACGGCGAAGGAAAACATTGTGAGGAAACCTTCAACATGACAATTTTAATAAAATCGAAGGCATGTGAAATCCCCAACTCGCACTGGGCCAGCGTGGGGGACTATGGCCCGTACTCCCTGAAACACAGATTGGGTCTCACAGGACAGCAGGCGTGGCAGAGGTAGACTTAAAAAGCCTTGGCGCGATGAGATGGATACTTTCAGCAAGGACTGGAGAGATATCGCGGGTTCGATCCCCAGCGGGGTACATGTTTAAATACTCGGTTTGGTTGATGGTAGGGCATTTTAAAATGTCCGCCTGGCTAGCTACCACCATCTTATCTAAATCTGCCGCCAAGCAGCAATGTTTATAGCATTGTTGTGTTCCGGTTGTCAGAGATAAGATAGCCAGTCCCCCAAATGTGTTGGGGTTTCCGGGTCAGTACGCTTCCACCTTCGACCTCATCTTCACTTAACATCAGGTGTGATTGAGGTCAAGTACCAATCCGTTGTGCATAAAAAAAAATAATTAATTGGACAGAGACGTGGGGCAAAAAATAGGGGAGGCTTTTGTTCAGAGGTGGGACAACCCAAAAAAAGAATTAATAATAATAATTATTCTTGCAACAAGGCACAACAAGTTTATGACAAACCCAGTGCAAAGCCAGTACAAAACTGAGTCATTGCTTTCAGTGAGTCAAGTTCTAAAGTTTAATCTTCTGTATCAACATTGCCTATTTGTTTAATTAGTATTGTAATTACCGAATACCAGAGGGGATATCGTTGAGATATCAATATGCACTTATTATCATTGATTCTAAGTACATACTCATATCTTATAATTAGTTAGCATTAGTGATTTTTTATGCCATAGTGTGAAAAACATGTAGGCAGTTCATTGATGTATGATTCATCACCACATCAGCCCCAAGACGTCCTCTGCTGATTTTTTTTTTTTTATATGAGGACGGCAAACGAGCATGCGGGTCACCTGATGGAAAGCAATCACCGCCGCCCATGGACACCCGCAACACCAAAAGGGTCACAGATGCGTTGCCGGCCTTTGAGGAAGGTGTAGGCTCGTTTCTTGAAGGTTCCAATGTCGTACTCGTTCGGCAATACCGCTGCAGGAAGTCCGTTCCACAGGGTGGTCGTACGTGGTAAGAAGTTTCTTGAGAAACGTACAGTGGTAGACTTCCACTCATCCAGGTGATGTGGATGGAAATTTAATTTTCGGCGAGAAGTGTATCGGTTAAATTGAGCGGCGGGTATTAGCTCGAACAGCTGAATATAGACTTCCAGAGCAACTTAACTTCGAACAGCTCTTTGCTTTATTTCCCTTAATTATTTCACTTAACCGCCGCCGTGGCTCAATGTAAACAACATAGTGTTTACGAATCGGAGGTCGCTGGTGCGATCCCTAGCTGGGTACATGTTTACCTACTCAATTTAGTTGGTGGTAGGGCAATTTAAATGTCCGCCTGGCTAGCTACCACCATCTTATCTAAATATGCCTCCAAACAGCGATGTTAATAGCATTCTTATGTTCCGGTTGTCAGAGATGTGATAGCCAGTTCCCCAAATATTTGAGTTACCGGGTCAGTATTTTCAAAAATTTTTTATTATGTGATTTAGCCCAGAAATTAAAAAATATTTCATGTGAAACCTTGAAAATATATTCCATTTTCCAAATAAAAAACAAATTTGGATATAGTCAAAGCTATATCCAAATTTGTTTTTATTTGGAAAATGGAATAATATAAAATCGCAGGAATTAACATATGATTAACGAAGAAAAAAAACTCCAATTTCATAGGCAAAGACCCAATATATATACAAAAAAAAGAAAAGAAAAATGACCCTGTGGGTTTCTTGCGCCGCTTCTTTTCCCACAGATGATTTCCCTTTCCGAAGCGGTGGTATCTTGGACATACTGACTGACCGAAAAATGCTTAAGCCGTATTTTTATATCCAATAGATTTAAATTGACATTCAACAAATGATATCATGTATCTTACGTTGAAATAAATGCTTGAAGTTTGTATGTTAAGGTGGTTTGGGCATATGGAACGAATGAGTGAAAGGTGATAAACGAAAGTAATAACGTAAGCGTTATATAAATATCAAGTTGTTGTCAATTATTCGGTATGTTGTCAACATACCGAACATCCGCACTAAGCTCTTTGCTTCATCATTTATAATGCGGACTGCTAAGGTATGGAACTCACTGCCCGCGTCGGTGTTTCCCGACACTTACAACCTTGGGATCTTCAAGTCTAGAGTGAATAGGCATTTACTGGGTGCGCGTGATACATCTTCGGCTACATCGACACTTTCCATCAGGTGAGATTGTAGCGAAACGCGAAACCAGTTCTTAATAGAAAAAAAAAAAAAAAGTTGCTGACGTACTCACAAAAGGTGAGATGCGTCGACCACTAGTATTATGAAGCATTTGATGAGAATGGAAGAAGCTAAAGTATTATGTCAGGATCGTTGCAAATGGAAATCAATAGTCTCTCTATACCTACCGCAACGGGAAATGGGCCTGAGCATATGTATGAATGTCCACAAAACTGGATCGTCATTTGGTGTATTGATTGATTGAATTGACTATTTTAAGTGTACTCTGTGTACCTACAAAATTAAGCAATTTTGACTTTGATTTTTTATTAAAAACAACCACGCAACCTGTAGATGTCTTGCGCCCTTCTTTGACATTCAACAAATGATTGTATCTTAAGGTTGAAACAAATGCTTGGAGTTTGATAGAGAATCATTGCAATCTCTCATACTGTTCCATTTCAATTAATCCTTCTGTATATTAGTACGCAAGCACTACACATCCTGGTTCGTTTGTCCTGAACGCACCCAAAACAATAACACCACTAAGTGCTACTACTCACATCTTGATAACACAATAATGATTTATTGGTACGGCTTTAATTATATAATTTAATCTAAAATCAGAATCGATATATTACCTTGTTTACAATGAAATGTGAATATTCATATCGACAAGGTGTACGATCGATAATTACATAGGGGCTTATGATTTCGGCGCTTTATGTAGATTTGTAATCACAACTTTATATCCTTATCTTGAATCTTAATGTGATGGTAGTTCATGCAACTAAAGGCGGGTCCAGAATTTGGGTCAGGGGATCACGTACTCGAAGTCCACCCTGTACTCCAATGGCTCCGAAGTAACAATAAATAAAAATAGAATATATTTCCTTGGGCATAAACACAAATTATTTTTTTTTATGCACAACGGATTGGTACTTGACCTCAATCACACCTGATGTTAAGTGAAGATGAGGTCGAAGGTGGAAGCGTACTGACCCGGAAACCCCAACACATTTGGGGGACTGGCTATCTTATCTCTGACAACCGGAACACAACAATGCTATTAACATTGCTGCTTGGCGGCCGGTTTAGATAAGATGGTGGTAGCTAGCCAGGCGGACATTTAAAATGCCCTACCACCAACCAAACCGAGTACTTAAATATGTACCCCGCTGGGGATGTAACTCGCGACCTCCGAATCGTAAACCCAATGTTGTTTAAATTGAGCCACGGAGGCGGTTAAAAACCTTCTGATACCTACGTAATATTCTTGTGTTAAAGGCTTGTTGAAAAGCCTGAGCAGTTTAGCATCGATATTGGATCGCGTATTAGCGACCTGTTGCGGTTGATCGCGGTATTTGAGCCCTACTTTCACCTTAACTCATAGGCCGGCCCAACCATATTAATAAAGCGATCTCAAGATTGAAATAGAACTTGAGGTGACATTAAATTTGAGATTGTGCCGCGAATGCCAAAGGCTGATTGAGTTGCTGCAACTGGCAAAGTGTGGAGTTCAGTCGCTGCTTCGAGTTTATTTAACCATAGAACATTATTTGAACAATCTTTATTATAAGACGCCTACGAAAACCTGTAAGGGTTTGTGTGTAGTGCGAATGACGTCACTGACCCGCCGCGTTATTAATTATTACAAAAGGTATGTAACGTAACTTAAATATCTAGATATATATAAAATAATGTGCGAAAACAAGTAGACATGTGTCTCTCTATTGAAATAAAATTTGTTGGAAAGTCACATCCTACATAATTCCATCTATAAAGTACTTCTTCAATGCATTTTTACGAGGGCTTAATCCGTCCAGTGGCGTCCTCATCAGAGAAATTAAGATTTCTTGTTAAATACAGCCTAAATCAAAAATATTGTATTTTTATATTGATTTGTAAAAAAAAATAGTCGAATTGAGAACCCTTTTTGAAGTTCGCTAAAAATCCATATTATGTAGGTTTATCTTTGATTACATACATAACGTCACTACCTTTATCCCAAAATGGGGGGTCAGAGATATCCCAAACAATAGTGTTTGGACGTTCCAAACATTAGAAGATTAATGATTGAAACAACATCCACGGTTCACCTTAAGAAATATACAGAAATGTACACGTGACAGGGGGTGAGACCATCGCCGTTGAAACTTGCAATTCTATAGATGTTTTTTTGATGACAAGTCCCTTAGTCGCCTATTCACCCTCGGGAAGAGACAGGTTGGTTCTATTCTATTTGAGAGCCGGGCACCACACAGCACTTATCTTTGATTACATACTCATATCTCATCGATATATAGCCGGTATATGAGTATATCGGATCGGAAATGACAAATAGTCTCGTGTTTATGGTGCAGATTAAACTATGACTGACTCATTAATAGTAATAAGCAATGACTTGAAATTTTAAAGGCGCTCATCCAAAACTTATCTTTAGGTATATCAAATCAAATCAAAAATGTTTTATTTCGTAAGTTATAAGAATAACATTTGAAAGCGTCATGACATACAGTTATCGCTCATTCATTAGGCAGTCTCCCCAGAGAAGAACGAGCAAGAAGCTCAGGGGTTGCTCTTTTTAAATAAGTCAATACAAATACAATTTGAAATAATTGTAAAATTTATGATTCGACAAAGAAAAATAATAATAAAATATATTGCCGAGCGGTTCATGTCCACGCATTCTTATCTTCCAGATAGTCAGAAATTTTATAATAGCCTTTGGTAATACATAATTATTAAACAGCCAAGGTGTAATAACGTAATAATATATAAAATGAATATTATAAATAAATATTGCGAACACTCACTCTAGACCGATGGTAACTTTATGCCCTCTACCATCGCTCTAGGCCATTCATCTTGCCTTGCTGAAACGTCTAGTTTGCCAAGCCCTTTTGTATATCTGCGTTGGATTGCTTTCCTCGCCAAATTAGATTTTATCCGTTATGCGGGAGGGATCCACTTAAAGGAAGGGAGGGAACATTTTAGATATTGGGATAGGGAAAAGTAAATTAGGATATTACTGGTTGAAGGTCATGGATAGAGACAGTAATGCGTACCCGTGTATCATACCATAATAACTGGACCTGTTATTAGGATGTATAGTTGACGACCTGTTTGATGTAGTGGTTACAAACTCTGCTGCTATACCAACAGGTCGCGGGTTCGAATCCCACTAGGGCATATATTTGTATGATGAATACAGACATGTGTTCCCGAGATATGGACGTTTTTCATTTATATATGTATTTAATTACAACAAAATTTATCGTATCTATCAACCCATCTTGTATCTGTAATACAAGCCTAGTTGCTTAGTGTGGATCTAGATGGCGCTTTGTGTATGTGGAAAGATAAAAAATAACTACCCTAACCACCTACCTAAATACCCCTGACCACCAATTAAAATTATCTTCTTCGAGACGGTTATGTGGGACTCCCCTCCCTATCGGGAGGGATACTAAAACCCCGCGGCGACCTTCCTCGGCAGTAGACGGAGAGTGGCAGTAGTTTATCTAATAATAATATAAATATTGGAATTTTCATTATTTTTAATTAATTTACTATTTTTATCCAAATCCCATTTACCTGTTTGATGTAGGGTTAGAAACCCTATCTGCTATACTAAAAGATTGTGGGTTCGAATCCCACTCAGGGGAAAAGTTGGTATGAGGAATAAAGACACGTGCACCCGAATTGTAGATGTTTTCATTTATATATGTATTAAATTACTAAAGAAAACTTCTGTGTCTAGTACCATCTGGTATCCATGATACAAACCTAGTTGCTTAGTGTGAAACTAGGTGGCGCTATGCGTGTGTCTAAGGATAATTATTTACATATACCAACCATTTCAAAAGCTTAATATTACTGCTTAACCGATTCTCATCAAATATAGCTAAGAACCATTACCTAGTTTAATCTTTAATGTAAAAGAAACCGCACAGTCAGAGTACAGATATACTTCAGAGGGCGGAGTGTGAGTTTTATTTCGACTTAACTGTACTACCGCGATCACGTTTACGTGACGATTTGTATGAAGAAATGTGCAGCGCCTCTAGCGGATAGTTTGCAAAACGATTTTTTTCATAGATACTATTTGCGTAAACGCGAACGCGATGGTAAAGTTAAGAACGAGACAAAACTCGCACTTCGCACACTGGATAAAAATTAACACACACACAACACTATGCCGTCAGACAAATAACACCTGGGGTTCTTCATTAGGGGTCAAAAAATGGCCAGCTAAAGGCAAAATACTTTCGACCGATAAGCTTAATCATCATCAGCCCATAAACATCCCACTGCAGCGATATAGGCCTTACCTCGTATATGAGGGAGTATGGGCCATAGTCCACCACGCTGGCCCAATGCGGGTTGGGGAGTTCACATGCCTTTTGATTTTTTTATTTCTCAGGCATGCAGCTTTCCTCGCGATGTTTTCCTTCACCGTTTAAGAGCAGTCGGATAAATACACATAAGTAATTAAATTAAATTAAATTTAAAAACTCATTGGTACATGACCTGCGTGGGAATCGAACTCGACCTCCTAAATTGGGAGACCGCATCTTAATCGCTGAGCCACAGACGCTCGTATAAGCTTAATAACTACGTTTAACTTGTATTCACCATTTTCACAGCAAATATATGATTATGATATAACAAATGTTATTGTGTTACTACGTGGTCTATTTTTAGGGTTCCGTATCTTAAAAGACCACTTCGTTATCCGTCTGTCTTTCTGCCCTGGTTCCAATTTATTTGGGGTCGGCGCAGTACGTCTTTTTCTTCCAATCTCCTCTGTCAGCCGTTACCTCACGCCCTCTTCCTTTATATCATCCCTCACACAATCCATCCATCTTTTCCTCTTCCTTGGCATCCATCGACATTCATATTCATCACTCTCTTAATAGCATTCGCTTCATCCCCCCCCATAACATGCCCCATCTGTAGTGGTAGAGCCACGCTGTAAGCTATTAGCTTGCAGCATGAATGGGCCGGCTCGACCGGGGAAGTACCACCCTCTCGCAGAAGACCGATGTCTGAGTACTGGCATTTTGCCATTGCGCTTCGTCCGGTGAGCGAGGGCGCCGGAGGCCCACCTTCCAGTCTCTCTCCAGAATGGTAGCGGTATTTAAAGAGTTAGTACCCCAGGAGGGTACCAGCACTGCTGGAGAATCCCTCATCGCTCAGGCTGCCCTACTTATTCTGGGGTGGACACCTTCCTCAAAGGCCGGCAACGCATCTGTGACCCTTTTGGTGTTGCGGGTGCCCATGGGCGGCGGTGATTGCTTTCCATCAGGTGACCCGCATGCTCGTTTGCCGCCCTCACATATAAAAAAAAAAAAAAAAAAAACATGCCCATACCAACCCAAACGATTTCTTTTCAACTTTCCTGTCACGGGTGCCCTTTTAATCCATCCTCGTCACTCCACTTTTGTTTTTTTAGCATTTAAAACCAAGTTATTAACTGTAAACCAGCGTAAAATCAACCGAAGAGTATTATTCACCTTGTCAGAAACATTGTCTTTTCTGTCAACTTTAAAAACTAATGACGTATCATCAGCAAATAGTACTATCTCGGTCAACCTCTGAATCATAAATGGGAGATCATTTATATAAACTAGAAACAGAAAAGGGCCTAATATTGAGTCTTGTGGCACGCCTATCCTCACTCGAGAGCCTGGTGATCTTACCCCATTGACATCTACCTTTTGTATTCTATTTTCTAAATAAGACTGAATCAGATTTGAATCCGTAATGTTTCAGGTCTTATTAACGGATTTATTTTACCCTTTAATCTGAGGAGCATAGCGTATAGCGACTATTCCTAAATATATGGACGAATTTCCTATACTATGTGACCATCGTGGAGTGCTTTTCGTTAAATAGTTACTATGCCAGATGAGTGCGCGAGTAAATTGTTTGTTCATACGTTGTGAATGATGAAAGTGCTAGTGCACTTGTTTTACCTAATTAATATGGAATATTTTGCCCCCCCAATCGATTCGACTGATAATAGATGTTTATCGCGAGCATTAAGCTTAGCAATAATCTTAACTAACGTTTAAATACTACACAATCGCACTTACCTCTTCTATTCCACTCAAAACTTCATCCAAAAAGAGCGCAAACATGGCCTTAGAGATATTTTTGTATATTCTATTAGCAATTTTTACCGCTGGAGTATGCGTGTACTGTTATTTAACAAGAAACTTTAACTACTGGAAGAATAGAGGTGTTGTTACTCCGAAGCTGGTACCTTTTTTCGGGAATACAAAAGACACTACGCTCCGTCGGACGACCTTCGCTGAATCGTTCCAAGATTTCTACGACTCCTTTCCAAATGAAAAAGTCGTCGGATTGATTCGTATGTGGAACCCATGTCTCTTAATCCGAGACCTCGACATAATTAAGGCTATCATGATCAGAGATTTTGATAACTTCGTTGATAGAGGGTTCAGCTTCAGCAACAAGGGACTCGGTATGAACCTGTTTAACGCAGACGGAGACACCTGGAGGGTACTGCGAACTCGCTTATCACCAATATTCACATCTGGGAAACTCAAGAACATGTTCTACCTCATAGAAGAACGTGGGAATAAATTTTTGGAATATTTGGAGCCTTTAGTAGCAGCTTGTCCGGAGCATGATGCCTATCAACTAGTCCAGAAGTTTACTATAGGAACGATCGGCGCGTGTGCGTTCGGAATCGACATAGACATGAACGACGTCAATACCGTCTTCTCGAAGATTGACAAGCTCATCTTCAGAACCACCTATGTGATAGAATTAGAACTCATGTACCCTGGAATACTGAAGAGGTTAGATTTGTCGTTCTTCGCGACGGTTATCAGCGATTTCTTCTACAATTTAGTGGAAAAAATATTAAAGGAGAGGTCGGGAGTGGCGTCCACTAGGAAAGACTTTATGGACTTGCTGCTGGAACTCAGAAACGCTGGTGAAATCCACGGAACAAAGAAACACGAGACCGACAAAGAGAGGGTCCTGCAAATAACTGATAACGTCATGGCGGCACAAGCTTTCATATTCTACGCGGCAGGCTACGAAACCAGCGCCACCACAGTTTCGTTTCTCCTGCATCAGCTCGCGATGAACCAGGACATCCAGGAGAAAGTTGTTAAGGAAATCAACGAGGTCCTGGATAAAACAGACGGCCAAATCACATACGAATGTCTAAAACAGATGACTTATTTAGATCAAGTCTTCGATGAGACGTTACGAATGTTTCCTATTGTGGACCCTCTGTCAAGGCAGGCCAAGGCTTCCTATAAGATTCCTGGAACTGATATTGTGTTAGAAAAGGACATGGCTGTGCTAGTGTCAGCCAGGGGCATCCACTACGACGAGAAGTACTACCCCAATCCGACCAAGTTCGATCCAGAGAGATTCTCACCGGAAAACGTGAAGAATAGGCATCCGTGTGCATACCTGCCTTTTGGTGTTGGACCGAGGAATTGCATTGGTAAGTGGATAAATTATAGAATTCTTTAAATTCGACATGGTCCTCTTGCTTGGCGTTATTTCCCAAACAAATCAAGTTACCTAATAGTTTAAATTGACTGCTTATATAAGAATAATAAAACAACGCAACTTTACGACCTTATACGATACAGTATAAAGTCATTTAATCGCCTTCTATGACACTCACGAGACAGGTCGATTCTGTTCTTTTTACCACACGTCGCGTCTGGTATGTCTGTATATGAATACAGACATGTAACGAAATCACTGTTTTTCAGGAATGCGCTTCGCCCAGGTCCAGTCTCGCATGTGTATCGTAAAGCTGCTGACTCATTACAAAGTGCAGCCGTCATCATCGACCAGGCCGTTGGAGTTCGATCCGCAGCGTCCGATCCTCGGCTCCAAGCACGGGATCCCGCTCAAACTGGTGCCGAGGGTGCTGGAGCGTTGAGCTGATCGTCAAGAATATCCATTACTCATTTATTATAAGTAGGATATGGAATGAACTCGTGGTGGAGGCATTGCGATATTCACGGTTGTTGCAATTTTTGTGGTAGTTAGGAGCCCTGGACGTAGAAGTGCGGGTCCGATTTCCAGATTGACAAACGGCGAGATTTTTATAAAATTGTTCTGGATAAGATAATGTCATTGCTTATTTTGCGTGGTTATCTACAGTCGGCTTAAAATTTTCTTTACAAGCCAAGGTGGGGACATTATTTTAATTATCATGTGAGTAAGTAATGAGTAATGTTCGTGCTTCGGAGGGCACGTTAAATAGTCAGTCCCGGTTGTTTTTGATCGAAGGCAGTTGATGGCCTACAGGGAGTGATTGTGATTACTAATCAGAACGACAGTGGTGACGCCAGAGGCCTTTCCTAAGGAAAATCTATAGGGAAACTTGACGACACTGCGAGGGTGCACTGGTCGATATGAAACGCTGCTATTAACAAATGCGAAAAATGGTTGTTACCTGCCAAATTTGCCGGATACGAGCTTCTCCTCCAGCGTCCCGCTGCACTCCAGAGGTTTCTCGCCCTGGCCAGGGATACTCGACGGCACTAGGAGCTCCCGCGGGGTATTCCACGTGAAATAAGCAAGATGGCGATTTCGAAGATAGCAGTCGCGATTGTACGGTGCTTGTCCAAGGACGATCGAATGCCAACAACTGGTGGTTTGTAACTACCACGCGTGCGTTTCCTCTGCGGGGTTCACACATCAACTCTCGCGCAGTCGGGAGCCGTTGGATGCTCTCGACCCGCGATATTCAAACAGTTTACAACCATTTCCGTTACTAACGTTAACAACAGCGTTAAACAAATGTTAAAGAATAAATTATTAATGGCGAAACCAGACAGCATGTTTTGCACAAAGATTATTAAAGGATCTGAGCAGGCGTAGACTACTTAGCATCCCGGCAAATTAATTAAACATTCTGCACGAGCATAATTACGGGCGTACGCTAGTGTTGCAAAAGACTCGAGTCTCCCGAATGACATTACAGTCCAATTACAAGACTCGACTCGTCAGAATCAAAACTTAGAGATACTATAAAACAGAAACTTATTAAGAAAGCATATTATAAAATATCAGATTATTTAACAGCCCGTTCGCGTAACCAGGCTATTTCACAATTAATAATGAAATATTGTAATATAAAATAATAATTAATAATTTTGTAACAAAAGACCTTTTTTTAAAAAAAGAGCAACCTCTCGAGTTTCTTGCTTGTTCTTCTCAAGGGAAAAGTGGCTTTTGAACAAGCAGTAGCTTAAAAAATGTAAAATCTGACTATTTTAAGTGTGCCCTGTGTACCTACAAAATAAAGTATTTTTTGATTTTGATTACGAGATTAAGTCTCCATTGTTCAATACCGTCGAACGAATATCCAAGTAATGTAGCTCGTGACTAATTTATACACTTGAGTCCTTGCCTTACTCAATAAAGTTACTGTTACATGTGTAGTTTTCCAACTTTGAATTCCTAAAACTGCCCTCGATTCACATGAGATTTTTGTAGTTGCGGAAAAGAAAGATTCGTCAATTTACAAATACTTAGATTTGTAACTAAGCTGACTGACATGTTACCTTTCTCAACTAAGTAGCACACTACGCTGTTGCATGGAAAATTATGCTTAACTCTTTGACGACAGGGTTCATGTTTAGCCGAACTAGTGTTCCTTGACCATGAACAGTTGAACTAAAACCTTTTTATTTGTTTGACCTGCCAGTTTTATCGAATGTCATATCAACAACTTGTCTACCAGCAAAAGTCAACTTTAAGATGATGAACCTTTTAATTCCGCGACTGTATAAGACTCGTGTTCGGATTAAAACTCCTATTCTAATTTCAGCTCGGGACGTTGTTCAGGGAACTCGCGCTTGACTCGACTCGAGACTCCGAGTGTCATGGGTTCATAGAGCCCTGCATAGTCGAGTCCTGTCTGTAAACTTAAGACTTGAGCATTCCAGTCATTTGCGACACTGGCGTTGACTAATATTATTGTAATAAACTTCTCTCAACTACTCATTTATTATACCTGTAAATATAGTATTTAACGTAAATTTAGATGTATATTTAGTAGTAATATTAAGTTTGTATTAAATGAAAACAATAAGTTAAACCGTGTCCTTTATTTCATGATATATGTTTGATATTGTTGAAGACAATATAGTCAGTTTGTGTTTATGATTGATGATGCCCGAGTGCTCTTCGTTATATACATGGGGCACACTCCACAGCGCTAGCTAATCGGAACTATTTGAATTTCGAATGTTATAATTTTTTGAAACGCCTTGCAACCTTCTTAGTAATAAAAAAAATTGGCGGGAAATCATTTGTCAATTGTTTTTTATCACACATCAAAGTTCTACGTACGCAACGAAAATGGAATTAAGTCGAAAAGATTTTAGAGCGATGATTTTTTATGATTTAAAAGTTCTCTCTTTCCGAAAGACTGTGCCGCTCGTCTTCAAAATGCTTTTGGGAGAGGAACACCTTGTTTGAGCACCGTGAGGTGATGATTTGCTGAATTTGAGAGAGAGGTCCGGTTTCTTACATGACGATAATGTGGCTACTCTTAAGCGGCTAATTGAAGAAAACCCGCGGATTACCTATGAGACAATTCGAGGACTATTGGTGATTGGTATGAGCCAAATACAGAAAATTTTACACGAAGAATTAAAAGTTCGGAAACTTTGTTGTCGTTGGATCCCTCATGAACTGACAGCGGGGCAGAAGCGGGCTCGCGTGGAATGATGCTCACAGATGCTACTGAAGTACGACCACGGACATTCTAATGCTGTTTATGACATTGTCACAGAAGACGAAATGTGGATTTATAGTTATGAACCCGAAAAAAAAACAGCAATCTTGTGAATGGCTGTTTGAAAATGAGGACAGGCCAACAAAAGTGAGGCAGGCGGGAAACGTTGGTAAAAAAATGATCGCGTTTTTTTACTCAGCTACGGGTCCCATCTGCACAATTCCACTTGAAGATCAAAAGAGTGTTAATGCCGAGTGGTATTCTACCAGTTTAGTTTACCTAGGGTGTTAGAAAAAGTTCGCGAAAGACTACCAAAAAGCCGCGTTCTCCTACATCATGACAACGCTTCTTCACACACGGCCAACAAAACAAAGTCATTTTTAGCTTCCGAAAAAGTACAACTCCATTCTCGTCACCCATTCTGCACATAGCCTCGGGGCAAATATGGCCTTAGAGATATTTTTGTATATTCTATTAGCAATTTTTACCGCTGGAGTATGCGTGTACTGTTATTTAACAAGAAACTTTAACTACTGGAAGAATAGAGGTGTTGTTACTCCGAAGCTGGTACCTTTTTTCGGGAATACAGAAATCACAGGGTGCTAGGTCGGCTAGTACCCTGTGATTTCTGTATTTTCCCCAAAATCAAAGATTTGATTAGAGGTTTCACTTTTACAAACTCCGAAGAGGCAATGATACCGTTCAATCAGCACATATAAAACATGCCTTCAGATGTGGTCCTCCTGTTTTAAAAAATGGTCCGATCGCATGAAGAAATGTTTAAAATGTAAAAGAGAGTATTTTGAAAAGCAATAAACTTTAAATGAAATTTTGGTTATAACATGTGGTTTTAGTGTGACCTATGTATTTACTATGTCAATGAGTGCGCGAGTATTTTGTTTATTCATACGTGATGCAAGATGAAAGTGCTAGTGCACTTGTTTTACCTAATTAATATGGAATATTTTTTCCCCGCAATCGATTCGTCTGATAACAGATGTTTATCACGATCATTAAGCTTAGCAATAATCTTAACTAGCGTTTAAATACTGCACAATCGCACCTACCTCTTCTATTCCACTCAACACTTCATCCAAAAAGAGCGCAAACATGGCCTTAGAGATATTTTTGTATATTCTATTAGCAATTTTTACCGCTGGAGTATGCGTGTACTGTTATTTAACAAGAAACTTTAACTACTGGAAGAATAGAGGTGTTGTTACTCCGAAGCTGGTACCTTTTTTCGGGAATACAAAAGACACTACGCTCCGTCGGACGACCTTCGCTGAATCGTTCCAAGATTTCTACGACTCCTTTCCAAATGAAAAAGTTGTCGGATTGATTCGTATGTGGAACCCATGTCTCTTAATCCGAGACCTCGACATAATTAAGGCTATCATGATCAGAGATTTTGATAACTTCGTTGATAGAGGGTTCAACTTCAGCAACAAGGGACTCGGCATGAACCTGTTTAACGCAGACGGAGACACTTGGAGGGTACTGCGAACGCGCCTATCACCAATATTCACATCTGGGAAACTCAAGAACATGTTCTACCTCATAGAAGAACGTGGGAATAAATTTTTGGAATATTTGGAGCCTTTAGTATCAGCTTGTCCGGAGCGTGATGCCTATCAACTAGTCCAGAAGTATACTATAGGAACGATCGGCGCGTGTGCGTTCGGAATCGACATAGACATGAACGACGTCAATACCGTCTTCTCGAAGATTGACAAGCTCATCTTCAGAACCACCTATGTGATAGAATTAGAACTCATGTACCCCGGAATACTGAAGAGGTTAGATTTGTCGTTCTTCGCGACGGTTATCAGCGATTTCTTCTACAATTTAGTGGAAAAAATATTAAAGGAGAGGTCGGGAGTGGCGTCCACTAGGAAAGATTTTATGGACTTGCTGCTGGAGCTCAGAAACGCTGGTGAAATTCACGGAACAAAGAAACACGAGACCGATAAAGAGAGGGTCCTGCAAATAACTGATAACGTCATGGCGGCACAAGCTTTCGTTTTCTACGCGGCAGGTTACGAAACCAGCGCTACCACAGTCTCCTTTCTCCTACATCAGCTCGCGATGAACCAGGAGATCCAGGAGAAAGTTGTTAAGGAAATCAACGAAGTCCTGGATAAAACAGACGGCCAAATCACATACGAATGTCTAAAACAGATGACTTATTTAGATCAAGTCTTCGATGAGACGTTACGAATGTTTCCTATTGTGGACCCTCTGTCCAGGCAGGCCAAGGCTTCGTATAAGATTCCTGGAACTGATATTGTGTTAGAAAAGGACATGGCTGTGCTAGTGTCAGCCAGGGGCATCCACTACGACGAGAAGTACTACCCGAATCCGACCAAGTTCGATCCAGAGAGATTCTCACCGGAAAACGTGAAGAATAGGCATCCGTGTGCATACCTGCCTTTTGGTGTTGGACCGAGGAATTGCATTGGTAAGTGGATAAATTATAGAATTCTTTAAATTCGACATGGTCCTCTTGCTTGGCGTTATTTCCCAAACAAATCAAGTTACTTAATAGTTTAAATTGACACCACACGTCGCGTCTGGTATATCTGTATATGAATACAGACATGTAACGAAATCACTGTTTTACAGGAATGCGCTTCGCCCAGGTCCAGTCTCGCATGTGTATCGTAAAGCTGCTGACTCATTACAAAGTGGAGCCGTCATCGTTGACCAGGCCCTTGGAGTTTGACCCGCAGCGTCCGATCCTCGGCTCCAAGCACGGGATCCCGCTCAAACTGGTGCCGAGGGTGCTGGAGCGTTGAGCTGATCATCAAGAATATCCATTACTCATTTATTCTAAGTAGGATATTATGTAATTAACTCATACTGGAGGTGTTGGGGCATTCACGGTTGTTGCAATTTTTGTGACAGTGAGGAGCTCTGGACTATTAGAAGTCCGGGTCTGATTACCAGATTGACAAAAGACGAGATTTTTACAAAATTGTTCTGACCAGGATAATGTCATTACCTATTTTACATAGTAGCTACAGTCGGCTTCAAAATGTTATTAGAAGCCATGGTGGTGACATTATTTTAATTATTGGGTGAGTATTTCATGTGAGTGTTCCCGTGCTTCTGAGGGTACGTTAAATCGTCGATCCCGGTTGTTGTCTACAAAGTTAAGACTTGAGCATTCCCGTTTTCTAGTCACTGGCGTAAACTAATGTATTGTATTGTACCTTTCTCAACTACTAATTTATTAGACTTGTAAATATAGTACTTAACGTAAATTTTGATTTATATTTAGTATCAATATTAATTAATTTTGTATTAAATGAAAACAATAAATTAAACGGTGTCTTTTCATTGTTGCTATTGTTTAAGATAAGATAGTCGGTTTATTGGTGTTTGTGGTTGATGATGCTTCGAACTATGCATTGGGCAGTTGTATCCTATACTCACTGACATGAGAGTTAACTGTTGGCCGGTTTAGACATCCTACAAAATGCTTTACTTAACAAACAGATGCATGCTTACGTAACACTTATAAGACTAATACGTGTAGTCGTTATTGCCGTTTGTGAAAAATTATAAAAATCGACGTGCGTAGACACGATACTTTTAGTAGCGGCGATTGGTGATTCAGTTACTTTTCGGAAGGTCGAAGCAGCGACTATGCGGTACACTCCGCATATACTGTCAAAGTAATGAAACTACTTTACATCATTATAATTTTTGCCATTGACTCGAAAACAAGAGAAGACTCCGCATATAAAATGCTAATCGCGGCGTGCAGTGATTGCTACTTTATGACGTATTAATTGGGTGTACGTGCAGTTGACGCTTACGCGACGTGCACATTAAATCGTCGGTATTGCCTTAAAATAAAACTACGCGTAATCGTTACTTGCACGTCAGTGGCGTGTCTAGAGTTTCAGAGTAGGGTAAGCCCGAGATATGTTGGATGAATTATTTGTGATTTTAACACAGTTTATGAAGTTAAACACATCTTGGTACCTCTTTTTTTTTCAATCTTTAGCATCACATGCAATACCTGTATTGTGTAAAGATCAAAAAAGTTTGAAGTTGATTGAGTATTTTATTAAGGCAAAGGCATGCCGGGGTTTTGGGCTTATACAAGGTACCACCACTGGTTGCCGTACGCAAGTGTTAACAATCTTCCTATCGATTATGTTCAGGAATAAAATTCATATTAAAGGGCTACTTCATGATTAATAACCAAAGATCTATGTCATTTATGAAATGTCAAAACTTAGAGCGATACCGTTTTGTGCGATGAAAAGACACGTAACTCGCGTTCTACTAAAGCAATATGGGGGCACACGACGTAACACGAAATCAAACATTATGATATGACGCATAAATTACGACAATCCAACCCCCGTAGCATGACATCCTTTGTCGCGCGCGACGCGACGTGTGGGTGAGATTGTTGTATGTTTCGTCCAAACGAATGAGCAGAACATTATCTCGCGCGACATAAACGTTTTAAACGCCTGAAATGCTCCTAGTACTGGTCGCTTTTTTGGACTCTCATGCAGCGATTCGGGTGGCAGTCGCAGCCCTGATTGAGTAAATCAGATTTTGGAATTTGCGGAACATGACGCTCAGTTTAGACATGCGTAGAGCTGCAGATCAGCTCAAGTATCTGAACCAGAGCTGTGTACCGGGTCGCAGATCAGCTCAATTTGTGGGCACGCCGATGCAACGACTCTCGCGAACTCTATGGTATATACAGTTCAAAATTTACTGTTACGAGTAATACGACATCGGCCGTACGGGCTGGCAACATCGCAATTTCCCTCATATTTCCACCTATTTTGGAAATTCTATACCCTATTTTTTTTATTGTTTTTACCTTATTATGCAATTTTATGCGTATTACTGAAATTATCGAGAAAAATTCGTAAAAATGCAACGTTACCAGATCACACTTCATATGCAACCCCATTAGATAAACCAGTTTTTCTCAAAAATGCATGGAAATATTGTCATTACTTTCGAATAAAGAACACGCGAAGTATCTAATTTACGGACAGCGAAAAATAAATCCATTGCAGGAGCGTTTTTTGAATTTGGAACATTACAACGCTCTCGCAATGTTGTATGAAACGGCGTGCTGGGGTTATTATATACACTTTGATTGGATCTCTTTTATCATTCTTGGCATACCAAAACCTCTTTGCTTAGTACAAATTGCGTTCACGTGGCTGTATGTGTAAATGCGTTTGCCTTTCGGTACAGATGATAAATAGAAAATCGGCGGCAAAGCTGAAAATTCGTCTTAATTTGTTATTTAAATATTTATTATTTCCCTGCATTCTTTTGAGAAAAGCACTATATATGCCTCGGCGGAAATGGCAATTGCCTATTTCTCGGCCTTTGCAATAATGTACTATTGTGTGCCTACATAAATGATTGGTTCACAGGAAACCCTGAGCAGCCAATTGCCGGTGTTCGAAGAGTTCCTCGACAAAGCTCCCAAGTCGGGTGGTTATGACGCGGTGCGACAATGCGTGGTGCTGCTCGTGGGGTCGTTGGCCAAGCATCTGGCGCGGGACGATGCTCGCATCAAGCCGATCGCGTTACGCCTCGTGGCCGCACTGTCTACCCCTAGTCAGCAGGTAACTACTGTCACAGTGTTAATTAATAAATTACATTCCATTTATGAACCGAATCGGTTTGAAGCTAAATCAAAGGTTCAAAATTGGCTGTTCAGGCCTCCACATAATGACACAGAAGATTTACTCAAAAGTGCGCAGTGAAATTCTTAACTTGATGAGACTGTCTTATCTATATACAAGGTAGTGGAAGCTGTCACATCTCAGCAGCTCCGAACCCAAGACGTTGAGACAATCTGTCCCGTTGCAGGGCTAACGAACGCTACATTTAAATTTTATATATAGAAAGAAAGAAAGAAAGAAAAACATTTATTCCGCTTACAATGGGCATGTACATGAAATTTTTTTTGAGAAATTTAAACTAAATCATAATAATGCAAGCTGACATAGGTTCCAGCTCAGCATGATGCTGTGGCAAGAACCATATAATACCGAGTGTATTAATTCTGTGCCACAGCGCTGATTTTCAGCTATATATATATACATACTGTAGGTACACGCTTAAGCGCAAGATAAATGGATGGAAAAATATTAGTTTTTTTTTTATATATCTTAAGTACAGTCGAATCTCCCTAAAACTATTATATGGACCGTATGGACCGAAGCACTTTAGCACCATCAATTAGAAAGTATTCATACAATATGAACACTCAAACCAAATCAATAATAATATGTCACATAATTGAATGAGTAAGAAAATTTCGTCAGTTCTGCTGCAGCATCTACTGAGGTTTGAACTTGCCCAACTTTGTTTTAATGACTGATGCTACTGTCCACTATACTACGACGTCTATTAACAATGTGGACGAAATTTTGCTACACATCTCAGTAGCGGATGCTTATGGATGGTATCTATACTCCTATATGTGTAAACACTTTGCTCTGTGAGTAGCTAGTGTAGTTGGTTTCGTGGTTTCGTTAGTTTCTAATAGATATCATCGATGCCGCGGCACTTTAGCCCATGTGATACTTTTAGGATGATTGGATAAGGGTAAGTGTTTACTGCACATATAATTTAAGCAGTAAATTAAGGAAAAAGTTTATGCGGACGAACACTGACTCGCAGGGCACAGGGTCTAATCTAGTTTGGGAGTCAGGGGACTAACGCTTCTGTTTTGATAGGTATAACTTTGATATGCAATTCTGTTCAGAAGAAATGTCATTGTTTTTAATAAATAAATTATCTTATACTGACTCTTATACTAATATGACGACCTATTTGGTATAGTGGTTAGAAACTTTGACCACTGTACCAATAGGTAGGCTTTACGATTCGGAGGTCGCGGGTTCGATCCCCAGCGGGGTACATGTTTAAGTACTCGGTTTGGTTGGTGGTAGGGCGTTTTTAATGTCCGCCTGGCTAGCTACCACCATCTTATCTAAATCTGCCGCCAAGCAGCAATGTTAATGGCATTGTTGTGTTCCTGTTGTCAGAGATAAGATAGCCGGTCCCCCAATAGTGGTGGGGTTTCCGGGTCAGTACGCTTCCACCTGCGACCTCATCTTCACTTAACATCAGGTGTGATTGAGGTCAAGTGCGAAACCGGCGTGCATAAAAAAAAATCGCGGTTTCGAATCCCGCGGGGCATGTTTGTATGATGAAGACGGACATGTGAAATGAAATGAAATGAATAAAATATGCACTTATGAACGTCATTTGTTTTTTAAACTACCACTAGCTTGGAACGCGACCACTACTGAGAAGAGCTAGCGAGAAACTCAGAGAGTGTACGTAGTTTCTTTCTTTCTTTCCTGAAAAAAATCCTAATGAATCCTACAACCTTGTACATACTTAAATATTACATTGTACATGGGATCTTCAAGAGCAGAGTGAATAGGCATTTACTGAGATCGCGTGCTTCATCTCCGACCACATCGTCACTTTCCATCAGGTGAGATTGTGATCAAACGCGAATCCAGTCAATCATAAAAAAAAAAAAGTATATCAACAATCTGGTATCCGTATGGTGGTACTACTATTTGTAAGTCTGTGGTCTATCTTTGCTCTGTATAATCATTGTCACGAAAACATTATTGCACTATTTGCATATCCCTCGCCTGATCGAGTATCGAATATACCTACATATAGTCTTATGATTGTTTGAATTTAGGTTCAAGAGGCGGTGAGCAACTGCCTGCCTTACCTGGTGAACACGCCAGCGCTGATACCCGAGAACCCGACTATCGTGAACAAACTCATGAAGCAACTCCTCACCGCTGAAAAGTATGGTGACAGAAAGGTAAGAGCTATTTATAGACGACTCTTAACTCTTGCCGTGGGGAAATGCCGCGGATATAAATACAATCTTTGTTTTACACAAACGAGCCGTTCGCGCAATTTATCAATTGAGGTCTGCAGTGTCACTTAGAGACAGATTTAAAGAGTATAAATATTATTAGATACCCCTCTCAAACTCACGAAAATCCAGAGTTGACTAACTATAAGGATTATAAAAGCTTGTGTGTTCTTATTAAGTTATGCTTATATAGATATTGTTTGGTTCCATCAGGGCGCAGCGTACGGCATCGCAGGCATCATCAAGGGGCTCGGCATCCTGTCGCTGAAGCAACTAGACGTGATGGGCAAGCTCACCGAAGCTATACAGGAGAAAAAGAACTACAAATATCGAGAAGGTAATGACACCCTTATTATCAAATTTCAACCGAAATGAACTTCATCGCCCGCTGTCTAATTCGACCAATAGTGAATGAAGCAAAAGAGGTGTGTCAGGATCGTAGCAAGTGGAAGGCTGTGGTATCTGCCCACGGCTACGGGAAACGGGCGTGACTTTATACATATAATCATTGAAACGTCAAAAATTTACAAAACGACCGACTTCAATAACATTACATTCTGTCTCCGGAGTGCATCATAAAAGTTTGGGACCACTTTGACGATAAGGTTTATCAAACCATGTAAACAACATTGGGTTTACGAATCGGAGGTCGCGGGTTCGATCCTCAGCGGGGTACATGCTTAAGTATTTGGTTTGGTTGGTGGTTGGGCATTTTAAATGTCCGCCTGGCTAGCTACCACCATCTATCTTTCCGGGTCAGTACGCTTACACCTTCGACCTCATCTTCATTTAACATCCAGGTGCGATTGAGGTCAAGTACTAAACCCGTTGTGCATAAAAAAAAAACAATTTTGACAAAAATACAGACGACTCATTTCTTTTTGATTCAGTTATAAATACAATCGATTTGATAACTTTCTCCTTTTTGGAAGCCGGTTAAAACTTTTAAACATTTTACGTTTCTCTAGGTGCCCTATTCGGCTTCGAGATGCTCTGCCTCAAGCTGGGCCGTCTGTTCGAGCCGTACGTAGTGCACGTGCTGCCGTTCCTGCTGATGTGCTTCGGCGACAGCTCGCAGTACGTCCGCACCGCCGCCGACGACACCGCCAAGCTCATCATGAGCAAGCTCAGCGCGCACGGCGTCAAGCTGGTGCTGCCTGCGCTGCTGGGGGCGCTGCAGGACGCCAACTGGCGGACTAAAGCTGGTAATTGCGATTGGCTACTATAATTATATAATTGTTTTTATTGATATTCATATAATAATATTAATAATTAATAATGTAATAGTACCAATTGTATTGTAATTATATTGTAATTTAATTAAAACATTAGCCATTCTATTTTAACGGTAACCATTGTCAGTAACATAATAAGAATGTTTAATTGTCATAAGTTTGGTATTAGTTTTCTGTATAAGAATTTGTAATAATGCTGTTGATTATATGTAAATAAATAAATAATCAATACTATGCCATAGACAGATATACAGATATTGGTCGCGCGCGAAGCTTAGGGTTGGAAGTATGTAGTCAAATTTGTGTAGCAGCCTCCGTGGCTCAATGTAAACAACATATGGTTTACGAATCGGAGGTCGCGGGTTCGATCCCCAGCGGGGTACATATTTAGTACTCGGTTTGGTTGGTGGTAGGGCATATTAAATGTCCGCCTGGCTAGCTACCACCATCTTATCTAAATCTGCCGCCATACAGCAATGTTAATAGCATTGTTGTGTTCCGATTGTCAGAGATAAGATAGCCAGTTCCCCAAATATTTGGGTTTCCGGGTCAGTACGCTTCCACATACGGCCTCATCTCCACTTAACATCAGGTGTGATTGAGGTCAAGTGCTAAACCGTTGTGCATAAAAATAAGCAGCTGTTTAGCGACTGCCTTACGGCTTACCTGTAAATCCTCGGGATGTCGTTTTTTTTTTCGTTCCGTAAGCCAGGTCTTCTATGTTTGATTAGCGATGATTAGTCCCTGCATGGTGAGCGCCCCAGGATCGTCCGACCGATGTGGACGAGCGAAATTTCCCATCCGTCGTTTGGCAGTCACAGAGCCTACTCTATGGGTGACAGCCCGTGGGATTGCCCCATAGACAAACGAAGGCTATTATCCTGAGTTAGTCACAACGTTTGGCGACTAAGTAAATAAATTGTTTATATCAATTGCGGCCAAACCACATATGCTTCTTTACATATTATTATTCAAGATGTCTTCGAGACGAATCGAGACTGCTTCCGTCTGAAACGGTAAAATTTCGCTCGATTGAAAAAATCGCAAAGATTTTCAAAATTATGTTAAAAATTTCTTTCTTTTTTTTTACACTTATATTGTTTTGTATTATCTGTCAATGTAAGTCATTATATAATTAATGGTATTGACATACGTATGGCCGGTCGGAAAATACAAAGTACACAAAATTATAAATCGTAATAATTAATTATTTTATTGTAAAATGTGCTACATCAATTTCCTTATATAAACAATAAAGCGTAATTGATTTTTTTTTTATATTTTATACACAGACACACACATAAGGTTTGCTGGTATAAAACTCTATCGGAGTTAAGCTCGCCTATGTACATTTTATATACAATGCATATTTCTGTAACAATTTTGTGTACAATAAAGATATTAAGATATCTTTCCTGTATTTACAAATAAATGCATTTATATTAAAATAAATAATAAAATAAATAATAAATATTTCGGACACTTACACCAATCATCTAGTCCCAAACTAAGCAAAGCTTGTACTATGGATACTAGATAACGGATAAACATACATATGTATAAACATCCATGACTCAGGAATAAATGTTTATATTCATCATACAAACATTTACCCGTCGCGGGATTCGAACCCGCAACCGTTGGTTTCGTGAACAGGGTCACTATCCACTAGACCAATCGGTCGTCGTATTATAATTAGTATGAATAATAAATAATAAATAAATATCCTTAGACAAACACACAGCGCCATCTAGTCCCACAGTAAGCAACTACAGTCTTGTGTTGTGGATACCAGGTTGTTGATATACTACATAAATACATTTTTTTTTTGTAAATAATCTATTTGTAAAAATATGAAATCCCCGATTGTTGCAGGCTCAATCGAGCTCCTCGGTGCGATGGCATACTGCGCGCCAAAACAGCTGTCGTCGTGCCTGCCGTCCATCGTGCCGAAGCTCATCGAGGTGCTGAGCGACTCCCACATGCGCGTGCAGGAGGCTGGCGCTGAGGCCCTCAAGGTCATAGGCTCCGTCATCAGGAACCCCGAGATTCAGGGTGAGAGTTCGGCGGTCACACAATCCAATCATCATTAACAGACTTGCTCGTCCTCACTGCCCCAACAGTTTTTGATCTGATGATTTTCACATTGACTTTGTGTCCCAACGCAAAGTCAAAGTTCCTTTTTAACTGTCCTCAAGCAGAGATCTCTGCTTGAGTAACATTCTGCAATACTGAGACGGGGTAATTCCATTTTTAAGTGCCTGATACCCCATACATTTCCTAAATAACCTAATCATTGTTTCTCACGCAGCAATCGTCCCGGTCCTTCTCCAAGCGCTCCAAGACCCGTCCAACAAGACCTCGGCCTGTCTCCAGACGTTGCTCGACACAAAGTTCGTCCATTTCATCGACGCGCCGTCCCTGGCCCTCATCATGCCCGTCGTGCAACGCGCTTTCCTGGACCGGAGCACCGAGACGCGCAAGATGGCCGCACAGATCATAGGCAACATGTATTCGCTCACAGACCAAAAGGATCTGATGCCTTACCTACCCAATATCATACCTGGATTGAAGAGTTCCCTGCTGGATCCAGTGCCTGAGGTGAGTAATCAATTTCTGGTTCTTACCCGGCTGAATAACATACATATGCTCACTTTCCATTTCGCGTTGCGGTAGGCAGACTATTGATTTCCACATACAACGAACCTGACTTACTAACTTTAGCTTCTTCCACTCTCATCAAATGCTTCATCGGTTAGGTTCCATGGTAGAAACAGCAAAAAATAAATTAATCTAAATCCATTCACTTCTGCGAGGTTCCGAAACACTCGACTCATAGGACTTGTTCATGACAGGTGCGGTCTGTATCGGCTCGCGCTCTCGGCGCAATGGTGAGGGGAATGGGCGAGAGCAGCTTCGAGGAGCTGCTGCCGTGGCTGATGCACACCCTCACCTCGGAGAGCAGCTCTGTGGACCGCTCGGGCGCTGCACAAGGACTGTCGGAGGTGGTGGCCGGACTGGGGGTGCATAAGCTACATAAAATCATGCCTGGTAAGTGCCTATGATGCCCTACATATTTCGACTGCTAGCTTAAACTCCTGACCGTTGGTACCAGGCTTGCATAACCGAGCGGTAACGTCTTCCCGCTGTGGTATTCTGTAAGGCTTGTTCTGAAGGTAGACGGTATGCTTCATGACTCTACCTTGGATCCCAGACTATCGCCGGTACTAGGCTAACATAATGAGCAAGAGCCACCTCCCACTGTAGTACTCGGCAAGGCTCCTATTTAAAGTGGACGGTCTACGGGACCGTGTTACAAACCTTAAACCCTACATTTAGTAACGTCGGACCTGACTAGCATAACCCAGCAAGAGTCACCTTTGACTGTGGTTCTATGCAAGACTTCTACTGCAGGTTAGTGATCTATGTGACTCTATTGCTACCTTGGACTCCAGAGACTACCGCTTGTACCAGGCTCATATAACCGATCCAGCATCACCTCCTCCCTCAGTGGTATTCTGAGGGCTTGTACATAGTATAGGCAAGGTAGATAGAATCCTACATTACTCTATCTATGAAATTGGAGGTTTTTTTCTTCGTTAATCATATGTACCAATTCCTGCGATTTTCAAAGCTATATCCAAATTTATTTTTTATTTGGAAAATGGAATATTATTACAAGGTTTCACATGAAATATTTTTTAATTTCTGGGCTATTATCACATAATAAAAAAAATTTGAACACAGAGCTGTTTTCATGTGCTTCCCATAATCATTTCTTAGATTCGCTGAAACTTTTATAAAGCGGTTACTTTAAAAAATTAACGCTGCCTATACTGAACTTAATGTTATCTGATAATACACACAAAGTTTAGCTAAATTTGGATTTGCCGTTCCCAAAAAAAAAAATGTTTGTGTGGAGAAAACAGTCTTAATGAAATTCTTCATACAAAACGCCAATTTCATAGGTAAGGATCTAATATAACCGAGCCAGTCACTTCCTCCTGTCCCGCCCTCTGCAAGGTTCCTGTTGACGGTAAAATCTTATGCGACTCTATTACCTTGGAACCCAAACTAACTATCGCCGATACCAGGCTAACATAACCGAGCCAGAGTCACCTCTTATTATGGTACTCCGCAAGGTAGAAGGTGCCCTACGTAGTCACATAGTCTTCTTCTTCTTCTTCTTCTTATTTTTGAGGTTGGCAACCAGTCAACCTTACTGTCGAGGGACATTACTGCCTGTTTCGAGTGAAAAAATTTATTTCTCTTATTTCTTCAGTTTATAAGTCAGTCTCAGTCAAAACAAGTAATTCGTCGTATACTTGGCGTATACAGAGTCTAGTCACGGTCAAGTCATTCTTCAGTAAAGTGGCAGAATGCTTTACAAAAGATTTCGGCGGCTTCTTGTGGGAACCCGAAAGCTCAATTACGCACTTTGCACTTCCCTTCACTTGTACACCATCACTAACGTTTGCTGCACAATATTCTGCCATTATTAAGCTTTAAAAGTTAAAATGCACAAATTATAAGAATTATAAAGAAAAATGCAACTTCACTCGCCGAGATTCCGCCAAAAAGCCTCAGTCACATAGTCATATGGTTACCTTGAACAAGACTGATAGCATTAATACCATGTATTTTCCACACACACATAAATATAAGCTGTATATAAGTGTAACAAGACATTAAAGAAGGCTCGTACTAATAAAACTATCCCAAGACTGAGAAAAACTTATATGTAGAATGATACTTGAGATTATTCTATTTCTTCCGTCTAATCTGAATTTGAACAGTATCAAATATATAATATAATATTGAGAGTGAGACTCGATCTCAATCCTGAGACTGCCCGGTCAATACGGCCCTTAGTTTTCAAAAAAAAAGAAGCTATTTTACAAAAAATAATAATAAATAAAATAAAAAAGATATGCGTGCGTTTGTGGTGGGAACAGACTCAGCCACACAGCACTGATTTTCAACCTGCCCCTGACTACAGTAACAATAGTTTTTTTTTTATATACGCACACATCACTAACAAACGTCTTTCAATAAATATTAAACATTATAAAGTAGGATTTGCTGCCTATAAGATAAGAAATACCCAACTTTTACAAACATTACTACTTCTTTTGGTCGGCACTTTTATCAATTCAATGATATAATACGAGCATCGCCAGTTCTAAGATCCTTCATGGTTGCATTCTTTGCTCTATCAACATTTTCTTCTTCATATGATTTTTTACTGTTGAGTGGGACTGATAGGTACCAGGCTCGCATAACCGAGCAAGAGTACGTCACTTTAAATTACGATAACATAATTGATTTGACTGTATATCTTTCTCCACAGATATAATATCCACAGCAGAACGCACCGACATCGCTCCACACGTGAAAGACGGCTACATAATGATGTTTATATACATGCCCGGCGCATTCACCGATGAATTCACACCGTACATCGGACAGATCATAAACCCGATCCTCAAGGTACAACTACACACATAGATTTCTCCTAGATACCTCCAGACGATGGTCAGCTTCTAGGAGTTGCTACCGCTATCTGTTGAGAGAGAATAAGAGACATATTCTTATTTGGCAGGCTTTGGCTGATGAAAACGAGTACGTCCGCGAAACAGCGCTGAAGGCAGGCCAGAGGATTGTCAACTTGTACGCGGAGACCGCGATAACACTACTACTGCCGGAGCTAGAGAAAGGACTGTTTGATGACAACTGGAGGATTCGCTACAGTTCTGTGCAGTTGCTAGGTATGATAACCTTTTTTATGCTCTAAAATGATGTTATTTTAATTATACAGCGTGCGAAAGGACAGTTATTACCGCGCTATTGCGTGTTATTGTTTTCCAGTCGTATCTTTTTTGTGGGTGTGACCAGTCTTTGTTCGGATGTACACGACCTGTTTGGTGTAGTGGTTAGCATCTCTGACCACTATACCATAAGGTTGCGGGTTCGAATCCCGCTAGGGGTATATGTATGTGTGATGAATACGGACATGTGTACCCGAGTTATGGATGTTTTCATTTATAATAAGTATTTATTTACAAAAAAAAATATATTTATGTATTATATCAACCATCTGGTATCCACAACACAAGCATATATTAGCTTATTGTGGAACTAGATGGCGCTCTGTGAATGTCTAAGGATATTTATTTATTTATGTAGGTATCTCAATAATGTGTGGTCCGATTGGCGTGCGGTTTTTATGTTATAGGGCAGGCAGGATGCAAATTGGTTAAGAGAGTTTGTTCCATCCAGTGGCGCCCTCATTGTATAAATTAAAAATTGTTTTAAATACAGCATAAATGAAATATATTAATCTGACCTGCACTCGAATACCCTAAAAGCTAATTATAATTATTACCTAAATAGCTTTAATTGCGGTTATTTTCGAGAATTTCAAATTATTCATAAAACGGCCACTTTTTTTTTACAATCGTGAATTAGCTTTTTCGGGTGCAGGTCGGAGCGATTTTTTGATTTATTCTGTTTTGGTAAAGAAATCTTAACTTATCCAAGTTAAGCCGTTTCCACAAGTCGTTTGGTTTGTCTGAATGATGATATCTTAATTATCTTTTCTTTTTTTTTTTCTTTTTTTTATGCACAACGGGTTCGTACTTGACCTCTATCACACCTGATGTATACTGAAGATGAGGTCGAAGGTGGGAGCGTACTAACCCGGAAACCCAAATATTTGGGGAACTGATTATCTTATCTCTGACAACCGGAACACAACAATGCTATTAACATTGCTGTTTGTCGGCAGATTTAGAGATTAGATGAGATGGTGGTACCAACCAAATCATACCACCTATCTCACATATACTTAATTGTTGTTATTGATTAGGGAGCTTTCTAAATTTTCAATTTGTATTTATTTACTCGTGTACCGATATAATTTTGTAACGAAGGAAATAAGAATTAGTTTTGATTGATTTTGTCTATTTGAGGAATCACAATTCTTCCTTTCCAGGTGATCTCCTGTACCGTATATCGGGAGTATCAGGGAAGATGAGTACGGAGACAGCATCTGAAGACGACAACTTCGGCACAGAGCACTCGCATAAGGCGATCATGCGGGCCCTGGGCGCGGAGAGGAGGAACAGAGTGCTGGCCGGACTCTACATGGGGCGCAGTGACGTGGCGCTGATGGTGCGGCAGGCGGCGCTGCACGTGTGGAAGGTAACCCTCGACGACGCTTCTCTGCCTGCTCTGCCTGCGGGGTAGTACCACAGCATTGTTCCGTGCTGTGGTAATAGGCGGCAGCACTGTGGAAACTGAATTGCTCGACGAAAAATTGTTTTACGTCCTTCCCTCTTTTTTCACGATTTGAGATATGAGAGTATTTTATTACAATGCTAAATTGAAATAATTTGTAAATGTGGCAACTATCTAATTTGCTGATCGGCTGAGCTACAGAAAATTGATCATGTATATACATATTTAAAGACTAAACTTGAATCATTTATTTCTACGTAAGATACATCTCTCGGAAATAATAATAGGGCTTATTGCATTTATCTGTCACTCAGTAATTTCCTAGCTAGCAAGCTTCGGAAAGGGAAACATTTGAAAAGAAGCGCCGCAAGAAACCCCCACTAACTTGCTCATTATACAATTTTTTAATTAATTCCTAATTCATATATTTATTGCATTACACATGTCATAGCTACAATACATACATACATACAATACATACACATGTACCATGTCAGGCATGGCAATATGGAGGAAAGGGATATTTATGTTATTAATGTCGTTTCAATTACCAATAGTTATAATTTAATGAAGCTACGTATGTACTACTCTGTGTAAAAAGTATCGGGAATATGTCAATAAAAAGACCCGCGTAAAAGAGGTCGTTCTAATTTTTTTACTGCATGTTGGTAGCACTGTACTGATTTAGCGCGCAAAATTTGAGCGGGATCTGTCATTTAATTTGTTTTAAACTACACTTTTTGTTGGTCATAGTTTTGAGTCCTCGGCGATTTTTACAATGGAAAATATTGTTGAACAAAGAGTGTGCCTTAAATTTTGTGTTTCAAATGATATTTCATGTGGTGAATCACTAAAAATGTTGCGAAATACCTACGGCGAATCGTGTATATCGAAAACAAGGGCTTATGAATGGTATATGGCTTTTTAAGAAGGCCGAGAAGTAGTAGTAGACTTGCCTCGTTCTGGTAGACCTTCAACCGCTACGACCAAAGAAAACATCGACAGAATCAAGAAGCTAGTGCTCGAAAATCGACGTATGAGTCTGAGAGAGTTGGCTAGTGAGGTGAACATATCTTTTCAGTCCGTCCACAACATTCTCATTGACATTTTAGGCATGAAACGCGTCGCCGCTCGACTAGTTCCAAAAGAGCTCAATTTTGTTCAAAAAGCGCAGCGAAAGCATGTCGCTGAAGACATGGTTTCCCGAGCTTCTACGGATCCGACCTTTATGAAACGTATAATAACTGGCGACGAGACATGGGTTTATGAGTACGACATGCAAACAAGCCAACAGTCTTCAGAATGGCGTCTCGAAAACGAGCCGAAACCCAAAAAACCGCGGCAAAGTCGCTCCAAAATCAAGGTGATGCTGACAGTTTTTTTTGACTACCGTGGTGTGGTTCACTCCGAATTCCTTCCAGAGGGAGAAACAGTGAATAAAGAATATTATTTAGGCGTCATGAAGCGTTTGCGTGAGAGTATCCGCCGAAAACGTCCAGATTTGTGGCAACACAACTCATGGATGCTGCACCATGATAATGCACCATCACACACAGCCATTATAGTGAAAGAGTTTTTAGCGAAAAATTCAACAAAAGTTCTCGACCAAGCACCGTATTCACCTGATATGGCTCCGTCTGACTTTTTTTTATTTCCCAAGTTAAAATTACCACTTCGAGGAAAACGTTTTCAGTCGATAGAAGCCATAAAAGAAAATTCGCTGAATGAGCTAAAGGCCATACCGCAAATAGCCTATGAAAAATGTATGGAAGACTGGGTGAAGCGGTGGAGATGTTGTATTGCAAGCGATGGGGCCTACTTTGAAGGCGATAAAATAAATTTAGATGAATAATTTGTATTTTTTGTTTTATTGACAAATTCCCGATACTTAGTACACTGAATGTATGTTGTAAGTTACAAAGACTGCTCCAATTCCACAGTCAATCAACAATAAACAAAAAATAGCAAATCAAAAGTACACCCTATCCTATTTCAACGAATATAATAAGATTACATTCCTGACCTGTCCAGGTGGTAGTGACGAACACCCCGAAGACCCTGCGTGAGATCCTGCCGACGCTGTTCGGTCTGCTGCTCGGCTGCCTCGCATCCACCAGCTACGACAAAAGGCAGGTGGCCGCGCGCACCCTGGGCGACTTAGTGCGCAAGGTAAAAGCCTCCCAATTCACTGCTATTGTTTGAATTCAATTATCAGACTATTTAGATGATAATCATCCCTAGACACAACCAGTTCGTGCGCATGCCAGGCTATTTCACAATTAATAATGAAATATAAAAACTATTTTGCAATATAAAAGCCTGTTTTTAAAAGAGCAAACCCTTGAGTTACATATCCTTAATTATTTTTAAATAAAAAGGCCTCAATTAAGTTTAGGTACTTACCTTTGCTTGTATGATTTCAGCTAGGAGAGCGCGTGCTGCCAGAAATAATACCTATCTTAGAGCGGGGGCTGCGGTCCGACCGACCGGACCAGAGACAAGGCGTCTGCATTGGACTCGGGGAGATCCTCGCTTCCACATCCAGGGACGCCGTACTCAGCTTCGCGGACGGACTCGTGAGTTACTCCTTAACAATTAAGGAGCTTGGACAATGCATAATCCAAAACTAATTGTCTGATTTATAAATAGGTATATTTAATTGTTGACTGAAATTGATTATAATTAGGTCCTTACCTATGAAATTGGCGTTTTGTATGAAGAATTCCATTAAGACTGTTTTCTCCATACAAAATTTTTGATTTTTTTTTGTGAACGGCTAATCCAAATTCAGCTAAAGTGTGCATTATCGGATAACATTAAGTTAAATATAGGCAGCTTTAATTTTTAAAAGTAACCGCTTTATAAAAGTTTCAGCGAATCTAAGAAATGATTATGGGAAGCACATGAAAAGAGCACTGTTAATTTTTTTTAAATTATGTGATTTGGCCCAGAAATTAAAAATATTTCATGTGAAACCTTGAAATAATATTCAATTTTCCAAATAAAAAACAAATTTGGATATAGCTTTGAAAATCGCAGGAATTGGTACATATGATTAACGAAGAAAAAAACTCCAATTTCATATGTAAAGACCCAATAGGTGGCAAAAACTGAAGGCAACTATAATTCTTTTAAAAAACATATACGATCTTGGGATCTTCACGAGTAGGGTGATTTACTAAGATCGCGTGCTTCATCTTCGGCCACTTCGTCAGTTTCTAACAAGCGACATTGTGGCCAATCGTGATTCCAGTTAATCATGGTTCGTGAAACAAAACGCATCCCCCGCATCTGTCAATTTGACAGGAGCGCGGGTAGCGGGGAAAATACGTAACTCGTATATAACGACCACAGAATACTTTTGTATATACGATAACGACTCGATTAGTCATCTCATCTACACCTAAGTTTTTTATATTTATCATATTGCCTCTTATTTTAACTATTAACTTACAATAAAATTATATACACAAAGTTAGTCAGTCTTTGAAGTTCCTTCGGCTCCTGAACCAGCTAATACAGACTACTCCATCACCACTAGACCAACCGCACTTACCGAAGCACCAGCAGAGGAGTGTGGTCTCCAATCATAAAAAAAAAGCTTATTAAAGAATCAATACAAATGCCGCAGATTTAGGGCAATATAAGACGAATAATTAAGTACTGTGCAAGTATTCTAAGCTTCCCAAAGAACAAAACTACAACAAAGATAAACTTAATTAATGCGAAACTTCCTAGTGGTATCTTTTCTTTGCTTTTTACTGCAAACTGCTACAAAAATTGTTACAAATTTGGCTTTTGAGTATTTATTGAGTAGCTTAGATCCAGTTCTTTGAATAAATTTTTTGAAGTTGCCCTTTATTGTTCATTTTGATGGTACTGTTCTTTAATCGGAAAATCGAAGGTCATACTGATCATTGTTTTATTGATATCTATATAACAAAAATGTAAAAGTACAAATTTTCTTATAATATAATTAAAACGTTACCCACTCGATTATAACGATAATTATTGTCAGTAACATAATAAGAATCACTAATTAGCATAATTTTGGAATTAGTTTACTATAGTATAATTTCTGCAATAATGCTTTTTTTTTATGCACGACGGGTTGTTACTTGACCTCAATCACACCTGGGGGCCTACAATCACCTCTTATAGCAATATTACAGTAATATTACTTTGGAAATTCGTACCCCGACCGCCTTAAAACAAGCTTATTATAATATTGTTTTGTTAAGCAGTTTTGTGACGTCACCGCTGAATCATTCGCTCAATTCGTACCATCATCGTTGTTTAACGGTCGTTTGACAGCTAGTAATATTGCTCAAACGTCAAATTTTACAATCTTAAAAAAGTTAGTCTCTTGTGATGGATTTATTATTGTTTTAGTGGTATAAGGATAATAAACCGTTATTTTCGCTTAAAAAAGTAGGTGGATGTGTTTTTCACAATAACTCTTTATAAATACATTGTGTTCATTGCGTAAACCGATAAGAAATACATTAAATGTGATGTGGTTTTAGATGGCCAATGATTACGAATTATTCGAGTTTCTGGAAGACGATGCCGCAGAGGATTTGTCGGAGAAGATGCAACGTCGAAGGCGATTACGTGAAGAATGTAATCCCTTCGATATTGACGAAGCTGAATTTGTTCGACGAGTTCTTTGTCTAGGATGCTTGCTTATTCTATAAATGCACAAAAATCACTAAAACATTAGTTTGTATTTACTTCTAGTCGCCATAATATAAATTCTATAAAACCAGTAAAAAATAATTTCAAACAAATAAAAATTTTATACCAAGATTATGAAATTAAGAAAGCGCCGCGCTTATTACTTTGACACAATGTTTCATTTTACGGAACGACACCGGCGGCGGGAGCAGCGTTACTTCACATTTAATTTACGCTTTCTTGCATTACTTCAATGAAAATGTATATTTAAATTTATATATGCATAAATATAAAAAACTTTTATTTCTAATTACGCATTTCAACAATAAAAATATGAACATAAACGACAAAAATCATGCACAATATTTAAATAATTGCGTATACCGGAACGCTATTATTATTCGAGGTGTGAAAGTGATAACGCTATACAAAGGTATAACGTTGTCTCGTTCTTCTGACTGCAAGGAATAGACAAATCATTCGTTCTTTCCCGTCTCTAAGCAGGAGTAAAACAATATTGTTTTGTATTATCGCTAGATGATCGCGGTACGAATTTGAGTAATATTACTTTAACATTGAAACAAAACGTTCCTGAAACATGATGGTTTTTAAAATGATCGTTGTAGGCCCCCTGATGTTAAGTGAAGATGAGGTGGAAGCGTACTGACCCGGAAACCAAAATGCTGTTGATTCTATGTAAATAAGTAAATAAATAAATGAATAAAAATAATTAAAATTCAACAACAACATAAGCAAATTTTTTTGTTGTATTTTATTGAAAAACTTTTTATTCCCAAACATGACCCCCAATTGGGAGGATTTAAAGAAGCTCTCATACATTTATTTACCCAAATCAACCCGCAGGTGCCAACTGTCCGCACGGCACTATGCGACCCGCTGCCCGAGGTGCGGGGCGCGGCGGCGCGTACCTTCGACAGTCTGCACGCCACCATCGGCAACAAGGCGCTGGACGACATCCTGCCGCAACTGCTGGAGGGGCTCAAGGACCCTGACCCGGAAATCGCGGACGCCACGTTAGATGGACTCAAACAGGTAATTAGTTTGAGTAAAATACAGAGATGTGGAAGGTCGCACTGTAAGTCGGCGGTCACTTCAGCCTAAATCGAAACGGCTTAGAGATCTAGCAAATGGCAAGGCGCATGACCATCCACATCACCAGCCCCCCGACCGCCTAACTCAATTGCTTTGGAAATTGCTATCGTTTATGACGTCAATGCACTGTCCGTCCTTGTCATATCGTAACACAATGACAAAGGCGGACAGTACTTTGCTATCGCTCTAGCTATAGCTTTGAGTTAGGCGGTCGGGGGGCAGGATGAATGGAAGTCTACCACTGTACGTTTCTCAAGAAATATCCTGCCACGGACGACCACCCTGTGAAACGGACTTCCTGCAACGGTATTCCCGAACGAGTACGACATTGGAACCTTCAAAAAACGATCCTACACCTTCCTCAAAGGCCAGCAACGCATCTGTGACCCTTTTGGTGTTGCGGGTGTCCATGGGCGGCGGTGATTGCTTTCCATCAGGTGACCCGCATGCTCGTTTGCCGCCCTCTCATATAAAAAAAAATGCAAATCCAAGGTTTCCAATATATCGCGAATTCAAGTCTGAATGCCGCACGGATAACCTGTCCATCAATAACGTCAAAACCCCTCGCGGCCATTCCAGTTCAGCTACTATTCCCCGATGACCGGATGGCAATCAGGATGAGGACATGGCTCAAGAGTGTCAGATCCACGGACCGATGTTGGACATCCCATACATCCCTCGCTCTACCCTGGCTACCCGTGGGAGAGTTCACGGAGGTGACAAAATCTCTATCTAGTCGGTAGAGGTCCCAGGAGTAGACAAGATTTCAAATCGTATATTGAGGGAGTGCATCAGGATAGCACCGGAAGCCATTTAACACGTACTGAATCGCTGTCTTGAGCCGGGATCTTTCACTTTATATGAAGATTTAAAAATAATTATTAGGATTATCTCCAAATCTGGGGATAAACAAAATCAAAAATATTTTATTCAATGTAAGATACAAAATTATTAAAGTGTAAAAAATGTTTTATTTTGTAGGTACACAGGGTACAGTTAAAATAGGTTTTACATTTTTTTAAGCTACTGCTTATTCAAAAGGCAATTTTCCCCTGAGAACAAGCAATTTGGTTGGTGGTAGGGCATTTTAAATGTCCGCCTGGCTAGCTACCACTATCTTATCTAAATCTGTCGACAAGCAGCAATGTTAATAGCATTGTTGTGTTCCCGTTGTCAGAGATAAGATGGCCCCATATGTGTTAGGTTTCCGGGTCAGAACGCTTCCACCTTCGACCTTAAATTCACTTAACATCAGGTGTGATTGAGGTCGGTGGAAACTCGGAGGTTGCTCTTTTAATAACATTTTTATATTACAAAAAAGGCACAATCATATTTCTTATTTTGAATTTATGGAAAATCAACATGTTTTTAAAGTTACATTGCTTCACAAGGTGCAAACGTTAGGGAGTTGAAGTTCTTCCCTAACACAAGGGTTCGCATGGTTAAATAAACATTTACCCTATGAATAACATAGCATGTAAAAAGAGAGTACACAACTGATTGAAAAATAAGACCTATGAAGATACAGAACACTTACTACCCACATAACCTCTAAATTCTGCTCTTAAACGTAAATGCGCGATCGGGACTCCTTCTCTGGCGTCTGATAAGATCGTTCAACGTGTACGAGCTGTGCAATGGGGCATCTTCTACGCTGTCCTGCGTGTCCCGATACGTGTACTCTGCAGGACCTCCACGACGCCCCAGACAATGCTGCATACGGCTGCATTCCACCATCGACTCGCTAAGAAGAAGCCGTGTGAGAATGTGTCCACTCCGTCCCCGCAGATAATGGCGATCAAGTCGCGCGCGGTGCTGCCGTACCTGGTGCCGGTGCTGACGGCGGGCGGGCCCGGCGGGGCCGTGGACACGCGCGCGCTGTCGGCGCTGGCGGCGGCGGCCGGCGGCGCGCTGGGCCGGCACCTGCCGCGCGTGCTGCCCGCCCTGCTGGCCGCGCTGGCCCTCGCCCGCGGCACGGCGCTGGAGGCGCGCGAGCTGGAGCACTGCCGCGACGCGCTGCTGCCCGTCTGCGACCCGCCCGGCGTGCGCTGGTAGGGCTCGGGGGGGGAGCTCCTGCAGCACTGCCCCGCTGCTGGCCGCGCTGGCCCTCGCCCGCGGCACGGCGCTGGAGGCGCGCGAGCTGGAGCACTGCCGCGACGCGCTGCTGCCCGTCTGCGACCCGCCCGGCGTGCGCTGGTAGGGCTCGGGGGGGGAGCTCCTGCAGCACTGCCCCGCTGCTGGCCGCGCTGGCCCTCGCCCGCGGCACGGCGCTGGAGGCGCGCGAGCTGGAGCACTGCCGCGACGCGCTGCTGCCCGTCTGCGACCCGCCCGGCGTGCGCTGGTAGGGCTCGGGGGGGGAGCTCCTGCAGCACTGCCCCGCTGCTGGCCGCGCTGGCCCTCGCCCGCGGCACGGCGCTGGAGGCGCGCGAGCTGGAGCACTGCCGCGACGCGCTGCTGCCCGTCTGCGACCCGCCCGGCGTGCGCTGGTAGGGCTCGGGGGGGGAGCTCCTGCAGCACTGCCCCGCTGCTGGCCGCGCTGGCCCTCGCCCGCGGCACGGCGCTGGAGGCGCGCGAGCTGGAGCACTGCCGCGACGCGCTGCTGCCCGTCTGCGACCCGCCCGGCGTGCGCTGGTAGGGCTCGGGGGGGGAGCTCCTGCAGCACTGCCCCGCTGCTGGCCGCGCTGGCCCTCGCCCGCGGCACGGCGCTGGAGGCGCGCGAGCTGGAGCACTGCCGCGACGCGCTGCTGCCCGTCTGCGACCCGCCCGGCGTGCGCTGGTAGGGCTCGGGGGGGGAGCTCCTGCAGCACTGCCCCGCTGCTGGCCGCGCTGGCCCTCGCCCGCGGCACGGCGCTGGAGGCGCGCGAGCTGGAGCACTGCCGCGACGCGCTGCTGCCCGTCTGCGACCCGCCCGGCGTGCGCTGGTAGGGCTCGGGGGGGGAGCTCCTGCAGCACTGCCCCGCTGCTGGCCGCGCTAGCCGCCCCCTAGAAATTTCCAGAGCGACTGATTGGTAGTGGCCTGCATCCAACGAATTCCGACGACCGATTGGTGTAGTGGATAGTGGCCCTGTCAGCAACTAACGGTTGCGAGTTCGAATCCCGCGACGGGTAAATGTTTGTGTGATGAATATGAACATTTATTTATGTATGTTTATCCGTTATCTAGTATCCATAGTACAAGCTTTGCTTAGTTTGGGACTAGATGATTGGTGTAAGTGTCCGAAATATTTATTATTATTATATAATTCATTAGGTTCTAGGTCTACCTTGTGGATGGACATCCCACGCTGCGCTATCTGATGCGTGGTCTCCATTCCAGAACCTTAATGTATAAACGGCCATCTTTTCATCGAAATATATGCCTTTCCCTCTGCCACTCCAACTAACTAAACCGCTGGGTTATGTCGGCGACATTCATTCTTCTACAGATTTCCACCTTCATGACTCCATCACATACTGAAACACGAAACGTTTCTTGTGCTCTAAATTTTGAATTTCATTTATATGAAACGTCACGAGGAATGAATCCTTTTTTTTTTATTTATTAGAGACAATAAATAAATAGTAACATACAAGTATAGATGATTGCAATACCAGCAGCATTATCCACAAATTACTAACAACTCATTACTAAGTACAAAACTAAAGGAACAACTAAACTAAAACTAAAATAAACAACGCAATCTGCCTGTTATTCTCCTTTTTTTTTTTCCTTACCGGTTGGTACTTGACCTCAATCACACCTGATTGATGAGGTCACACAGTGAAGATGCGTTTGAAGGTGGAAGCGTACTGACCTGGAAACCCCAACACATTTTGGGGGACTGGCTATCTTTATCTGTGACAACCGGAACACAACAATGCTTAACATTGCTGGATTTAGATAAGATGGTGGTAGCTAGCCAGGCGGACATTTTAAATGCCCTCCCACCAACCAAACCGAGTACTTAAACATGTACCCCGCTGGGGATCGAACCCGCGACCTCCGAATCGTAAACGCAATGTTGTTTACATTGAGCCACGGAGGCGGAGCTACATGAAGTAATATCACATGTAGTCGTAGAAGCTACAGTTTAAATAAAAGGAATATAATATGTAGAAATAGTTGATGGCAGCATAGTGTAGATAGCAGCAATTTAAAATTTATTGAAACATTATTATTATCCTTTGAAATGAAATGAAAATGAAATGAAAATCATTTATTCATGTAGGCAATACAATATGCACTTATGAACGTCATTTGTTTTTTAAACTACCACTAGCTCGGAACGCGACCACTACTGAGAAGAGCTAGCGAGAAACTAAGAGGGTTTGTCTCTTTTCAATCAATCATTGACAATCAAGAAAGGTTACAACAATTTTATATATCGTGTAGAGGAGCCGTTTAATCCCATGGATTACTATCATTAATGTAGTCTGAAATTTTGTAATATCCCTTTTTACATAATTTTTGTTTTATAATATGTTTAAATTTATTAAGCGGAAGATTCCGTATATCCATAGGAAGCTTGTTGTAGAAGCGCACACATTGACCTCTGAATGACTTACTAACTTTACTAAGTCTACTAAAAGGTACAGCTAATTGATTTTTGCTCCTTGTATTGACATTATGTCGGTCACAATGTTTCTCGAATGAATATATATTTCTCTTTCCCTTCACAGTATAATCGACACGCTCCTCGAGACGATCCGCTCGACGGAGGGTGACAAACGTCACGCACCTGCCTCCCTGCTCTGCGCCTACGTCACACACACGCGGGCCGACCTCTCGCCGTACGTGTCGCAGCTGATACGCGGGTTCATCCTCCTGTTCGCGGAAACGGACCGCGACGTCCTTCAGGTAGATTGTAGCGTTTTATTTCAGTGAATAAACGAAAGTCCTCGCTGTTCTAGATGATAAATGGCAAAATTTATGAAGTAAAATCATAAAAAATATTATAAACAGGCTAAGCTTACATAACTATAGAATAGAATATGATTTATTTGCGCTTGAATAGGGTACATTACATTAGGTGTTATTACAATAAGATCCTCTTAAGATTATAATAATGACATGCAAATATTTGACAATATCCAATTTTGACATCAAGAAATCAAGAAATGCATGCAAGCATGCATTTAATTGCCCTTGTGATCCAAGAACTCTTTAATGGAATAAAACGTGCAATGCAGAAGCCACATTTGTAAGTTCCTTTTATTTATTTATGTTAAGGAAAACCAACAGCCATGTTAAATCACAAATAACAATGGGGAATTATACCTGACGGCTAATAACAGGTTCTCACATATAGAAATATTGTAGACAATATAATAGTGGTCTAATAAAGCGCTCAGCAGGATCGAACGCTACACATACACTACGTAGCTTACATATGTGATATCCATACCTACATGTAAATAAAATATGTTAATTAGATACATAGAACATATTTTTTTAATAGACGATATAAGAATCTATTGCTAAGGATACGTGTTTATATTCAGCAAATTATGTTTCATCAACGAAATACGTCCACACACTTAACTTTTTGGGTGCACTTGGCATTTTTATTATTTCACTCTCTCAATTAAATCTGGATCACTTATTGCAAAAAGAACACTTATTCATACGCGGCCGGATAATTTGACGACCTGTTTGGTGTAGTGGTTAGCAACCCTGACCACTATACCAAAAAGTTGCGAATTCGAATCCCGCTAGGGGCATATGTTTGTGTGATGAATACGAACATGTACACCCGAGTTATGGATGTTTTCATTTATAATATGTATTTATGTAGTATATCAACCATCTGGTATCCACAACACAAGCCTATAGTTACTTACTGTGGATCTAGATGGCGCTGTGTGTATGTATAAGGATATTTATTTATTTATAAGCGGCTAGTCGGCTAACTAAAATAAAATAATTACTCAGTCTCCAGGCCCTGTACTAGATTTATTGTATCTGCTCGAAAAGCAATTTTTTTTTATCATTAACTGGATACGCGTTTGTCCACAACTGATGGAAAGTGACGATATGGCGGAAGATGCACGCGATCTCAGTAGATGCCTATTCACTCTGCTCTTGAAGATCCCAAGGTTGTAGCATTCAGGAAAGACTGACGCCGGAAGGGAGTTCCATGCCTTGGCTGTTCGGATGATGAATGAAGAGTCGAACCGCTTAGTGCGAATGTTCCTTATTTTTGGATCTGATCATGTACCTAACCTTTGTCTTTTCTGGCATGGTGTTGTTGTCAAATGAAGGATTATCTTATCCAGATGTCATGGGAGGCGCTTTCGGCGCTGACCAAGACCCTCGACACGGATAGGCAGATACAGCACGTGGCGGATGTGAGGCAAGCCGTCAAATATGCCTCCTCGGATCTCAAGGGGGATCTGATGCCCGGATTCTGTTTGGCCAAGGTTAGTTCAAATTGGAGAGTAGTCAGAAGGTTCATGCTGTTTTTAGAATATATCTAAACGAGGCTGCTCTGTGCACTCTAACTCTCTGTCTAGAATTCGATCATTCAACATGCAAGCAATTTTATAATTTAATAATATTAGAAATGGGTCAATAAGCGGGTCTACAGCAAGCTCGCAGGCTCTTGCGAGCCCCTTGGGCGGATACTGTAACACAGCGAGGCTGCCTCGCCGGATCAGCCCGACCCGTATTTGCTCAGTTGAGAGCGAAAAGGCATCTTTTGATTTTATTTTGCTACACACGACTATAAAAAAAAGGAAACGAAATAATCATTACATTAAATAAATAAAGAAAACTTGGAGAAAATATGTGATCTAAAAGAATTTCGCATATTAGGAACCCTCCGAATCCCGCACGTCGCATATCAAAATATGGCAGCCGCGTGCGTTTTTGAAAAAAAAATTTTATTGCCTATGCCTTAACTTCTATTTCACTTACTTAATAGGCCCTATTTTTTCCTTGCGGTAAAAAACCTCACGGTAAATTAACTTAAATTGAAAATTTAGAAAATCCTTGACACTATCATATTATGTTAATGAATGAATGAATGAATGAATATTTATTATCACAAACATTCTGATATACATTCTGCTTATGAGTAATGACTTATGAGTTTAAAGAAGTACACTGTTCCCTAGAATATGTTTACAATAGGTAGGTACCTAGGTACTTAAAACTTAAGCAGCAGAAGTTGTGATAAAAGGTGCCAAGTTCAGCTGTGTGCTGTTGTGACATAAGCCATACCAGCGCTGATTTTCAACTTGGTCCTTTCTTGAAAACCGCCACCAAATTTAAACCATATCAGTGTCTCAGTCATTTCTTCTTCACATAACAAGTACATATTAATTCTGTGACACAACAATTTACTGACCTTACTTGACCTTGTTATATTGTTGTCTGTAACACAGTTTTTAACTACCACAGACAACAAAGCTTCAACAAGTTGTGTAATTTATTTCGGTTTAATGAAATATTATTTATTGTTTGTTTATAGTCTAGAAAAATTGGTTAAAAAAAAAAACAGGTATATTCGTGTAGTATATCAAGCATATATCCTGTAAACATGATTGATATACAGGTAACAGGTACACGCTACACGAATATACCTGTTTTTTTTTAACCAGGTAACAGGTACACGCTACACGAATATACCTGTTTTTTTTAACCAATTTTTATTAAACCGAAATAAATTACACAACTTGTTTAAAGCTTTGTTGTCTGTGGTACTTAAAAACTGTGTTACAGACAACAATATAATATAATATGATAGTGTCAAGGATTTTCTAAATTTTCAATTTACGTTATACAAGAAAGTAAACGTGTCTGCATCTCCCAAAGGGCATAGCACCAATCCTGCCACTATTCCGGGAGTCGATCCTGAACGGTATCCCCGAGGAGAAAGAGAACGCGGCGCTAATGCTGGGCGACGTGATCAGGGTGACCTCCCCAGCGTCCATCCAGCCGTCGGTGGTGCACATCACCGGGCCGCTCATCAGGATTCTGGGCGATCGGTTCAACTCCACCGTCAAGGGCGCCGTGCTGGATACACTGGCATCACTTCTATCCAAGGTAAAATCACTACAGACCTCCACTTGCTACGAACCTGACAGCTGCTTAGCTTCATTCACTCTCATAAAATTGTTCACTCACGCTCGTTAGTTAAGGGTTTTTTTATGCACGACCTCAATCACACCTGTTGTTAAGTGAAGATGAGGTCGAAGGTGGAAGCGTACTGACCCGGAAACCCCAACACATTTGGGGGACTGGCTATCTTATCTCTGACAACCGGAACACAACAATGCTATTAACATTGCTGCTTGGCGGCAGATTTAGATAAGATGGTGGTAGCTAGCCAGGCGGACATTTAAAATGCCCTACCACCAACCAAACCGAGTACTTAAAACATGTACCCCGCTGGGGATCGAACCCGCGACCTCCGAATATCATAGAAGCATAGAGGTAGAATACCTTTTATTCATGCAAACACTCATCTGTATCCCACAGGTCGGCCTGATGCTGAAACAGTTCCTGCCACAGCTCCAGACCACGTTCCTGAAGGCCCTCAACGACACAACCAGGCCCGTCCGCATCAAAGCAGGGCTGGCTCTCGCCCAGCTCGTCGTCATCCACACCCGAGCAGACCCCCTCTTCGTGGAAATGATCAACGCGGTCAAACAGGCAGAAGACCTAGCCATCAGGGACACTATGCTCCAAGCAATGCGATGTGTCATCACGGCCGGTGGATCAAAAATGTCTGAAACATTAGCCCTTACCATTCTATCAACATTAACTAGTCATGCATTTCTGGCACACCCCGAAGACCCCCCACGGTCTTCGGCCGGGGCGTGTCTCGGCTCGTTAATATTTTGCCTACCTCCAACACATAGAGAAGCAGCGATCCTTCATCACGTATTATCTGCGGGGAACCCGAATGATGATTGGACGCTGCAGCACGGGCGATCTTGTGCGCTATACGTCGTTTTGAAAGAAATACCTGAACTCTTCCTCAAAGGCCAACACGAGGAGAAGATAGAGAAGGTGCTGCTTGGGTTCATGACGAGTGATAAGATACCTCTAGTGTGTAGCGGTCTCAGGGGTATGGCGTATGTGATGCAGTATATGATAGTGAATAACAGGCCGGTGCCGCCGGCGATACTCTCACAGTTTGTAAGGGTAAGTGATCATATAATATCTTTTAATCACATGAAAGAAAGAAAGAATGAAAAAGTATTTATTGCCAACAAATACAGAAAATTTCGTAGGTATAACATTTTGCATAATTAGATGTATTTGTGGCAATTGCTGCCAATATGTCGTATGGCAATTGACAGCGCTGGTTTTCAGCGCAACCCCTCTCTCACTTAGGTTTTGAAAATACAGTCAGGCGCGTTCCCACATACGCTTAGATGTGAGAGGAAAAAAACATATATGCCTCATATCAAGCGCAGAATGTCACATTTGCAAAATGTCATCTTGACGTTCAATGACATATAGATACTTAAAAAGACGTCTTTCGAAAATTTTCATTCGCAAAAAATCACGAAGTGACTCGTACCACAAGTGAAACGAAAATTTTGTGACAAATTATGGTGAACCAACAAGGTACACTCAGGTTCAAAATTGCAGTCACAGTTCAAGTACTACACAGAAAAAATGTTTGATACCTGCTTTAATACCGCACAACCTACCTATTCCAAATGGTTACCTGGAGGAGATCGCTTTTAGTGATAAGGTCGCCAAATTGTACATTCTATTCTTACCACTTTTCTGAAACTGTATTTTCTTTTCTGTTGTGCAATAAACTGTATTTGTATTGTATAATATGAAATTAAACATTGTTGTTTCCTCCACGAACGTTGTTTGTAATCGTAAATAAATAAATAAATAAATATCTTTGCAAATACACACAGTGCCATCTAGTTCCACACTAAGCAACTAGGCTTGTATTATGGCTACCAGATGGTTGATAAACTACACAAATACATTTTTTTTGTAAATAAATAAATAGATAAATGACAAACATCCATAACTCGGGTACACATGTCCGTATTCATCATACAAACATATGCCCCTAGCGGGATTCGAACCCGCGACCTTTTGGTATAGCAGCAGTGTTTCTAACCACTACACCAAACAGATCGTCAAGTAATCGTGAGTACATGTATATCTTTTAGTATCAAGAAGAAAAAATGTAACGTTTTCAAGTGACCTATATCTTTGACAATTCGTCCACAGAGCATGAACCACACCAACAATGAGGTGAAACAGCTGATGGCCCGGTGCTCCTGCCTAGTGGGGCGGGAGGCCGGCGAGCGCTTGAAGAGTGGAGGGGCGGAGGTGCTTCGTGCCATACTACCCGCACTAGTTAACGGCACCAAAGAGAAGAACACATATGTGCGCGCCAACTCTGAGCTGGCGCTCCGGCATGTGCTGAGGCTCGGCTATGATGACCCCTTCTTACAAGTAAGTGTGTGAACCTCAGCAAGCACGCCGGCTAAGTTTTAACCGATTAATATTGGGTCTTTACCTATGAAATTGGAGGTTTTTTTTCTTCGTTAATCAATATGTACCAATACCTGCGATTTTCAAAGGTATATCCAAATTTGTTTTTATTTGGAAAATGGAATATTTATTTCAAGGTTTCACATGAAATATTTTTTTAATTTCTGGGCTAAATCACATAATAAAAAAAAAATTAAAAGAGCTCTTTTCATGTGCTTGCCATAATAATTTCTTAGATTCGCTGAAACTTTTATAAAGCGATTACTTTTATGCTTTTTATACTTTTATGACGACCGGTTGGTGTAGTGGATAGTGACCCTGTCAGCGAAACCAACGGTTGCGGGTTCGAATCCCGCGACGGGTAAATGTTTGTGTGATGAATATGAACATTTATTCCCGAGTCATGGATGTTTATATAAATATTTATGTATGTTTATCCGTTATCTAGTATCCATAGTACAAGCTTTGCTTAGTTTGGGACTAGATGATTGGTGTAAGTGCCCGAAATATTTATTTATTTATACGTTTAGACATGTGATTGGTTGGTTCATCGCTCGCTCGGCAATTTGACGGTTTCTCATTGGTTCACGTAATCGATGACGATAACGATGAAATTATATAATATTATTAATAAATCCTTAGACATGCACACAGCGCCGTCTAGTTCAAATACATTTTTTTTTTGTAAATAAATACTTATTGTAAATGACAACATCCGTACACATGGCCGTATTCAACACACAAACATATGCCCCTAGCGGGATTCGAACCCGCAACCTTTTGGTATAGCGGTCAGAGTCGCTAACCACTACACCAAACAGGTCGTCAAAAGCATAATAGAACCCCCTGGTGGTGATCAGTGAGGATTTCTAGGGTAATTTTGACGGTTTCTCATTGGTTAACGGAGTCGATAACGATACCAATGAAGTTACGTAGTACTTACCTTGAATTATAAATCTACTGAAGAACTTTTTGTAATTAATGCGTAATTCTGGTACGATATAAAACTTCTTTCTTCTGCCCTACTGTAAAATTGTTCCAGATAAATCTGCTTCCAATCAACTGATCAAATGCTGTGCACAATTTATACCTACAATGCTATTCAGAATATAACCTAATTAAATATATTAATATAGAGGTATGTATTTATGTATACAGATATCTATCAACTTATATGTATATGTTACTATATAAATGAAAAATAACATGGGTGCAACAAAGAATTTTGTAGATATATATTATATCCTATATACACCGTGTAACGGTTAAGTGTAGTCATATTTTAAGGGCTTGTTCTACCCATCAATACGAACAACTTTTACTATGGGGGCAACTTCGAAATCGCGAAAAAAAATGAGCTGTTCCATAGAAAATTTCAATAACCTCCCGATGCAATGTATGAAACAGCTGATTTTTTTTTCGCGATTTCGAAGTTGCCCCCATAGTAAAAGTTGTTCGTATTGATGGGTAGAACAAGCCCTTAAAATATGACTACACTTAACCGTTACACCCTGTATATATATATTCAAATATATTTTATATACATTTATTATTTACTTATATTTATATACTTACCAAACTCTCTACACCTTTAGATGGCAAAAATGGTAAGGTTTTAGCCGTGCCGAGGGAGGATCACACGGGGAGTGAGCGTAGGGAATTACAAACACAAACTGGAGATTGTTGAAAAATGCTTCGTATAATTTCGTGTTCTCGTTCACAATTCACATACACTATTTCACATTACTGCTGAACCGACCGCATGTTTCACGTTGTGCTTTGTACTACAATCTATGTCCGCGGTAGGGATATTCGATATACATCGATGTTAGGAAACTATTCGATGTAACCATTCGATACATCGAATAGTATTCGATGTTTTGCAAAGCATTTGAAATATTCGATGTATCGATGTATTTTCATGCGATATATCGAATGAACCAATTATTGAGACAGTCGCTCGGATCAAGAAGAAGACAAGTGTCATCTACTTTAGAGAACCCTTTAGAAATCTGGAATGATTTGAAAATTTAGCTTCCAAAACTGTACAAGATTGCATATAAATACTTAACCATGGTGGGAACTTCTGTTCCATCCGAACGATTGTTTTCTAAAGCGGCTCAAGTCGTTAATACCAATAATATACCTGCCAGTGTGTCAGTCAGATCTATCTAGTCCATGAATGAAATAATGTAAGCAAAAGTATTCGATGTTAAAAAAACATCGATGTAAATGAATCGATGTATCGAAAAACATCGATGTAAGGTTTCGATGCATTACATCGAATGAAAACATCGATGTATTTTCTGAGTGGACACCCCCTAGTCCGCGGGTACCAGGCTTATATCTCAAAAAATCCGTCGGGCTCTGATCGGTCAACCAATGACAATGCCGGAATTAATTAATTTTAACCAATCAGAACCCGCGGCGAATTAAATGCAGGTACCCACCAATTTGTCATTTTTATTAAAAAGGCGCCTCTGGTGGCCATAAAAGGAATTAGCGGTCGGCTCGATGTTGATGCTATACATCGTAAGACTGGCTTTACACTACTACCCACACAAATATTTATCAAATTTACAATACTCAGACAAGAACAAATAATTTTCCCATCAAAAACATGGTTGATCATTTTGCTCCTCAACAGTACAAAATATATGGGGAAGACATTGTTGTCTGTAACACAGTTTTTAACTACCACAGACAACAAAGCTTCAACAGTTGTGTAATTTATTTCGGTTCAATAAAATATTGTTATTGTTACGTAGTGATCCTCACATTTTTTTAACACAAAACCCCACTTGTTAAATAAACACAGCCTAGGTTGGGGTTTCTGAAAAATCCTGTGACTGCGACTGGTTATGTTATGTTTCCCCAGCAATGTATGGCTCTGCTGGATGTGGGTGCACGAGATGCGCTGAACGACGTGATGGCGCGCGTGCTGAGGCGGGCCATCACCGACGGCACAGTCATCGAAGACCTGGACGCGTTGTTGCTCTGCTGAGGATCACTCCACACTAATATATTGTATTATGTTATTCATAATACACATCTCTCTTATTTATTCCCCTGTTGTTAATCGATAGGTTTTTTTATGCATAACGGGTTGGTACTTGACCTCAATCACACCTAATGTTAAGTGAAGATGAGGTCGAAGGTGGAAGCGTACTGACCCGGAAACCCCAACACATTTGGGGGACTGGCTATCTTATCTCTGACAACCGGAACACAACAATGCTATAAACATTGCTGCTTGGCGGCAGATTTAGATAAGATGGTGGTAGCTAGTCAGGCGGACATTTAAAAGACCCTACCACCAACCAAACCGAGTACTTAAACATGTACCCCGCTGGGGATCGAACCCGCGACCTCCGAATCGTAAACCCAATGTTGTATACATTGAGCCACGGGGGCGGTAAGGTAAAACAAAGCGGGTGATTTTTTTTACCGTAAGGAGATAAATAGGGAATATTAGGTAAGTAAATAGAAGGTACTTTTGAAATTCCTACATGATTGGACAAAACAAGGGAAAATATACCCTAAAATATTAGCCGATTTGCGGAATGAACTCGGCTATACATAATTAGCGATGGCCCATTTTTGTAGTACAGATACACAAACAACTCTGTTATAAGTTGTAACTGTTGTATTTAATTTTTATTTTTTAATTGCCGTGAAATAATAATTGTGCCTAACATTTTTGTATGTGTATCTACAGATACGCAAACACGGGTGAGTTTTTTTTTTACCGTCGGAAAAAATAGGGCTTATGGGTTACGGTAATAGGTTTTTTTTTTTTTTTTTTCTCGTTTCATTCTCTCCTCTAGGAGAAGGCAAAGGGATCTAGCCCATAACAGCCATGTCTTATTTCTTCAGTTTGTAAGTCGGTCTCAGTCAAAACAAGTAATTCGTCGTATACTTGGCGTATACAGAGTCTAGTCACGGTCAAGTCATTCTTCAGTAAAGTGGCAGAATGCTTTACAAAAGATTTTGGCGGCTTCTTGTGGGAACCCGAAAGCTCCGTTACGCACTTTAATTTACACTTCCCTTCACTTGTACACCATCACCAACGTTTGCTGCACAATATTCTGCCATTATTAAGCTTCAAAAGTTAGAATGCACAAATTATAAGAATTATAAAGAAAAATGCTACTTCACTCGCCGAGTTCCCGCCAAAAAGCCTTTTTTATTTATTAAAAACTGGTTTCGCGTTTGACTACAATCTCACCTGATGGAAACCGACGATGTAGCCGAAGATGTATCACGCGCACCCAGTAAATGCCTATTCACTCTAGACTTGAAGATCCCAAGGTTGTAAGTGTCGGGAAAAACCGACGCGGGCAGTGAGTAAGGTATTGGCATAGGTAGTTTATTTTTCTCAAAAAGCATCATATTTAGCTTTTTGTCATTTAACGGTCGCGTTTGTAGCCTAGTCCACATAATGATATCATTAAATTTTTAAAAATGGAGAAAATGTCCAAATAAATTTGTTGCCGTCGTAGTCGTCTCGTTACCCCGCCAGTCGCATATCTATCTCCGGCCGGCGCGTGCGTCGATAATGGTGTTGAGAAAAAAAATTTAACTACCTATGCCAATAACTATTTCAGTTACCTATAAGCCCTATTCTTTTCTACGATAAAAGAACTCAAAGCCTAAAGGTTCAGTATTTTTTTTCACGTGGAATTAAATGTTCAATGGATCGGAGATTAATAAATTGGGGCCTATGGAAAGAGAGCTACGAGTATATTATCGACGAGTCGTAATTGTTTTCAGATAGCTATCTCTTTTATTCAAGTACTTCCGTACCTTGGTTCTCATTCATTTCGTAACGCATTAATATGCGTTTCATACTAATGAGTGTGAACTACTATTAAGTACTAGGGCGGGAATATACGCCCGATTGTTTCCGATTGTCTGATATTGGTGTCGATTCGGTTGCACACGAACTAAACTAAAACCAGATTTAGACTGGTGCTGTCACATTATATTGTTCCAGAGGGAAAAAGACAGACCTACTTTAAAATTGGTTTTAGTTTGCGTACAACCGAATCGACACTACTATCGATCGTTTTCACTCAATACACGTCCGATTCTTAAACACGATGACTGCTAACCCAAAATTAGACATTAGCCACGTGTGCTCACCCGAGGCGACCACGCGGCTTCGGCGCACTGGCGTTCGGTTTAGAAAAACAACGTTACGACTGTGCTGAGAGGCGACGAGAGGGCTTCCACACGCCAGTGCGCCGATCGCTCCTCGCGGCTTCCACACAGCAGTGCGCCCGAGCCCCCGCGCGTCGTCGGGAATGTTCTTACATAGAATTTAAGTCAGACTTTTTTTTGAATTCAATCGTTCTCAAGCTCTATAACGCGAGGGCTTGCATGTGCAGCGGAAAGAAAAAATGGACGACGAATAACTGTTAATCGGATACAATCGAACGTGTATTCGCGACCTTAGTATCATTTGAATAAAACAATAAACATGATTTCACTCTAATATATTACTGTATTGTTGACCTTATTAACCGAACACCTCTATACATTAATAAATTAACATAAATACCTTATAATTTATTGTTTGGCCACATGAATAGGTTACCTTTTTTCAAAATTACATCTCTAATATACCTCTATAAGATAGCAACTATATATATATAGTATAATTATTTATATATGTATAAACCAGCTAGCTACAGCAAATGAATACCAACAATCTTTTTATCCCTGTAGTTACAAAAAGAATGTACAAGGTGTATATTATTCATAGTGTGTGTGATGCTATTCTGCAAACACATGATTATGAGCTATTTTTACATAAATATATCCATTACATTTTCTATAAATTCTACAAAGGAATGTTACGTAAATTCATTGGAACAATAGATAAATGTCTCACTTACGTGAAGCACCGACCTAATCAGTCTGCTCCAGCAAACGCTTAATTACCGTGATAACTGATTGTAATGCATAAACGCATAAAATTACAACAAGTACCATGACAATGGTGTTGATAATACGTGAAACTAACTGAACGGGCCTGGTTGAAGAAATTAAAACATGCTCACACTTTTAATGCCTTGATAAGAGAACACAAAAGCCTTGAAAATTATTGTTACAGTTATACAGCATTCAATTCCATGATTAATTAAACCTATAGCGTCTATAGTTCGGGATATCTCTGACCACCCCATTTGAGATAACGGTCGTCACTTTGTGTCTATAGCTTCTATCACATTGTGAATAACAATTGTTTTAGTGAGATCATATGAGCCACAGGACGTACACTGCTGAACATATCCGTTAGATTTCACAAGCTATCAGTAATATTATACAAGGTCTTAATTTACAAGTCCGGATCGAATTGAAGACTTATCTATTCTGTTGTGGTATCTGTAAATTAAAACCAGTTTTTAAAGTATTGCTATCGCTTTCTTGGAATAATGAGACACGATAGCACTAATCATCTGATGTGACTTTCGTTCCATCTTTTCCTGTTTCACTGATTAAGTATTTTTGGGAAGATAGTTCATATTTATATCGCATTAAATGCTGATCATATTATATTATAACACGATTCAATAAATTATATTCTTTATTGCATAAGAAATACAAATTACAGTCGCGAAATATTCAACTACACAATCAATTGTATACATTGCTAAATGTCACTAAAAGGTATAAATAGAGCTGTTTCCAACTGACTCTCACAACAAGACCTACATGCAAGAATTTGTCGGGATGAATATTTTGATGAGAGGTCAAAAGAAAAGGGAATTTGGTACAAATCCATCCACAGTCATCCTCCTCATACTCCCTGGTTTATTAGTTGTAAGTTAAGTAGGAAAATTAATGTTTTAGCATATAGGCTTCGGTCTGGACACATGCCACTTAACAAGTTTGGCTTCCTAATGAGAAAAACCAGTTCTCCAAACTGTGAGGTGTGTGGTACTGTGGAGGGTGTTCAACACTTGTTAGTGGAGTGTGTCCGGTACGAGCAATCTAGAAGGGCACTGATGAGTGAACTTAAACTGAACGGATTTGATGTAGGAGTGTTTCACGCTATCTGTCCCTACCAAACTCAGAAAGAGCCAGGAAATTATTCAGTTTTGTGAACTACGGGTACGATGGGACTGCCATACAAAATTTGTAAAAGTCCCTGTAAAAACTTTAGATAAAAAAAAAAAAAAGAATTTGTCAAAATTATTATAGACAAATAATTTACTTTGTCAACCGTAGACTGTTCTCCTGTAAGGCTTCATATGGCAAGTCCCAAATAGATTCCAGATTAATAGTACTCAAGAAAAGGTTCAGTCCACACAAAAATATCTGTTTCTATTAACAATCGCGCTTTGAAAAATGGAGATGTAAAATTAAGACAGGATCCTAGGCCAGTATTAATAAACCAATCTCAATACAAGTCTTGAGGCTGTATCAAGAGAGATGCGCTTAAACAGTTGATGCTATCTCAAGCTCCGTGCTGATTTATAAACCAATCTTGAGGTCTACTCAGCGGAGATTACTTCTTAAGTATTCACTCAGCGCCGAATGAATGGTAGTCTTGAATTTCGTTTATTAATATGCGCTCCTCTCAAGTGAGTACTGCTTGAGTATGCACATGCTTTTCAGGTGTCAAGTTAGGTTTATTAATCAACATGTTTACTTGAGACCGGTCACAAAACTGTTCTGAATCTTGAGAATGGCTTATTAATATGGGCCTTAGTTTCACTTTGTCTACAATGATATTACATTTTAATTCGTATTCGTTTCAAATAAGACTTAATCTATGATTTCAGCATGTGTCGCTTACCTCACTTTGAACATAAATGAGACACTACAATTTTGTATTGTATTTTATTATCAGGAAACCAAATATGTAAGTCTATGACCTGAATTGACCTGGTAGCTTTTATCAAAAGGAAAGTTTAATTAATTTCTGGACACATGGAATACATATACACTAATGTAACAAAATAATATAAATTCAATTATAAAAATAGAAATAATCTAATATTATCACTTTAAATGGTAAAATTCACTATTTTTAATATTTGCGACATACTTCCGCTGGGGCTTTAACTGTATGTATGAATGAGATGTCCAGTTCCAGTTCCAGTTTGTTTAGTGGCAACTCTTATGAATTTTACCAGTGTCAAGTGAGTCATGAAGGTGACACAGTATATAGATGTCAATACAATGGTGACCAGAAATAGCGCTTCCTGTCTAACAAAGTCCACCTAATCACTTTACACATTATAAATAATGCATTATAGGTCCAGTGTGGTCGGGTTAGAGCTTAGAAGTTGGGAAACCCTTAGCTATAGTCTAACTTAATTGTTTCAAACATACTCTCCAGTCAATGTCAATAAGGTGGCACAAAAGGGCTGCTTTGAGCATAACTGGTAATGAATTGAATGCAATGATATTGGTGTCGATTCGGTTGTATGCAAACTAAACTAAAACCAATTTTAAAGTAGGTCTGTCTTTTTCTCTCTGGAACAATATAACGTGACAGCACCAGTCTAAATCTGGTTTTAGTTTAGTTCGTGCGCCGTTTAGCTGAATCGACACCATTATATACTTACACTAATAGAGGATTGAATGTACTAAAAAACACTAACACCCGAGGGTGGAGTGTGAGTTTTGTTTCTAGTTAACTTTACTACAGCGTTCACGTTTACGTGACAATTTGTTTGGAGAAATGTGCAGCACCTCTAGCGGACAGTTTGCAAAAGGATTTTTTTCATAGGGACTTTTTTCGTAAACGTGAACGCGATGGTAAAGTTAAAACCGAGACATAACTCACACTTCGCACACCGAAGGCTAGTTAAACTTATTGTACGTAGTAAGACTTTGCTTTTTCTTATTGCCCTCTTTAGAGACACCCTAACGCGAAAATGCTATTTAATTTTTAGTCCCTACTATGCTCACTTAAATTTAAAATTCAGACTTCGCTGCTTTCTTTGTAAACCCTCTGTTCTGAATGAGCTTATTACATTCCTGCCGGTTGAGCTGCGACAGCGGCTCCCGCCCCAGCTCTATATCAGACGCGCCGAGGTACACCACCTCCGGTGGGGCTCCAGTGATGAATTCCACCTCGAGCCGGTCGTAATCTGGCGCATCTTTCATTATAAATTGCTTAACTTCGGGAAGACGATTCAGCGAGCATCCTCTGCAGGTCTGTACCGATTACATACATACAAGCATTATAATGTAACCCTTCCTATATAAATTGTATAACGTAAGTTTGTCAATGGATTTGATAAGAAAATAGTATCGATATAAAAATAATTACCTCGATTCTGGCGGATACGATTTCCGAATTTTGGAAAGCTGATACTGTGGTATATATTAAAAATATCGTAAGGATGAGTTTCATTTTACTGAATTCTTTGCTGTGAACCACTACGTTTAAACCGGACAGTAGTTATGCTAAGAAGAGAAAACTATTGATCGAATGATGGAAGCAGTGTCTCCAACTCTCTGAGTATCCCTATATAGTCTGAGACTCTATGTCAAAGTTTTTTTTTTTTTTTTTTTTAATTATTATTATTATTGGACACTGGTCGAAGCCATAGGCCATTACATTTTAATAAAATATATAAAGAAAATATGAAAGGAAAGGATGCAGCAAAGAGTGCACCGTTTCCATTCAATTTACAAAAATTATTTACAATATACATACCTACTTAGAAACTAAATTTTTCCTACCGAATCTGTCAAAGAGTTCTAGTAGGTGTCAAAATAACGGTGTTACCAGTCCAAAATTACGGTATATCTTAAAAAAAAATTACGGTAAACAATGAATTTCAAATATGGTAAAATTACGATAGATTTCCAGGATATAAAAATTCTTTAGTAAGCTTTTATTATTTAATTTTCTTACGTATGTTCTCATCGTCTAATTATATTAATTCTTAACTTAGAAAAATTTAATTTTACTTTGTTGTAGTAGAAAATCAGCAGAAATATAGACAAACTGCTAGTACTAAAAATTACTTTACATATTTATTTACAATAATGCCGTAGTTCCGATTTTATTTACTGAACAGACGATTCGATGGCAAATTGGAATTGAATGTCATAAATATTTAGTAGGTTTAAAAACAACACACACACAGTAAATTGCAGCATTAAAAGTGTAATGTAACATATTGCAATATTGTAACCACTTCACTGTTCATATTATTATATTCTTTATTGCACTAAAATATTACATCTAATAGAGAACAAACAATAAATAAATGAGCAGTAAATTTAAACTATAATGTAATATTAATAATAATAGTGACGTTTTCAAGTGATAATTTTATCCTATGAAATAAAAATATTTTGATTTTGATTTTGATTTTGAGTCATGAAAAAAGTTGGAAAACAATGTACACAAATGCCTTGAAAACCATTCAAAAATATTCCAAATAAACTTTTTTTTTTTTTATATGAGAGGGCGGCAAACGAACATGCGGGTCACCTGATGGAAAGCAATCACCGCCGCCCATGGACACCTTACTTACAAACTACTTACAAACCAATCCTCAGTCTTGCAAACCAGAAAAATTCGTTTGTTCGATAGTAAGAGGTTGAAACAATAAGAACTCTTAGAGATGAAGGGTCTCTACACGTTGGCCCATCACCTGGCCTAACACTTTGGCAATTGGGCCACACACGGTTCTCGATAAAGGTATTAGTATTCTGTGCACACGGTGTAGAATAGTCCAAAAAAGTAATCAACAAGTGTCTGTCAGACTTTTTGGACTTTTTGGCGGGATCTCGGCGAGTGAAGTTGCAATTTTCTTTATAATTCTTATAATTTGTGCATTCTGTAATGGCAGGATATTGTGCAGCAAAAGTTAGTGATAGTGTACAAGTGAAGGGAAGTGTAAATTAAGTGCACAACGGAGCTTTCGGGTTCATTTATTTTTTTATTTTATTTTCTTGGGAAAACCAACTGCTGTTTTACAAATTATCACACTAGGCCCCACAAGAAGCCGCCAAAATCTTTTGTAAAGCATTCTGCCACTTTATTGAAGAATGACTGACCGTGACTAGACAGTGTATACGACGAATTACTTGTTTTGACTGAGACTGACATTTAAGAAAAACATGAAATAAATCTGTACTTTCCGTAAATATACCAATTATATCGTGGATATAGGGATACCTACATATTACAACTCGTAACATTTTTCTGATTTTTTGTATTATAGCTGTAGTAGTGTTCATTCATTATATCCATAGATAATATATTCCCGTAGCTATTGCTTTTCACAGATTGCAAATACACCCAGTAGAAGAGTATCTATAAACGTTTTTATCACCGCAGGTGTTTTCGAAAATATGACAGGCGCGCCGAGATACTTTTTGATTGGGAACGGGCGACAACTGAAAAAATAAGAGAAATAAAGAAAAAAGACATGGCTGTATGGGCTTAGATCCCTTTGCCTTCTCCGAGAGGTGAGAATAAAACGAAAAAAAAATAGTACGTCCGTCGGAGTCCTCAGACTATATAGGGATACTACTTCGGAGTCGGACTAGAATTCTAGTTCTAGTTCATAATACGTTTTGTATACTCTATGCATTACGATCAACCATTACTGCCAGCGACCGATTGCCATAAAATAAAAAGTTGACGTTAGTTCATACTATTATAGTTGTTTTTTTATATAGACAAAGATATTATTCTTTGTTTTGGTTGGTCATTTATATTTACTCTTTGGCTAGGCTAAGAAGAGTAATAGTGTTCTGTGCTCGGGCTGAAATAAGTAGTTGGATCATCATCAAACACGATGGAGCCATAAAACCTCCAAAAAGTGAAGTGAACCGTTGTAACTGAGTTCCAGGTTATACTTTTGTTTATTTTCGCTATTTTTTGAGGGTCTCGTGCCCTCAAGAGAATTGGCCGACCTGCGAATGAGTCACTAATAATCAAAAAAACTTCAATTCATTATGGAAGAGAAACACCAGGCGTCCATACGGAGTAACTTCAGCTCACTTGTTGAACAAACTGACCTGGATTTAATGGTCTCAGCTTTGTACGAGAAAGGAGTTTTCTCGGACGCTATGACAGAACCTTACAGAGTGAGTTTTTCTACATCTCGTGTATGTTGTTTAGATTTATAAATAAATAACTTGTCGGATGTATAGGCCTCATTTAACACTTGAGGTTGAACAAGGAAGTGTGTGGTCAGCGCAATCATAGGTTTGATCTAGGTCAAGGCAATGTGACAACAAAGAAAGCACTGAGAATAGGTATTGACCCTGACCTTGTTAAGGTAAAACTCTTGGAATATTTTTATGGCTCTCTTACAATACAATACAAATACCCTTTATTGCACAATAGAAAAGAAAATACAGTTTCAGAAAAGTGGTAAGAATAGAATGTACAATTTGGCGACCTTATCATTAAAAGCGATCTGTTCCAGTCAACCCTTGGGTATTAGGACAGTACATTTGAAATAGGCAGGTTGTGCGGTATTAAATAGGGATGCAGATAGAAACTACGTGAATAGATTTCATATATTTACATACACATACTTACATAGATAAATAGACAAATATACCTACTTAAATATAACATATCATATACTTAGATAAGAGAAATATGCCTGCTTAAACATAACATCTATAAAATAGCAACAAAATACAAACGTAAATATATAAGTGTACTAAATAAATATTTATTGATATATAAAATAATAATAAGCAACTACAGTATTATGCTAAGGTATAGAGAGAAGATAAGAAAGGAGCACAGATTAAAGCACCAGGAAATGCTCTTTGACGGCATCTTTGAATGCATTCAAATTTTGAGCTCGTCTGATGGACTCGGGTAGGGAGTTCTAGATACGAATGGCTTGAAAAGAGCCATTTTTTTTTATATATGAGAGGGCGGCAAACGAGCATGCGGGTCACCTGATGGAAAGCAATCACCGCCGCCCATGGGCACCCGCAACACCAAAAGGGTCACAGATGCGTTGCCGGCCTTTAAGGAAGGTGTCCACCCCAGAATAAATAGGGCAGCCTGAGCGATGAGGGATTCTCCAGCAGTGCTGGTACCCTCCTGGGGTACTAACTCTTTAAATACCGCTACCATTCTGGAGAGAGACTGGAAGGTGGGCCTCCGGCACCCTCGCTCACCGGACGAAGCGCAGTGGCAAAATGCCACTACTCAGACGTCGGTTTTCTGCGAGAGGGTGGTACTTCCCCGGTCGAGCCGGCCCATTCATGCTGCAAGCTAATAGCTTACAGCGTGGCTCTACCACTACATAGCCATAAAAACATTCTAACACTTTTACCTCAACAACATACTAACCAAACTGTCTTTGTATTAGAATTATAATGTGTTTTCTATGTGAGAAACTGTACTGTATAAATAAATTGCTTGTTGATAAATAAAATCAATAAGTTAATACAATTGTCCTGTGTAGGAAACAAGCAAAGACACAAGAACACGTAAAAGGTTACTGTATAGAGATATCACACGGCGCGGGCCCGAGGCATTCAGCAAACTGTTGGAGGCCTTGTCGGAGAATGGATACTGGGACCTGGTGAGAGATCTGGACCCCAACAGCTGTCTACGCTTACAGAACTCCAGTAAGTAACTTGCGCTATAGTTTACAATTGCCTACTGTCCATGTGTGCCTATAATAATTTTTTTTTAAATCTATTGTTTTTACAGGGACTTTTACAAATTTTGTATGGCAGTCCCATCGTACCCCTTAACTACACTTAACGAGACATCGATTAGTTCACAAAACTGAATAACTTCCTGGCTCTTTCTGAGTTTGGTAGGGACAGAATAGTGTGAAACACTCCTACATCAAATCCGTTCAGTTTAAGTTCACTCATCAGTGCCCTTCTAGATTGCTCGTACCGGACGCACTCCACTAACAAGTGTTGAACATCCTCCACAGTCCCACACACCTCACAGTTTTCGAGAGCTGGTTTTTTCTCATTCGGCCTATAATTTTGTGTGTGCTCTGTTACACTGTTTATTTCCCTATTTGTTTGAAATTCAAAAACAATTATCGGTCATTGACACGCAATCTGTTCAGTGAAGATCGAGCTAGAAACTAAGGGTTTGCTCTTTTTAAATAAGTATTTATACAATTTAAGATTTGACAAAGAGAAATAAGAAAGCAATATCGCCGAGCGGTTCATGTCCACGCATTCTTATCATCTAGCTCAGTATTTCCCAAAGTGTGGGTCGCGACCCACTGGTGGGTCGCGGGTAGATTTTAGATGGATCCTGAAACTATAGGACGATTGTCGTACTCGTTCAATTTTCATTTTACTCGTTCGTTCGTCGTCGTTGTCCAGCAGTGAACGTCAGTAGGCTGATGATGATGGTATGGTGGTGAACTTACGATAAGAATAAACGCGTAAATGCTGCGGCAGCAACATACCGCTGCTTTTTTGTCTTCATGATACAAGGTGGGCCGCGAACTTTAAACTTTATTGTAGATGGGTCTCGGTCCCGAGAAGTTTGGGAAACACTGATCTAGCTAGACAGTAAGAAATTTTATAATAGCCCTTGGCACATGGTTTCCATTTTAAATTTATTTAAAGGCAAATTTTAAATGTCTACTGGAATTATAATTAATAATATATAAAGCTTAATATTATAAAAGCATATACATTGTCCCTTGAATGATTTTGCTTTTTGGCGGCAGATTTAGATAAGATGGTGGCGGACATTTGAAATGCCCTACCACCAACCAATTAATTATAAATAATTTCATATGGCTAAATGTTCAATTCCTTAAGAAGAACTTTCTTTTCGATTCTTTCTTCTTGGAGTCACTAAGATAGGTGCCACAACTATAGAGGCTATCCGACTTTGCATTGGATTGCCGACCGCAGAACGTCTGTAGCAATGTGAATGGTTTCCACGTCGGCCCCGATTGGGCTTGCGCCAGCCAAATCGAAACGTCTGTTAATCGTTTTAGTTAGTTAGGAACTCCATTCTTGAAGATGTAGACGATACATCGATCGATACGATCGTTCGAGAAAATTGCCGAATCCAATTCGGATAGTCAAGCTAACTGAGCAACGTTTACCAAACTTCAAACTTCAAGCATTTTATTTCAACGTAAGATACATGATATCATTTGGTGGATGTCAACTTAAATCTATTGAAAATAAAAATGGGGCTAAGCATTTTTCGGTCAGTCAGTATGTCCAAGTTACCACCGCTTCGGAAAGGGAATTCATCTGTGGGAGAAGAAGCAGCGCAAGCAACCCACAGGATCATTATCTTTTTTTATATATATATATAAAAGTATTCAACTAATACAATTTTATAATTTTTGGGAGTACGGCGAAGTACACCAAGCGTTTTTATCATTCAGGTAGTCACTAATTTTGTAATAACCTTTTTTTTTGTTAATGTTGTTTTGACTCTAGAATACCTCAGTAACAGCTGTTGATATTAGAATAATATGTCTCTGTATACATATACATTGTAGTCTTTGATAATATGCATCGTGTCACTGTTTGTCTTTTAAAGTGTTAAATAACAAATTGTTTTTCTTTTCAGGATCAAGTCAGAAGGAGGCTGGCGACAGCAGTTTTCTGAGTCTCAGAAGGAACAAACCTGGCAGAGAAAAGAATGGTAAATATGCCAGCAAATTATGTTTTAATTCCGTGCAATTTATTTTAAGTAAGTTACAATTATAACAATGACCATACAATAATCCATTTTGGATTGGATTAAATTTGGTATATATGTAGAATATACCCTGGATTGAGACATAGGATAATTTTTATCCCGATAAAGTGAGTAGTTCGCGCGGGATAAACGAATTACCCAGATAAAGATATTCCACGTAGGCGAGCCGCGGGCGGAAAGCCAGTCTTTAATAATTAAGGGTTGGAGGCTGGTTGTTTTTAATATACCATTGTGACGACCTGTTTGGTGTAGTGGTTAAAAACTCTGCTGCTGTACCAAAAGGTTGTGGGTTCGAGTCCCGCTAGGGGCATATGGTTGTATGATGAATACACTATTAACACTATTACCTTTTCGTTCACCTTTCCATACGTTTCATTTAGTGACAATGCAAGACTTATCGCTCGTCAATGGTCTTTTTATAGTCATGAATGCGGGATAATTGAACATGACTAAGGCCCATATTACAGAATGTTACTCAAGCAGAGATCTCAGATTGAGGACAGTTAAAAAGTGACAGCTTTATGTATTTTGTATAGCGTTTTAGTTTAGGCGACCTGTTTGGTGTAGTGGTTAGCAACTCAGACCACTATACCAAAAGGTTGCGGGTTCGAGTCCCGCTAGGGGCATATGGTTGTATGATGAATACAGACATGTGTTCCCGAGTTATGGATGTTTTTCATTTATATATGTATTTATTTACAAAAAAAATGAATTTGTGTAGTTTATCAACCATCTGGTATCTATAATACAAGCCTAGTTGCTTAGTGTGGAACTAGATGGCGCTGTGTGCACGTGCAAAAAGATATTTATTTATATTATTGTGTTACTTCCTTTTACAGATCCCAATAGAAATTGGACAAGTCCAGAGTCTTCTCCCAGCAGTAGCTTTAGGAGTGAGCAAGAGAACAATGGTAAATATCTCTTTCTTTCTTCCAAGTTAACAGTGAGACAAAGTGTGATGGAGGTATGTAGGTACCTCCCTCCGCATTTTGACGCAGGCGTACGTCACTGACAAGGAAATGTGAAGATGGTGGATACAACTGAGTCCCCTAATTTGAAATGAGCTTCGTGAGGGCGTTACAGGGGGCGTGACTTAGGCAGTGTGGTTGTCTCTTGTTGGTATCCATTTTTTTTTTTTTTATACGAGAGAGCGGCAAACGAGCATGCGGGTCACCTGATGGAAAGTGATCACCGCCGCCCATGGACACCCGCAACACCAAAAGTGTCACAGATGCGTTGCCGGCCTTTGAGGAAGGTGTAGGCTCGTTTCTTGAAGGTTCCAATGTCGTACGCGTTCGGGAACACCGCTGCCGGAAGTCCGTTCCACAGGGTGGTCGTACGTGGTAAGAAGTTTCTTGAGAAACGTACAGTGGTAGACTTCCACTCATCCAGGTGATGTGGATGGAGATTTAATTTTCGGCGAGAAGTGTATCGGTTAAATTGAGCAGCGGGTATTAGCTCGAACAGTTCTTCAGAACACTCCCCATGAAATATGCGATAGAGAATGCAGAGGGACGCGACGTCTCTTCGCAACGCCAGGGGATCCAGTCGGTCAGTGAGACTCCCTTGGCCGACAATTCGGACTGCGCGACGTTGAACGCGGTCAAAAGGAAGAAGCTGGTACTGAGGTGCCCCAGCCCATAGGTATAGAATAATACTCCACGTGCGGCCGAACTTGCGAACAAAGGGTAATTGCCGAGACGGATGAAAAAATGTGGGACGTACAAGCAGGATTTAGAAGAGGAATGGGATGTATGGATCAGGTCTTTTCCTTGCGATGCATAGCCGAAAAATTCCTGTCAAAAGACCAAAAAGTCTATTGCGCTTTCGTGGATTTGGAAAAGGCCTATGACAAAGTGATGAGGAATGAATTGTGGTCAGCATTGTCTATGTATGGGGTAGACAGCAACTTGATACGAGCACTGAAATCACTTTATGAAGATTCCAGTGCTTGTGTCAGGATTAATGGGGCGTATACTAAATGGTTTAGCATCGAGAAAGGTGTTAGACAGGGTTGTGTTGCGTCCCCATGGCTGTTTAACTTATTCATGGACAGTTGCCTGCAAATATTGAAAGAGTATGAATGTGGATTGAGAATGAATGGGTTACTCGTCAAATATCTCCTCTATGCCGATGATCAAGTAATCCTTGCGTCGTCCCAAGAGGAGTTACAAGAGATGGTAACACTTATGAATACGGCTTTGAAAGAAAAAGGAATGAAAGTCAATGTGATTAAAACGAAAGTTATGGTATTTGAGAGAGGGGTATGTATGACGGATTGCAATATTTTGATAGACAGAGAAAAAGTGGAGCAAGTGCGTGAATTTGTGTATTTGGGTTCACTGTTTACAAGGGATGGTAAGTGTGAGAAGGACATCGAAAGAAGAGTGAATGCCGGAAATCAGGTAAATGGAGCACTGCATGCCTTTATGAGGAGCCAGAATGTGTCCAAAAAAGCTCGTCTGGCTGTTCATGGCGGGGTGCTGGTTCCAACATTGACTTACGGGAGTGAATGCTGGGTAGGGCAAAAGAAGAATGAAAGTAGAATAAATGCAGTGGAAATGAGATCATTGAGAAGTATGAATGGGGTGACTCTGAAAGATAAAATCAGAAATAGTGTAATTAGGGAGTTAAGCAGTGTGAATGAAGATGTAGTGACAAAGATTGAAAAAGGTATGCTGAGATGGTTTGGACATGTGGAGAGGATGAATGAAAGAAGACTTACGAAAGAGATATACAAAGCGAATGTGGATGGTAGTGTTGGTAGGGGAAGACCACGGCGAACGTACCATGATCAAATCGGGGACGTCTTAAAGAAAGGCCAAGTCAAGAGTACCCTAAACCGACGAGCATGTATGAACAACCTTATGAGAGTGAAGGAAGCAGAAGAGGTGTGTCAGGATCGTAGCAAGTGGAAGTCTGTGGTCTCTGCCTACCCCAATGGGAAACAGGCGTGACATTATGTATGTATGTATGTAGTTACTTGGTGTTTTTTTTATGCACGACGGGTTCATACTTGGCCTCAATCACACCTGATGTTAAGTGGAGATGAGGTTGAAGGTGGAAGCGTACTGACCCGGAAACCCGAACACATTTGGGGGACTGGCTATCTTATCCCTGACAACCGGAACACAACAATGCTATTAACATTGCTGCTTGGCGGCAGATTTAGATAAGATGGTGGTAGCTAGCCACCAAACTAACCGAGTACTTAAACACGTACCCCGCTGGGGATCGAATCTGCGAGCTCCGAATCAAAGTCAAAGTCAATGCTTTATTTTGTAGGTACACACTTAAAATAGTCAATAAATCGTAAACTGAATGTTGTTTACATTGAGCCACAGAGGCAGTTAAACTAGTGTGGAGCTAGATGGCGCTGTATGTATCATCATCAGCCCGTAAACATCCCACTGCAAGGATATAGGCCTTCCCTCGTATAATGAGCGAGTATGGGCCATAGTCCACCACGCTGACCTAATCGATGGACTTCACATGCCCTTGAATTTTTATTTCTCAGACATGCAGGTTTCCTTCACCGTTTAAGAGCAGTCGGATAAATGCACATAAGTAATTAAGTTTAATGGCCTGCATGAGAATCGAACCAGGGCCTCCCAAATTGGGAGACCGCGTCTTAACCGCTGAGCCACCGACGCTCTTCTGCTTCACTGTATTTTCAAATGTTACTCCCTTATAAAACTACTTTATTCTCGAAAAGCGTATACTGCTGAATTCCCCACATTTATAATAAGATTCCAAAATTGATTAGGGAAGCGCCTGATTTACCTGTATTTAAGAGGAAACTGCTTGATCTGTTGGCCCAAAAATGTTATTACAGCTTACACGAATTCTTAGATGACAAGTCCATATAATTGTGTTGTAACCAACATATGTAATGTATTTTATTTGACTTAGAGAAATTGTATTAATAAATTAAGTAAAGTTTTTTTTTAAATTGTAACTGCTAAAATATTGTATGCCTTTACGGCGGAACACAGCGCTCTAAGGATATTGTAAGACCAAATGCTACCTGTGATTCACAATAAATGTACTTTGACTTTGACTTTGACTGTATGTATATCGAAGGATATTTATATCCTGTATGCACATTGTCTTTGCTGTGTATCACGGGTATATAATACTCACTGTATATAATAAGGCGTCTCCTGGATGTCCGTCTCTGCGTGCGCCCGCGTCAAACATTAGGAGACTTAAATGCTATTGTATGCTTACGGACATTACTATAGGGACTAGACCTCTCCCCCAGGTAACCCGGCCGCGGAGGAGTACGGGCCGGTGGACGAGGCCGAGCAGACCATCCCTCAGTTCAACGTTATCAAGTCAACCAAGTTTTTTGAAGTCGGAGACAATGGTATGTTGTTTTGTTTCATTACTTTATATTTTTCAATACAGCATCGTGATGTTTCAAGTTTTTTTTTATGCACGACGGGTTCGTGCTTGATCTCAATCACGCCTGATGTTAAGTGAAGATGAGGTCGAAGGTGGAAGCCCATTTGGGGGACTGGCTATCTTATCTCTGACAAATGGAACACAACAATGCTATTAACATGCTGATTGGCGGCAGATTTAGATAAGATGGTGGTAGCTAGCCAGGCGGACATTTAAAATGCCCTACCACCAACCAAACCGAGTACTTAAACATGTACCCCGCTGGGGATAGAACCCGCGACCTCCGAATCGTAAACCCAATGTTGTTTACATTGAGCCACGGAGGCGGTTAATCTGTTGTGTTAAACATGTTAACATAGTTAAACATGGTTGTCCGGGAGACACTACAAGTGATAAGACCGCCTTTGTACATATGCGTAAATTGTTTCATGTAAATTTCTTTTATGTTGTGTACATCTCTTCCCAAAATAATTTCATCAAAAGTTTTACATAAAATCAAAATCAAAAAATCAAAATGATTGTTCGCTCATTCACAACTTTGACTGTGCTACATTTTACCCGACTGCGTGAGAAGGAAGGATAATGTTGTTCTTGTGCAGCTTAAACGGCTCCACCGATTTTGAAGTGAAAGCTGTCGTTGAAATCGTCTTGATCCCTAGAGTCTCATAGGATACTTTTTTTTGATAAAAAAACCAACGTGGCAAAATATAAAATATACTCTCGGGTTTTGAAATATTTAAATCCAAGGATGTTTCTAAATGACAACCTGTTTAGTGTAGTGGTTAGAAACTCTGACCACTATACCAAAAGGTCGCGGGTTCGAATCCCGCTAGGGGCATGTTTGTATAATGAATACGGACACGTGTACCCGACTTATGAATGTTTTCACTTAACAAAAAAAAATGTATTTATGTAGTATATCAACCATCTGGTATCCACAAGACAAGCCTATTTTTTATTTATTTATTGGGTCTTTACCTATGAAATTGGAGTTTTTTTTCTTCGTTAATCATATGTACCAATTCCTGCGATTTTCAAAGCTATATCCAAATTTGTTTTTTATTTGGAAAATGGAATATTATTTGCAAGGTTTCACATGAAATATTTTTTAATTTCTGGGCTAAATCACATAATAAAAAAAATTTGAACAGAGCTCTTTTCATATGCTTCCCATAATCATTTCTTAGATTCGCTGAAACTTTTATAAAGCGGTTACTTTTAAAAATTAACGCTGCCTATATTTAACTTAATGTTATCCGATAATACACACAAAGTTTAGCTAAATTTGGATTTGCCGTTCCCAAAAAAAAAAAAAAACAAAAATGTTTGTATGGAGAAAACAGTCTTAATGAAATTCTTCATACAAAACGCCAATTTCATAGGTAATTACCTAATATAACACCCACTGTCGACCGACAGTGACGACCGATTGGTGTAGTGGATAGTGACCCTATCAGCAAAACCAACGGTTGCGGGTTCGAATCCCGCGACGGGTAAATGTTTGTGTGATGAATATGAACATTAATTCCTGAGTCATGGATGTTTATATAAATATTTATGTATGTTTATCCGTTATCTAGTATCCATAGCACAAGCTTTGCTTAGTTTGGGACTAGATGATTGGTGTAAGTGTCCGAAATATTTATTTATTATTTATTACTGTCAGGTATAAGTCTGTACCGCACGCGGGGCCGGAACCGCGGCGTCCTGGTGCTCTTCTCCTACATCACGTACCGGGCTGACTTGGAGAAGTACCGCCGCGGGGCCAACGTGGACGCGACCAACCTGCGATATCTCTTCTCGGAGCTCGGCTTCAAGGTGCTCTCCTACTCCAACCTGTCGCGGAGCGTAAGTGTCTCTCATTCTGTTACGGCCTGCTTGGTTAGAAAATCTGACCACTATACCAAAAGGTCGCCGGTTCGAATCTCGCTAGGGGCATATGTTTGTATGAAATCAAAATCAAAAATATTTTATTCAATGTAGGATACAAAAATATCACTTATTGAAAGTCAACATGCTATTTTTCTTTTTTTAACTACATCGCTTCACAAGGTGTTATGGTTAGGGAGAAGAAGCGACAAGAAACTGCGCAACAACACATCTTTTCAACTAGTCTCCATCCTTACAACAATACTACATCTTATATTACATATTACAAAACAATAGCAAATAACATAACGACCAGCTAACACCAGACCTCCTTATCGCCTAAATAATCATCTATCCTGTAATAACCCTTCTTACACAGAGTTTCTTTAATGTGGCGTTTAAATTTCTGCTCTGTTAAACTCAGTACATGTTCTGGTATTTTATTGTAAAAGCGTATGCTGTGTCCCACAAAGGATGTGCTAACTTTGCTAAGTCTAAATTCTGGAATTTCAATTTTATTTTTGTTTCTAGTATGATGTAGTATGATGAATAAATAATAAATAAATATACTTACACATACACACAGCGCCATCTAGTTCCACAGTAAGCAACTATATGCTTATTTTGTGGATACCAGGTGGTTGATATACTACATTAATACTTATTATAAATGAAAACATCCATAACTCCGGCGCACATGTTCGTATTCATCATACAAACATATGCCCCTAGCGGGATTCGAACCCGCAACCTTTTGGTACAGTGGTCAGAGCCGCCAACCACTACACCAAATAGATCGTCAGAATATGAACTGTGTTTCCGAGTTTTGGATGTTTTTCATTTATTTATAATGTATTTGTGTAGTTTATCAACCAACTGGTATCCATAATACAAGCTAGTTGCTTAGTGTGGAACTAGATGGCGCTGTGTGTATGTGCAAAGATATTTTTTATTCAGGTAATGTGGCAAAGGACTCTCCAACCTCCCATGGTCGTATCAACCTTCTTGGTTATGCGGGCCGAATCGATGAGAGGTGTGTCCAGTACTTGCTCGGGGCTCTTTTCCCAGTATCACACTTGTAAACTATTGAATTTCGTAAATTTTTTGAAGCTTGACATACTGTTATGGGCTTGCTATTTACAGTCGGCCGCCAGATCATTCCTCGTCTCCTATCCCTCCTCTATCTCGAGCCGATTACGCTTCCGGTGCCAAGCGGGTGCAAATCTTCTGATATAATAATAATAAATAAATAAATACCAACTAAATCACAAATACAAAAAGACCTACTTATAATTGTTGAACAAAAAGAGAGGATGATTATTCTTAATACAAATGCAATAACCATAGATAACTTTCTAACTAACAATACAAAAACACTTTATTGCACAATAGATACTAAGTACAGTTTCAGAAAAGTGGTAAGAGTAGAATGTACAATTTGGCGACCTTATCACTAAAAGCGACCTCTTCCAGGCAACCTTTGGGTATAAAGACAGTACATTTGAAATAGATAGGTTGTGCGGTATTAAATAGGGATGCAGACTAAACCTAACCATAGATAACAGATAAAAGTGATATCTTTCACAGGACACAGAGGAGACCCTATCCAACTTGAAGTTTGGTATCTGCGGCGACCGGCCCGAGACTGTGTTCATAGTGTTCTCGTCGCACGGCTACCAGCGCTACGGGTCTGGCGACTACGATATACGGTGTTCGGACAACGGCCTCATCTCCTTCACCCAGATCATGGAGTACTTCAGCAACGACAAGTTCACTGCTCTCGCCGGCGTGCCCAAGGTGTTCATCTTCCAGTCGTGCCGGTAAGTCACCGTTGCCGATGCGTGGTGTCCACCCGTGAGAACCTCCGCAGATTACGCATTCTACTTTTTTATACAGACAGTAAAAAAGTAAAAAAAAAAAAAAAAAAAAAGTGCAGGCAAATTACCTTACAATAAGCAGACCAACTTCAACAGAACAGAATCATGTAAAACAGAAACTTATTAATAAAGCTTATTATAAAATATCAGACTATTTAGATGATAAGCATTCATGGACATAACCAGCTCATTCGCATAACCAGGCTATTTCACAATTAAAATGAAATATTATTAGTTAGGGTTAGTTAGGTTGCATTGGATACTATCGAGGAGTCCCACGTAGCCCTCTACGATATTGCCCGTATCCTAGTGATCCCTCAGTGGTACGACTCACCTTGGAACGCCACCATCACCTGAAAATCTAATATATGTCAAAAACTATAGCATCATTTACGAAAAATAGACATAAAAATAATGTCATTACAAGGAATAAACATAAAATTTCAAGACACATAAGTCGCCTCCGCAAAGTCAGCAATTCATCAAAGGGTTATTTATATATACGCTTTTTCAATAACGTTCCTGTTGATATACAAAAATCTTCCTTTCAATAAATTTAAATATTCTCTATAACAGAAACTGAATAAGTAAGCCTATTATAAAATATCAGACTATTTAGATAATAAACATTATTGGACATAACCAGCTCGTTCGCTTGCGTTACACAATTAATTATGCAACATTATTGTGCCTTTTTCAGTAGCTTTAGAAATACAAAAAATAGAGCATTTTTCACTTTGACAAGAACTCCACGACCCAGAAACTCTGCTCAGTGCGAGATAGATCGCCGCCCAACTTGCCCGGGCTGAATAAATACTGGGATCACCGTCGCTGCCTCTTTTACGTCTCTGCAACATCAACTCTACACACCTGCTACCAACATCCAACTAAGAAACTCTGTCTGCTATACCAGAAGGTCGCGGGTTAGAATTCCGCTAGGGGCATAAATTTGTATGATGAATGCAGACAATGTGTTCTCGAATTATGGATGTTTTTCATTTATGTATTTGCCGTAGACAGCGATAAATTATTTCAATAATGAAATGAGTATCATAATACGCGGTTTGCAATGGGAAGGTGGCCTGGTGGCCTGGTGGCGATGGTGTCGCCGGAAATGGCGCGGTGACGGAACGGAATGTGAATACGTTGTCGATTCGCTTATAGTAGCTTGCAATAATATTGGCATTGCCCGAGCCACCCTTTACCATGCGACTGGCACCGTCCCGGTCGCTAGCAACGCCCACCCACACGCCCATCTACGACATATTTATATAAAAAAAATGTATTTGTGTAGTTTATCAATCCATAATACAACAATGAATGTTGTGTTGTCGGCAGGGGCTCCAACAGGGTGCACCCGCTGCCGGCGCTGGGCGGCGTGCCGCACGACGGGGCGGGGGCCGGCTCCTCGCCCCCGCGCCGCGCCGAGCCGCTCCCCAGCAACAGGACCTACTCCGACATCCTCATCGCGCACTCCACGCTGCCCGGTCAGTAGCCTCATCGACACCTGATTCGCATCGCTTTCGGTTGGTGCTAGGGCACTTTTAAATGTCCGCCTGGCTAGCTACCACCATCTTATCTAAAACTGCCGCCAAGCAGCAATGTTAATAGCATTGTTGTGTTCCGGTTGTCAGAGATAAGGTAGCCAGTTCCCCAAATATTTGGGTTTCCGGGTCAGTACGCTTCCACCTTCAGCCTCATCTTCATTTAACATCAGGTGTGATTGAGGTCAAGTGCCAACCCGAAAAATAAGCTTTCCATTGCTCCAATCGCCACACTCCGCAGGTTTTTGGGAGCTCCGCACCGTTGACGCTGCAGCTTATCACTAGTATAATATTGGTGCTATTGAGCGCACTATCCCTTAGTCGCCTTTTACGACACCCACGGGAGGAGACGAGTTTTTATTGTACATAGACATACAGCGCCATCTAGTGCCACACAAAGCAACTATAGGCTGGTATTATGGATGAATAAAAGATTGTTGATGTACTATACAAATACATTTTTTTTGTATTATTCCTTGAGACCTGACCAGAAGTTTTTGGGCATCCGTTCTTTTATCCTAGTGCATTGACAGATGTCTACGGGCTCACGGATACGTAAGTATATGTGGTAGAAGATTTTCATTTCTGAGGCACTATGGAGAATTTCATGGAGCTTCGGTGGCTCAGTAGTTAAGACGCGGTCTCCCAATTTGGGCGGTCCTAGTTCGATTCTCAGGCAGGCCATGTACCAATGAGTTTTTAAATTCTATTTCATTACTTATATGCATTTACCCGACTGCTCTTAAACGGTGAAGGAAAACATCGTGAGGAAACCTGCATGCCTGAGATATAAAAATTGTAGGGTATGAGAAGTCCTCAACCCGCTTTGGGCCAGCGTTGTAGACTATGGCCCATATTATACGAGGGATGTATATGGGCTGAGATAATGACGATGGGGGATTTATAAATGATTTTTAGTTTCATTAACCTTCGAAAACATCTTCTACTGTCTAAAATTATATGTCCTGCTTATCCATATGAAATTCAGAATCGGTATATTTACATCGAAGGTGTCGAACTTTTTACCTTTAATGGAATGTCATGAGGAAAGTTTATGAGAAATTTAGTCGTAAATGCCATACAACCTGTCTCGGCGATCGCAGATGGTTGAGGGCCTCACATTAATAGCACTGTTGCTTGTTAATTTGTCTTATGTTCTGATTATTTATGACTCGATAAATCATTTAGTCTTGATAACTTTATTTTTTATAATATCTCTTCACGCAGGCTACGTGTCATCCCGCGACCCAAAGTTAGGCTCGTGGTACATCCAGGCGCTATGCACGGTGTTCGCTGCGCAGGCGCACGCTCGGCACGTGGAGGATCTGTTCAAGTTGGTCGACGAACGCCTGCGCACCGATTACATGACGCAGACTTCCTCCGTCGAGCAATGGGGCTTCAACCGCCGCCTGTATCTTCACCCTGGGCTGTATGAGGACTGACGGTGAGGGGTTGTGAAATGGATCTTGAGTGTGAAAACAGGGATAGCGAACTGTGAATCGAATAGAAAGGAATCTCAAATCACAACGGAATATTGGACTCAGTGAATGGTTGCTAGCAAATTCTCAATTTCTTCCGCGCTGGCCGACAGTAGACTATTTCGACGAAGTGCGTTAAATACTGTGATAAGCTGAACGTTGTTCGGAGTGTGTGTAAGTAATATTAAGAATTCGATGTGCTATGTAATGAGTTGGTGATGTAATTGGACTTTGGGAGTATGACGTATTTAGATGACATAATTGTGTGTTTGAAGAACACATTCGAACAGTGTGCGAAGTGCGAGTTTTGTCTCGTTTTTAACTTTACCATCGCGTTCGCGTTTACGCTAAAAGTATCTATGAAAAAAATAGTTTTGCAAACTATCCGCTAGAGGCGCTGCACATTTCTTCATACAAATCGTCACGTAAATGTGAACGCGGTAGTAAAGTTAAGTCGAAACAAAACTCACACTCCGCCCTCTGGTCAATGTGCGCCTGCGCAAGAAGTACGTCGCGCAGACCTCCGCCGTTGAGGAATGGGGCTTCATACGTACGCCTCTATTTGTCCCCAGATTTGTTTGAGGACTTACGGAGTCGTTGAGAGAGGTGGAGACCGTGAGAGACACGGTGTAAACGAGAATAGCGCTTAATACTCACTTTATAAGTCAGAGATTTGATATAAGTACACAGAAGCCACAAAACTGATCCATTGAAGCATTAAGGTAATGGGGATCACGCACCGGCATGCGCAGCGTAGGACGTCCACGACGACGGAATGAAGGCCGTAAGTCGCTGGATGCAATCGGCTTCCAATTGGTAGCTTTGGAAGGTATGATTAGCAGACGTCCTGTGGTTAATAATGGTGATGCCAGAAGTGATTGTGAACAATGTATTAATTGATGAATGCCATTCATCATACTGTGACAACCCAAACGCTGTGTGATAAAATGTTATACTACATCTCTTCGTAATCGTTGTCTGACAGTATGGCTTTAACCAAGGTTCGAAGGTTATGCCATACCTGAGAAGTATGAATACATACGCAGATGGTTAAATTAGCCATGGAATTCTTAAGCAGATCGTAATTGGTGCTCACAGCTGGTTAGTTAGGTTGCTTTGGATACTATCGAGGAGTCCCATGTAGCCCTCTATGCGCTCCCCCCTGTTTCTTATAATACAAGAAATGTCCGTCATACATTACGGATATTGCCCGTACCCTAGTGAGCCCTCAGTGGTAAGCTGACTTTATAAAAAAAATCGAAATTTGTCACAACATATCATAATTTGTAAGTACACCCGTTTTGAAGATACATAATGTCACGACCGTTATCCCAATTGGGGTGGTCACTGACCATGTTTGGGATATCACTACATCCCAAACATTAATGTATGGGTGTTCCACCTGCTTGAAAATGTACGGTAACCTAATCTGTGACAGGTGGTGAGCCCATCGCCATTGAAACGTGCAAGTCTATAGATGTCTTTGGTGTAAAGACCCTTAGTCGCCTTTTACGACACCCACGGAAAGAGATGGGTTAGTTCTATCCCGTTTAGATATACGGATGATTTGCGACTGTACATCGATCTATATAAAAATGTGTTATCAGATGTTCTCAAGGACCTGTTCGTTTGGAAATATTAAGTTGGCTATGCCAGGATGAACGCTAATCTTGACACGGCTTCTAATATCCCTGACGTCTACGTTATACACCTGCACATCTGCTGTGTGAATGTGGCCCGCTAATGCGTAAACGCAATATCCACCTGGGCAGCCACTTATTACACCCGGATGAGATAAAAACCATCGGTGCCAGGAAAATTATCCAATTCCTCAAAGAGGCAAACCTGAGCAACGAACTGTAGGTTAGTGGCGATCACAATAGATCGGCAACGGTCGCAGTGATACAGGTCTCCGTTGACCTGCAACAGCCACATACACATACAATACAATACAATCCCTGACGTAAGGTCTAATTCTTCTTTTTTGTGACTTCGTATCGTCAAATTATTGGTGTTATCACATCTTCGCTAGGCGATTTGGAATATACAAGGTGGATATCGAGACGGACCCCTCATTTTGGCATGGCTACCAATACAGCACTTTATCTTCTTAATGGCTGACCGACAAAATTATGATATCTTGTGACAATTTACTATAAAAGATTTGTGGATTCGCGATGATATGATGGGGGTATGGAGATGAGCCATACCCAACAGTGGGGACGCAAAGCTGTAGATGGTTGTGTTCTTTGGTAGGTTTACCATATTAATTAATTTATCGCTTGTACGTATAACAACGAACATTTTATAATTATACTATTTAAGGAGAATGCATTTGACCAACATAATATAAATACTGTGATAATACGAATGTTGTTCAATGTCCTGTGATATTGGTGTTGGTATAGAATAGGTACCAAACGGTACATAATTGTTTGCTATTGACGTAATTAATTCCCTTTTGTCTTACACTGACGAGAATGTTAGACAACAAATTACTTGTCGCAATAGTTCGCGTGTAATGTACTACGAATCGGTATGTAAATCGATTAGCAAGCCATGATCAGTACAGGTAGTAGTCCGACTGCATTGCTCAATTGCTTTGGGAATTGTAATCGTTTATCACGTCAATGCATTGTCCTTGCCATATCGTAAGACAATGACAAGACGGACAAAGACAATGCATTGCTATCGCTATACCTTTGAGTCAGGCGGTAGAGCTCCAGCCTACGTAACATGACATCATTTGTCGCGCGCGACGTCGGAGTGAGAGTGGGATAGTTGTATATTTCGTCCAAGCGAATGAGCAGGACAATTATTATCTCGCGCGACATAAACGTTTATCGTGCTTGTCATGGTACGGGGGCTGAACTTTCGCAATAGATCTGCTGTCGTTTCAGTTGAATCATGTCTAAACGGCAAAACCCTAGGACTGCATGTAAAAAGCCATTTTTATATAAGTGAATGATTGAATAATGTACTTAAAATAATTGTAATTGATTAAATAGTATATTTCAATACAAGTGCGGAAAGCCTGTCATTGCAAACGCAAAGAGTTCCGACAAATGTCACCCGAGCCGAGGCGCAGCCGAAGGTGAGGGTTGACAGTCGGAACGAGTTGCAATGACGGTTCCGCACGTGTACTGAACGACTATTTTTAATACAGTTGCGAAAAAATTAAGCAATTTAATAAAATAATAAAATTTTTGGAAAATGGCGCCAACCGTAAAAGAATACAAGCAGAGACTATGGCAGTATACGTCATACAGCCAACTTTTTTATATTTATAAATTTAATTTGGCCGATACTAATATTAATTTAATGTTTAAATTTCAATTAAAATTACTTTTAAATCTGATATTGAAACAAATTAGTAGCTTTTTTTAGAAATATTTGCATAAATCATAAAAAAAACTTCTATGAATTTTTTTAGTAAAAACTTCATGGTTGGTTTTTTCTTTTTAATAGACATTATTTTGACAGTTTGCAAAGAAAAAGCACTAGTTCGGGAAATCCCACTTCCCGCACGCTATACGTCCCTGCAATATGCCACTTTTTGAGCAACTGTATTAAAAAATATTTTCTTAAGTATTTAAAGCTGGTTTTATACGTACATAATTTTATGTATCACCAGCAGCTGAAAGTATACCCTCAGGTCCTTAGCGCGCTAGATCTACGATCTTTGGGTAGTGGTTGTCTGAACGTGACATTTTGATACTTTGTCTTTTTTTTTCTGCACAACGGGTTAGCACTTGACCTCAATCACACCTGATGTTAAGTGAAGATAAGGCCGAAGGTGGTAGCGTACTGACACGGAAACCACAACTTATTTGGACTGGCTATCTTATCTCTGACAACCGGAACACAACAATGCTATTAACATTATTGGTAAGCAATTTTTGGACGTTAAATACGACTATTGACCGGCCATTCTGATGGTCGCTACTATTCGTCGGGAGGTTCTGTGTTTATTATTATTTTTATAGACAAAATTGCTATTTGGAATAGTTTAGTCGTACTGTCAAGTATTCAATAGATCGGCACTAATTCATTAGGATCTTGTACAGTAGGAGACTTGTAATTTATCTTCCATGTGTCTTTAAAGTCGATACAAATTACTAAATGTATTCTATGCAGATATGTCATCGTTCCTCAATCTATAATCTCGTCCCTAATAACCACGCTCAAGTTATAATCTCTTAAAATTAGTTGAAAAGGGATGGATAGTCTTATATTTGCTGCGAGACAGAAATAGCATTAATAATCGAACTTTCTTTTTTTTATGATTGACTGAAATCGCGTTTGACCACAATCTCACCTGATGGAAGTGACGATGTGGTCGAAGATTAAGCACGCGATCCCAGTAAATGCCTATTCACTCTGCTCTTGAAGATCACCCAAGGTTGTAGGATTCAGGAAAGACTTCGTTCTGCAATAAGTACGAGGGTCGGGGCCTCTTATGTATTAAGCTTGTGGCCCCCTACTATAAATGTGTTTAATTATTGATTATTCATAGTGTTTTAATTAAGAAAAAGCCGACTGATTGTTACTTTATGTTTAAAATTCTGTGGAATATTATTGGCTTCCTAAAAAGTATAGTTTAAGTATTTTAATATAATAAAGTTGTTGATATCCCTAATACAATAAAATAAAATTATTCTACATTTTAATGTGATAAAGAATGCGCTAACTTAAGCGCAGGGTACACCGAGAACGAAGCGAACTGTCAGTTTGATTTGTTACTTCGGCCTTCCTACAGTTCAGGTTTTCGCCTATTTACATGATCCTTCGAGCCGGATATCTAGTTCCACACTAAGCAACTAGGCTTGTATTATAGATACCAGATGGTTGATAAACTACACAAATAATTTTTTTTTGTAAATTAATACATATATAAATGAAACACATCCATAACTCGGGAACACATGTCTGTATTCATCATACAAACATATGCCCCTAGCGGGATTCGAACCCGTGACCTTTTGGTATAGCACCACTACACCAAACAGGTCGTTTTTGGATCCCGGTTCGACTGGAATATCGTCCATTTGACTTTAGTTTCTGGTGTGAATCCACTTCGTTTAGCTAGCATAGCTGTCATAGTTGCTTGTCATAGAAGCTAAACGACCTTTGCTTCATTTCCTTCGTTCCCGGGGTGACCTGAGCTTAACACTTGTCACACTGAAGCCACAAGGCATACACATATATATTCTATAAAGGTAATTAACATATTTAGTCATAATCAGCCTCCAGGTTGAGAAACGATGATGTAAGTTATTGCTCATATTTTTATAGTAAATTTTTATAACTTTTTTATCGAAATGTTATCGAATAAAGACTTGTAAATACAGCTGTATTGTTTTTTTTTACTATCCGAGACCAAAGTCTACCCATTTGCTCCCAATTGCCGTGTATAATTACGCTGAAGAAACTGCACCAAAGTTTTGAAATTTAATTAAACATGACATAAAAGAGTACGTAACAGAGTTTATAGTGAACTATTTATATACTGGTTAAGTTTTTTTACCGAAAGGAAAAAATAGGGCATATTAGCTAAGTGAAATAGAATAAATAAATATCCTTAGACATACACACAGCGCCATCTAGTTCCACAGTAAGCAACTATATGCTTGTGTTGTGGATACCAGATGGTTGATATAATACATAAATACATTTCTTTTTGTAAATAAATACTTATTCTAAGATATTTAAATGCACCTTCCTTATAAGCGTATTTGATTGATTGATTGATAAATACTTATTATAAACATCCATAACTCGGGTACACATGTCCGTATTCATCACACAAAATGCGTCTAGCGGGATTCGAACCCGCAACCTTTTACTAATAACCAAACAGGTCGCCAATAGAAGGCATTGGCATAGGTAGTTTTTAATTATTTTTTTTCTAAACTATCCTCGAATAAAGTTTGTGTCATTTGACGGTCGCGTTTATAGCTTAATCATTACCATCATTAATGAGTTCTAAATAAATTTCGCATGACAGGAACCCTACGAATCCCGCCAGTCGCACATCAATCACCAGCCAGCGCGTGCGCCGCTGGTCGTGAAAAAAATAATTAAACTACCTATGCTAATAACTTCTATTTCACTTACCTAATATGCCCAATTTTTCCTTACGGTAAAAGAACTCGTCCTTAGATCGCTAATGCGGTTAAAGGCATGAAAGTCTTATTTCTTTAGTTGGTAGTATCGTGCACCCTACCTGTTTTTCTACCTACAAATGTCCCATGGCTGTGGGTTGTCTGGAAGCGCTTTTAGTGATAAGACCGCCTAATTGTGTTCTTTTTTTTTTTATATGAGAGAGCGGCAAACGAGCATGCGGGTCACCTGATGGAAAGCAATCACCGCCTCCCATGGACACCGGCAACACCAAAAGGGTCACAGATGCGTTGCCGGCCTTTGAGGAAGGTGTAGGCTCGTTTCTTGAAGGTTCCAATGTCGTGCTCGTTCGGGAATACCGCTGCCGGAAGTCCGTTCCACAGGGTGGTCGTACGTGGTAAGAAGGTTCTTGAGAAACGTACAGTGGTAGACTTCCACTCATCCAGGTGATGTGGATGGAAATTTAATTTTCGGCGAGAAGTGTATCGGTTAAATTGAGCAGCGGGTATTAGCTCGAACCGTTCTTCAGAACACTCCCCATGAAATATGCGATAGAGAATGTAGAGGGACGCGACGTCTCTTCGCAACGCCAGGGGATCCAGTCGGTCAGTGAGACTCTCTTGGCTGACAATTCGGATTGCGCGACGTTGAAATTGTGTTCTATTGTTATCATCAAGGATTATTGTAAATTATTTAGCGCAATAAAGAGTATTTGTATTTGAAAGTATGCATTACACCCTGTGGTGACGTAAGGCACGGTGCTAAACCATACAGTAAGATGATGAAGATGATAATTAATAGTCTGCTGTCCAATATATTGATTTAAGGGGCTACCAGAGTGAACTAAGCAGACCTATTCTATCTCCGTATGACAAATGCAGACAAGCTATAGACTATTTTTTTTATTATTATGAATTTTGATTATATTATATACTTTTGGATAAGAGGAAAACATAATTGGAGCAAGTTTTCTCGATAGATTTTTTTAGCAAAGTAGACTCTGTTTTTACACATATTGGCTCAGAACTCGGAAATAGAAACGGCTTTAGATATAATTTTTTGCTAACTAAAACATTATAAGCATTATCAAAATTAAGTAAGAGGAAAAAATATTCCGCCCACTCACTTTTATTTTCTAGCCATTTTCTTATTTGGCGCTTACGTCGTTTAAAATAAGCGCATGCTTTCTTCGTTTCTCACGTACGAGTGTATATAGTGTGCCCACTCAAACCCTTTCCCGTCAGTTACTCGTGACTACTGTCAACGTCGGACCTGTGTCACATGTTTCTAGCGCTTGCGCACGATAAATTATTTTAATAGTGTCTTAATAATCGAGTTTGGTAACGAAAAAAGGTATTGAAAAATTATTTTTATTTATTATTGATTATTTTGGTACTATAATTATGTTAACTTTAATATATATCTATTGATTTGTAGCAAAAATGGTAAACAAAAAGAGGAAAATAATGTTGCTAAAAGATCGATTGAATTACTGGCGAATTTTAAGATGAGAGAAAAACGTAAGTACCTACCTATCTATTATTATTGTGATTTTTTTTTATTCAAAGTTACATAACAGTTACAAAGTTACAAGAAGTTACAAAGTCATAAACAAATATTATTTGCCCAGTTTAGTACAACGAAACTATAGCCGTATTTCGCCACTTGCTCTAATAAGTAGATTGGACGAACGTCTAGTACTCCGCCTGTTTTTACGCAGTAAATCCACAAGACTTTGGTTCGAACCCTGCTAAATTGTTATTTTTCGAATTGGTTTTTGTTTATTTTTATTTTGTTTTAGGCTTAAGAAATGAACGAATTTCACAAGCTAAACATAAATAATAGAATTGAGAAAAAAAAACCTTTTGTTTTAGTAGGTATTTTTACTTCATTTTTATATTTAGTTTTTTGCTCATTCATAAATTGCAATATTATTTTCATTTCATTTTCATAAATTATTTTATTCAGGCTGGAATAATTCAGTAAACGATCGGGGCGGCAGTAGCTGTCCAAACGAATCGAGCGCATCAGAACAAATTCGGATGGAGTCGCCGCTATGCTTCATAGATTTGGATAACGATGAAAATAATTTTGGTGGTTTTGGTGTAATTTATTAAACATTTACATATTGAAAGTAGTAAAATATTGAGTATACAAACTCGTTAATACCTAAACTTTTTAATATTGTAGTATTCATCTAATGCTGGCAACAATTTTAAATAAAATTTGATTTAAAATCCTTTTTGAAAATTTTGATTCCATTTTCTTTGACGTTTTGCTTTCCTTAGCTTCTTGGTTTATTAGAAATTATCAGAGTTCATTGATATCTCGAGTCAGAAACATCTTTTGCAATATGCCACAAGCACGCAGGCGTCATATGGACTCGCTGACAGCAACCAGAGCCGTTACGATGATTGAAGAAGGTCATTCGCAGCGATCTGTGGGTTTGCAATTGGGATTTTCTCGAAGAGCTATTCAAAATCTATGGAATCGTTTCCAAGAGACCGGCAGTGTTAGAAGAAGACCTGGTTCGGGCAGAGTTCGCATTACAACAGCTCAAGAGGATCGTTACATTCGATTAAGTGCGCGCCGAGATCGCACAACGACGGCCCGCAAGCTGCAAAATCGTTTACGGCTGACAACGAGTACTCGTGTCAGTGACGAAACTATTCGTAATCGATTGCATGAAGACCAGCAGGCATCAAGAAGGCGAGTTGTCCGTGTTCCATTAACCAGAAATCATCGTGCAAATCGTTTAAGATTTTGCCGTCAACATTTGGACTGGGACATAAACCAATGGGGCATGGTGCTCTTTACAGACGAATGCAAAGTAAAATTTTTTAACGACGATCGGCGTATTAGAGTATGGAGAAGACGCGGCGAGAGATTTTCAGAAGCCTGCATCCATGAAGTCGATCGTTTTGATGGTCCAAATGTAATGATTTGGGGCGGGATAAGCTTACACGGCAAAACTGAACTCGCTATTTTAAATGAGGGTACTGTTACTGCTCAGCGGTATATTGAGGAAGTTGTCAGACCACATGTGATCCCATTTGCACAGCGAGCGGGTCCTGGATTCATCTTGATGCAAGACAATGTTCGTGCACACACGGCTCAAGCGACTCGATTTGTACTGGAAGACTCTCAAATTCAAGTCTTGCCGTGGCCGGCGAAAAGTCCGGACTTAAATCCAATAGAGCACATGTGGGATCAGTTGAAACGAAGAGTTAGAGACGGTGATCAGGAAATCCACAACCAACAGCAACTCATCAACGCTGTGAAAAGGGCCTGGGAAGAGATTCCAATGGAAAATGTCAGGCATTTGATTGAGAGCATGCACTCCAGGCTTCAGGAGTGCGTAGCTAAACGAGGGGGGCATACCCGTTACTAAAAGACGAGCATGGAGTATTTCCTTTTATTTTCAGTAACTTTACATTGTTTTTATTTTTAACCTAAAATGTGTTTTTTCTTTCAAAAGCAAATAAACTTTTTAATCATTATTATTTGAATAAATTTATTGGTCTACATGGTAAAAACAACATTAGTTTTCGTTATGGAGACAAAAAATATATATTGGTTTTATTATTTTCATGGTACAGACAAAATACCTTGTGGCCCTTATTTTGTTTTGAGTAGTATATATTTAATAAATCTCATGATCAAGTATGTAATGAATGGGAGTTTACGGCGTTGGAGGAAATGAGAAAAGCGGGTAAGAGAGAGAGATGCGGCAATCAAGGAAGGCAGAGTAAATAAAGATGGCGTGGCAATGATAGATGTTGAAGTAGATGGATGCTGGTGCAAGCGCTCGTATAAAACATTTCGTTTTGTACTCATTAAGGAGCAAGTTATTAACTGTGAACCATTCGACTATTTTTGAGACAGCATTATTCACTTCGTCATATGCTAATTGATATCTGTCAACTTTAAATATTAAAGAAGTGTCATCAGTAAACAATACGATCTCCAGTCTTTCCTTAGGCAGGTGAGGTAAATCGTTGATATAAACTAAAAGTAGGAATGGTCCCAGTATTGAACCCTGCGGTACGCCCATGCTAACTGCAGATCCTGATGATCTCTCTCCATTGACATCAACCCTCTGAATTCGATCACGTAGATATGATTTCATTAGGCTGACTGATTGGCCATGGTACCTATTATATGCAATAAAACCGCAACAATTTTTTTTGTTTTTGTGTATTTTCCTCAATTGTTAACCGATTTTGATGAGTGATCGGAGTTGAGTTCGCCTTTGTTAACTTCCTTTACATTGCATATTTCTGTAACTGTTGTGTGTACCTACCTACAATAAAATATAAATAAAATTTTAATAAATAATCTCTACACTTACTATGTTCTCATTCCGGTCAATTCTAGATTATAATTGAAAATCATAATAATAAAAAAATCTAAATAAATAATCCTTAGCGACTCCACACTTCCTGTGTTCTTTTCACCACACACGTTATTCACTAGGGCCCGTATTAATAAACCGTTCTCAAGATTGAGATAACCTCAAGTTGGCGCTTGAGAATCTATTGCATATTATAACATTATCAAAAAAAAATACTGAGACTGAGACGCGAACTCAATTACAAGATCGATTTTTTTATTTACGGGCCAAGGTTCGCGTCTTTGAGTATCGAACTAATTACCTAAGATGGCGTTACATAGCCAGTACTATGTTAGTTCAAGCTATGCTTACTAGATGACAGATTTCGCATCTTTGAGTATCGAACTAATTATACGTAACTTGCTTACTAGATGACAGATATTGAGGGGAGGGCACCTCCGCGACCACAGGAGGCGTGGCTTGTGAATAGGTATTTTTTTTTTTGGCAGCCCCTTAATCACTAATTAACAAATAAACTGATAGAATGCTATGATAATGAGTCCACGTGCCGCTGTGCGATCATAAGGGCGTTTTGATGTGAACTGACTTAAATTACGTAAAGGAGAAATGACCGCGTGTCACATTGATGCGTTTGTATTAAATGTACGATTGCTAGATCGCACAGCTGTTATCGACGTAGTAAAGTAAAACACAAGGTATTGCTGACAGGTTTAATGAGTCGCACCATTACACACATTAAATACATCACATACAAAAATATACATTCATTTTTTAGACAGTTTAGTTAACAGCTGATAATTTGTACACATAGAAATCACTATTACCTTTTCGTTCACCTTTCCAGACGATTCATTTAGTAACAATTTTTTTTTTTTTTTTATGCACGACGGGTTCGTACTTGACCCCAATCACACCTGATGTTAAGTGAAGATGAGGTCGAAGGTGGAAGCGTACTGACCCGGAAACCCCAATACATTTGGGGGACTGGCTATCTTATCTCTGACAACCGGAACACAACAATGTCATTAACATTGCTGCTTGGCGGCAGATTTAGATAAGACTTATCTAAATCTTATAACAATGCAAGACTTATCGCTTGTCAATGGTCTTTTTATAGTCATGCATGCGGGATAATTGAACATGTTAAGGCCCGTATTACAGAATGTTACTCAAGCAGAGATCTCAGATTGAGGACAGTTAAAAAGGGACAGTTTTATGTATTTTGTATAGCGTTTTAGTTTAGGCGACCTGTTTGGTGTAGTGGTTAGCAACTCTGACCAAAAGGTTGCGGGTTCGAATCCCGCTAGCGGCATATGTTTGTGTGATAAATACGGATATGTGTACCCGAGTTATGGATGTTTTCATAAGTATTTATTTACAAAAAAAAATGTATTTATGTAGTATATCAACTTTCTGGTATCCACAACACAAGCCTATAGTTGCTTACTTTCGAACTAGATGGCGCTGTGTATGTCTAAAAACATTTATTATTATTTATAGCGGCACTCTTTCTAACTACGCTCAAGCGCAGATCTACGTTTGAGCAACATTCTGATATACGGGCCTAACTCTACCATTTTAAACTCTTAAAAATTTAAACCTTTTCACAGATCCGAGATATACTAGCTCATTCTTTTTGAAACCGGTTAAATAAAGTTCGACCATGACTTCGATATCTCCGTTCAGTACCGTTGCTTAGCAACCCTGCAGCATAGAATATAAAATGCATGATTGTAAGGCCCGTAATAATAAACCAATCTCAATACACGTCTTGAGGCTGTATCAACCAAGATGCGTCTTAAGCAGTTGACGCTATCTCAAGCTCCGTGCTAACTTATAAACCAATCTTGACGTCTACTCAGCTGAGATCACTTTTCAAGTATTCAGCTCAGCGGCGAATGAATGATAGTCTTTTAAACTCGGCGCACCCTCAAGTGAGTACTGCTTGAATATTCAGATCTCAAGTTAGGTTTTTTAATCAACACGTTTACTTGAGACCGGTCACAAGACTGTTCTCAATCTTGAGAAAGGTTTATTAATACTGGCCTAATGCCTGTATTAATTCGATCTTGAGATTGAGATCGCGTCTCAGTCTCAAAATAATTATTTTTGATACTGTTTTAATATGCAACAGATTCTCAAGCGTCAATTTAAGGTGATCTCAATCTTGAGAACGGTTTATTACTACGGGCCTGTTATCACCCTGGAACTGTAGACGGTTTTGCTAACAAATTAATTGTATTTTATCACATTATTGCCATTTTATTCTAATGTTAAAATTCGGTAAGCGATTTAAGGTAAGTCTAAGCACTGCAACTATCCAAGACAATTTTCTCTCACTGGGGGGTCAATCGCGCTAAGCGTGAACAATAATACCAATTCAAAAGCAAAAATTTCAATGGAAACGAATTAGCTTTACCTTGGAAGATGCCTACGTTATGCAAGGATCGGTAGAGACCGGAGAGAGTAAGAGCAGAGACTTTGAAAGTATTGAGCTCATCTAAGCCGAGTCGTTTCACTTCGCTGCTGGGACACTCACTCAGTGTTCTATCATTAAGGTCATACCTCATTAGACCCACTCCGCACCGCCTCGCCTCGTGCGGTTAGTATTCTTTATATGGACTTAAATGGGTATGCGCTCACTACAACAACGCCGTAGCGTCACCGGATCACCTTAGTCGTAAGCCCTCCACGCGCGGACGGCATGCTTACCTTGTGTTGACTGTCCATTGCCAACGCGCGGGTCCCGAGTGGACCAAGTTCACGTGTAGACCAAGTGCCAACTGTTAACAGACTACTCGAAAAAGCGTAGACCAAGCGACGTCCATTCGTTGACCACGCGGGGTCCACTGGTTGACGACACTAGGTCCGCTGGTTGACCGCGCGACGTTTATTCGTGATAACGCGGCGTCCACCCGTGGATCACCTGTATACAACGAGTGGACGCCGTGCGACGAGGCGGAGCGGAGTGGGTGACGGGTGGGTCTAATGAGCTATGACCTTTAATTTCCATAACAGATTGTTCTATTTATGTGTCGAAGTATGCGGCTATTGAGTTTTATAAAATTTGTGGCCAAAACCATGGTGATACCCTAGCGGGGCTAGCATAACCCAGCCTCTCATCAGTGTTACCCACGGAACAGTAAAAACAAGGTGTCAAGCATATCTTTTTACTCGCAAAAGGCAAAAATTGCAAGCTTCTATCACGAGTTTTTGTCGAAACTACAGGTCATGCTAGCCAGTTGGTATAGACATTTGTGTACTCAATCATATCAATACAAAGGTCACACTATTTCAAAAGCAGTTTTCGCGATTTCCGTGGCAATTTGTTAAGGTTCGTACAGGTGCCGCGTTCGCAACTTGCGAACCTGAAAGTATACATTCGGTTGACACAACTTGCGAACTTCGAGTATGACATTCTGTTGACACAACTTGTGAACCTCGGAGTATGCATTTGGTTGACACAACTTGCGAACCTCGCAGTAAGACGTTCGGTTGACACAACTTGCGAACCTCGAGTATGACGTTCGGTTGACACAACTTGTAAACCTCGGAGTATGCACTTGGTTGACACAACTTGCGAACCTCGCAGTAAGACGTTCGGTTGACACAACTTGCGAACCTCGCAGTAAGACGTTCGATTGACACAACTTGCGAACCTCGAGTATGACGTTCGGTTGACACAACTTGTGAACCTCGGAGTATGCACTTGGTTGACACAACTTGCGAACCTCGCAGTAAGACGTTCGGTTGACACAACTTGCGAACCTCGCAGTAAGACGTTCGGTTGACACAACTTGCGAACCTCGCAGTAAGACGTTCGATTGACACAACTTGCGAACCTCGAGTATGACGTTCGGTTGACACAACTTGTGAACCTCGGAGTATGCATTTGGTTGACACAACTTGCGAACCTCGCAGTAAGACGTTCGGTTGACACAACTTGCGAACCTCGCAGTAAGACGTTCGATTGACACAACTTTCGATTGACACAACTTGCGAACCTCGCAGTAAGACGTTCGGTTGACACAACTTGCGAACCTCGCAGTAAGACGTTCGATTGACACAACTTGCGAACCTCGCAGTAAGACGTTCGGTTGACACAACTTGCGAACCTCGCAGTAAGACGTTCGATTGACACAACTTGCGAACCTCGAGTATGACGTTCGGTTGACACAACTTGTGAACCTCGGAGTATGCACTTGGTTGACACAACTTGCGAACCTCGCAGTAAGACGTTCGGTTGACACAACTTGCGAACCTCGCAGTAAGACGTTCGGTTGACACAACTTGCGAACCTCGCAGTAAGACGTTCGATTGACACAACTTGCGAACCTCGAGTATGACGTTCGGTTGACACAACTTGTGAACCTCGGAGTATGCATTTGGTTGACACAACTTGCGAACCTCGCAGTAAGACGTTCGGTTGACACAACTTGCGAACCTCGCAGTAAGACGTTCGATTGACACAACTTTCGATTGACACAACTTGCGAACCTCGCAGTAAGACGTTCGGTTGACACAACTTGCGAACCTCGCAGTAAGACGTTCGATTGACACAACTTGCGAACCTCGCAGTAAGACGTTCAGAGCTGACACAACTTGTGAACTTTGTATTATGCATTCGGTTGAAACAAATTGCGAACCTCCAATTCCAATTTAGTGTTATGGCTGCATCGTTTTGCGCGATGATTCTGCCAATGTCAGGGTTGAAGTTCACAATGCTAAAGTTGACGATTGTGCGGTAAATTAAGCTTCTCTAGTTTGTGTAGCTGGAGAAAGGACAAACAGAACAACACATAACCACCACCTCAACACATAAATAAGATAGATAAATTATAATATAATGTTCTTAACTTTTATAAATTTAGCTAGTACATATTATTATACAAGACGAGAATGAACTTGACTTAATAAGTAGTTAGGCATATTTTTCGAATAAAGTGGGACAGAAATTCGGAGGCAATTGAAAAATATTTGCTCGATAGTCCCTTCGATTACAACGTTCGGAGTTGACACAACTTAAGGTTAAGATCGCCACAAGGTCATATTGTATCGACTGGTTTTCCCCCATGTCTGGTGCAGTTGCTGTGCGCAAATTAGGCCTTGAGTATGTATATCCAGTGACTAAATGGTAGCGAATCGATCACTTGGGACAGTGGCTCTAAAATGTATCACCGGTTATAACACATGTCGGGCTTCAAAGTCCATACACTGTACTAAATAATTGATATGTGCTTCGGATTCCAGGCAAGTCGCTTGGTACTTTGGACTACATGTCAACAATTGTTAAGAGCGGTAGATCCAGTTGCCAAAAACAGTTTGCACACATAACTTAAGAAATATTGCCGACATTTATTTACCCTATATGATGCTAAAGTAATGGACTTTATTAACTACCTACAAAGATAATTTGTTGTAAAGTATTAACTTTAAGTTAAACTTTTTATTTTATGGCAATCGGTCGTCTATATTACGGTCGACCATTACTGCCAGTCAGGTTTTTTTTTTTTTTTTTTTTTTTTTTTTTTTTTTTTTTTTTTTTTTTTTTATTGAAGAGGTGGGCAAACGAGCAAGAGGCGCACCTGATGGTAAGTGTCACCGCTGCCCATAACCATCTACGGAAACGGAAGATCCGCAGTGGCGTGGTTGTATGTCTAAAACGCTGAATGAGGTTGTCCAGTATGAAGTCTGTGCCAAACTATGGGTCTAGAACCTGATTGAGCAATCTAAAACAGAAAGAAAGACAAACACGGACATATAGTACAGGACAGCACAGGGACAAATCCCGAATAAGATATACTTAAATTGCATAATTAAAAAAAAATGTGACGAACGTCAAATATTTCTGTTTTATTAAATATACTCTTGTATAATTTTGATTATTTATTTATTTATCCGCACAACCGGACACTGGCAGTAATGGTTGTCGCATTAAAGACGACCGATTGCCATAAAATACAGGGTGTCCCTGGAAGTATGGATCAAATCGAACAGGGGCATGGGGAAGGTCATTCCCAAACTTTTTAACCCTATGAATGTCGGTGGCATTTTTGACGGTTCAAAAGTTATGATCAATTTTTTACATTTTCATATTATCGAATTGTGCTTATACAAAAAAAATTTTTAAAAGAAAACTAGCAAAGCTATCAGCTTAATTTTTTAATTAAAAATAATTAATTAATTTTTTTTTCTTATTTTTTTTTATTTTTTTTTTAATTTTTTTTTATTTTTTTTTTTCAGTTTATGTTTGGGAATGACCTTCCCCATGCCCCTGTTCGATTTGATCCATACTTCCAGGGACACCCTGTATAAAAATATATATAATTTTGATTATATCGTAAAAAGCGATAAGTTTAAGGTCTGTAACAGCTTTGATTGAATTGTTAACGTTTCTATGAATTTTAACCTCAAGCAAATGATGTTGAGTCGAACTGGTATGTCAGCAATCAATCATCACATACATTTAGTCACTTGCCCACCGAAATTGACCGTTTCAATCATTAGATATGCATACACAAGCTTAAAACTTACACTACTGGCTAAGCTGATCATATTACCACCATGTATACCTTAATTCGCTACCAATTACATAGATACTATAAAATTCCTCTTTCGATTGAGCGAAATGACTATATATATATAAAAAATTCAACTGTATAATGATGTAACAAGCGTTTGATTGAGCATTTTAAATATCATTTGAACATTTTAGAATCCCCAAACAGTAGCTGTCTGAGATTTAACAGGAAGCATAGCAGAGTCTTTAGAGATAAGTTTCGAATTCCTTTGATTGCAACAATGATCATCGTTTAATGGTACCCGATCAGGTTTGGAGCTCTCATCGATCAGACACTGACACCAACAAACCATTGAGCTTACTCAGATTGAGCCACTGTCGAACACACCTCTGCTGGTCCATGTGTCTCACATAATCGTGGCATTTCTCTATATGTCTTGGAGGATCATCGCTCAGTTCGGGCTTAAAAAAATCGGCGTATTCATTGATTCTTTCCAACCACCTCTGCATTGGATTTATAAGGGAGCTTTGGTATAACCAATTAAGTACTGACGTCTTCGACCACCAAGGCTCAAATGTTTTCCAATCATATATTACGACACTATCATACCAATTCCTCTTCGGTTGCTCGACCGTTCTATCCTGATATCTCAGCCACTTCGTGCAGCATTTCAACTTTTCCATAACTGCTGGTTCTTCTGTATCCACAGTTACGGATATAGTTGAGTTCGGGACGTAGCTCGGTGCGAGATCATGTTGGAAGGTCGTTATAATATTTGCACTGAGAGCGGTTGTGGCGGCAAGATGTTGGAACGCGGGGAGGCAGGCCTGTGAGATCACCAGGGTTGAAGTGACGAGGGTCAGTAGGCTGGTAACGTAACCGAGGGTAACTGCGAGGCAGCTAGCCGTGATGGAGCGTACAAGGTCAACTAGGAGCGCTCCGTCACAACTCGCCACGAGGTCGCCATAAGTGAAGAACCCTCGCATCTGTGCCTGCTTCAGTGCCACTCGCCTCTCAAGCCAGGACAGACCAGTCTCGAATGATTTGTCATTCACAAATATGTTCCAATCCTGAAAATGTAACAAGAAATGTATACAAGATGGCTTATATTATTTTTAATCAATTTTTTTAAATTAAAATCGATCCGAAACTGTTGGGTAACGAAAAGAGATGGCGTACCGATTTATACTACTTTTCACAAAGACATCTAAATAACTTCATCGTTTTAGAAGTACTATTTATATTTCGGTGGCATAAATAGATGCAGTTTTTTGGGATACAAATTAAAATCATAGGTAACATAGTCTCTGTGTATTTTCCCTTTCCGTTTAATAGGGATATGGGAGTTCTAAATTATAAAATTGTATTAGTTGTATTAAATAGTTGTATATTTTTATATTTATAAAAAAAAGAAAAGAAAAATGATCCTGTGGGTTTCTTGCGCCGCTTCTTTTCCCACAGATGATTTCCCTTTCCGAAGCGGTCGTAGCTTGGACATACTGACTGACCGAAGAGTGCTTAAGCCCTATTTTTATTTCCAATAGATTTAAATTGACATTCAACAAATGATATCATGTATCTTACGTTGAAATAAATGCTTGAAGTTTAAACGTATTTCCTGTGATCTGCAGTCATTTCAGCCGTGCCGTTTATATAAAAATTGTTATACTCACTATAGCGTTAAGGAATCCCAGTTCAAGCTTCTTGAGCTGATTGGTGTCGAGTCCACCAGATTCTGCCCACTCAGAGCTGATCACCTCCTCATCCTCGCCATCATCTTGCAGAAACTTGTTGCCCACCATCTTTAATAGACAAGAATAATTTTGTTATTGCAGCACTTGTTTGTAACATTAGAAAGAAGAAAATTTGTGTTTTTATAGAACGATATACCAGTGAAACCAGTGCCCTGCTTAACATACGCGTGTCAAACCTGGACGCTGACTAAATCCAGTCTAACTAAAGTGAGATGGTGTCAAAGGGGGATAGAAAGAAGCTACATGAATATCAAACTAAAGGACCGAGTAAAAAGCTCATTAATCAGGAAAAAGACTAAAGCAACAGACATCTGTTTAAAGAAATAAGTATTTTAACTGTTGCATCCCAATATATACATGACAGTATAATGTATGTACGCAAAAATATATGCCTATTTCGCAAACATTCTGATAATCATAATTTGAATACTAGAAACAAAAATAAAATTGAAATTCCACAATTTAGACTTAGCAAGGTTAGCACATCCTTTGTGGGACACAGCATACGCTTTTACAATATGGAATGAAGATATTGTATGTGTTTTGCTCTACCACTAACTACACTAACACTACACTAACACTAACATAGATAATTAAGTACCTACATTATAGAAACAACTTACAAATAAATTAAGAATACACACGATATAAATGTAAAAAAGAAATGTAAGGAAATAATTATAATATACCAGTGAAACCAGGAAGAGGTCAGCGGGCGGCGTGGCGGCCAGGTAGTCGGGGTTGCAGGCGTTGAGCCGCTCCAGGTAGAGCACGGCCAGCACCAGCGCGCACGGGGACACACACGCCGAGCGCGCGATGGCGGCCGCCGCGTCCAGGTGCAGCCGCCGCAGCGAGCGCCCGCGCTGCGACTCGGACCACACCTCGCACGATATCTCTGCCACCAGCAACGTGTCCAAAGTTTACTTAACGATCATTTATTTGAAAGAATTATGGTCGCCTGTCTCTCAGTCTTTTACGGGATGCACTTCGGTGAGAGTTCGTTGGAATTATATTTCTTTTTATGCAAAATGGGTTAGCACTTGACCTGAATCACACCTGATGTTAAGTGAAGAGGAGGCCGAAGGGGGAAGCTTACTGACCCGGAAACCTCATATTAATCGGGGAAATGTACTTTGACTGTATGTTTATCTGTTTCAGACTGTACCAACCCTAGCTTGCTCCAAAATCTACAAGCTACAGTGATGGTGGATTACAATAGTTAGTACCTTTAAAGATATCTAATATATTCTTTTCTTCAAATTGAAACTGCACCGAGGCAATTACAATATGCATAAAATAAGTTGGTTACAACCAGCCCCCGTAGCATGACAACGTTTGTCGCGCGCAACGTAGAAGTGAGTGGGATAGTTGTATGTTTCGTCCAAGCGAATGAGCAGGACAAATATTATCTCGCGCGATATAAACGTTTATCCCGCCTGTCATGTATTAGTGAATAAATGAATTGGATTAGGTATGTGTTTCCCAGCTTGGCCATGTGGTTCCGGTTAAGGACTGTCTTCCCGTGGGTGTCGTAAAAAACTAAGGGATCGTGTTATGCAAGCCTCACAATACACCAGTGATGTACAACAGGGTCATTAGTGCGGAGCTCGCAAAAAGTCTGCGATCGCCGACTCGCCTGCCCAGCATGACGATTAGGGCAAATCTTCCCATGGAATACATAGAAAATGGTGTCCTCGGATAGAAAACGTTTATTTGACACACTGGACGACACATTAGCTAAAAACAGGCTTGTCTAGTGAGGAGACCAAAAGACATACTTAAAACATGTTTTTTTCAATACGTATCCTCCTTATGTATTAAACTATGCCTGTAAATATGTATATTGTTTTGCAATAATAAAAATATTTGTATTTTTCACATGAAATTTCTCATACAATTTATCCGATGTCCGATGCAGTAATAGTGCGCTACTCGTGCAGATGCATAGTAATTTCTACCACTGTAAACGGTAGGTCCACCACATTAATTAATTGTAATAGAGTGGATTGGATGTGGGAACTTTCCATAGTGTGTTATCAGCAATAGGAGTCAGACACCACAAAGAGTGTGAACGCATCATAACATAAATCGCAATATAGATTTGAAAGAAGTCATAATTATACAAGTCTCATGTAGATTATATGAGCATCATACCAGTGACAGGTAGACTGAGACACGGCAAAGACGGTAGCTGCCCGTAATACTGGGTCTTGGTGATACGCCTTAGGAACTCCCTGTGGTCGCCCATGCTCTGCAGCAATATAATAAGCACATTAATGTACACTGAAAAAAATATTATAGTATTACTTTTATATTTTATGGCAATTGATCGCCTTTATAGCGATCATACTGCCAGTGTCTGGTTGTGCGGATAAAACGCTGGGTGAGGTTGACCTGTAAGAAATCTGAGCCAAACTATTGATCTATGTCCTGTTTGAGCCACTTAAATTTATACTCTGATTTTTCTTGTTTTTTTTTTATTTTTATGTGAGGTCTTGCTGCTGATACAACCATCCACAATAGCAGGTTCATCCTCATTCATCTAAATGCCAACATCAATTGCAGCTTCTTATTATTATCACATCTGTACTTTACAATGTGTGCATTTAAGGGCTTCATACCTATGAAGCCCTTAAGTGCAGGCATGCCAATAACCTTATTGGCATGCCTCATTAGCCTGAGACAACAAGCGAATTCTTGGAGTGAGCTCCTAGGCCCGTATTAATATGCATCTTGCATCTTAAGCAGTTGACGCTATCTCAAGCTCCGTGCTAATTTATAAACCAATCTTGAGGTCTACTCAGCTGAGAACACTTATCAAGTATTCGCCTCAGTGGCGAATGAATGATAGTCTTGAGTTCTGTTTATTAATACGTGAAACTCTCAAGTGAGTACTACTTGAGTAAGCACGTGCGTTTCAGGTCTCAAGTTAGGTTTATTAATCAACACATTTACTTGAGACCAGTCACAAGACTGTTCTCAATCTTGAGAATGGTTTATTAATACGGGCCCTAGAGTCTGTTAGAATAACAAAAGGTCTTCACATACTATGAAACTTCCTTTTAGCTCAGCTCACCTTACGCAAGCATTATCAGGTTTGAATTTCATTGAATAAACCTTTTACAGATTGTACTGCAAATAAAGATAAAATGGATAAAGATATCATTGTGATGGTTTTTAGGAATCACTAATTTCTTGACCGTCGTCGTCGTGTCGACGTAATGCCGTGGTCATGGGCCAAGGTAGGGCAAGCTATTTGTGAGTAACAAAGTTGAGTCCAATGGCTAAGGTTGCATTTACAAATATTATTAAGCAGATAACTCACGTGTGAATTAATTTGCATAACATTCAGCGTCATGTGATATGCTATGAAGCCATATATAAAATGATTACATTATCAACTCAACGTGAATTATCACCTGCGGTCCATGTTAACTACTAGTCACCACGCCTGTTTTAGACGATTTATAGAGTGTAATGGGCAATCGAATCCAAAGATGTAAAACTCCACCGGAGAAATTCTTGGTGAAATTACGTAGGATGTGCGGGCCACGCATTCATGATCGTGACCTGCTTTCTTACCTTGATCTTGGCCCTAGAACCCTCCCTTCTTCTCTTCGATATATTCGACATCTTTTTTAAAATGCACTTTTAGTAATTTACAAATTAAAATGTTTGTTTACAAATATTATAACGACTCTTTTCCAAAAATAACCCGACCACGAATTTTCTTTCTCTTGACCAAAAACGTCACACCGTCACACCTTAAGTGGGGGATATCATCGATGTTAAGAGATAAACATCGATGTTCATCGATATTACACTATGTGAAAAATCCTAATATCGATGTCATGGATTCATAATCGTGGTCATGAACGGAACGCGACAGAGTATTTTATCAAATCCGGAACGCAATCAAAACACGAAAAAAAATACTTTAATTACATATACGTAATAATTACTTTGCATAAATAAATACTTAATATTGTTATTAAAATAATATTATTGATGACGGTGTCTGCAAAAAACATTTGTTGGCCGACATCGACCTTTTGTCTTCGATAAAAATCGAGTACCGATATTCAGCTATCGATGTCATTATCGATACCATCATCGATGATTTTGCAAAATTGTGTCCCTAGCACGGAACACGGAACACCGTTTATTCATGACACGCGTGCCACGCCTACTTTGCATTTCCTCTTGTTTTTACTGTTCCGTGGTCCCTAGTACTAGAACCCAAACTATGATTTTTAAAAATGTGTAATCGATCAATTTAGTACACTGTTATGTTAATTCCAAAGAGCATGTAATCACTACGTTTGTTAATGTAGAGCCCGGAAATGAATTGAATAATATCTTATTACTCTGTCATTGTTGAACGGAATTTTAAGGTAATTTACTTGGCTTTTTGGCGGGAACTCGGCGAGTGAAGTAGCATTTTTCTTTATAAGTCTTATAATTTGTGCATTCTAACTTTTGAAGCTTAATAATGGCAGAATATTGTGCAGCAAACGTTAGTGATAGTGTACAAGTGAAGGGAAGTGTAAATTAAAGTGCGTAACGGAGCTATCGGGTTCCCACAAGAAGCCGCCAAAATCTTTTGTAAAGCATTCTGCCTCTTTACTGAAGAATGACTTGACCGTGACTAGACTCTGTATACGCCAAGTATACGACGAATTACTTGTTTTGACTGAGACTGACTTACAAACTGAAGAAATAAGATAAATAAGACATGGCTGTTATGGGCTAGATCCCTTTGCCTTCTCCTAGAGGAGAAAATAAAACTAAAAAAAAAAAAAAAAGGTAATTTACTTTTTGGGTTTCTTTCTGTCTGACTGCCGGCAACACAGATTTCCCCCCAAACCGGCTGTCAGTCACTATCAACCTAAGGTTATACCACGGTTACACTATACCTACTATGTATGCTATGTCTGTCTACTCCCATGCTACACACTTTCTCTCTGCTCCAGGCGTTGGAAACACCCATACAAAGTCTCCGCCAATAGTGGCGTGTAACGGTTTTAAGTTTGAAATGCACCATGTCATTTTCGCCATTTTGATTTTGATAAGATTGCCATATGAAAGTTTCAAATCAGAATGCAAAAATGTGACATTGAACAATTATCATTTCATAATAAGTAGGAATGAGTACTTAAAAATGATTTCCTATCTATAAAATTATTATTTGGCTAGAAGGTATCTAATTTTATAAGTATTTCGCAAGGTAATAATAAATAAATATTTTTTATAATGGTTAAACATTTCACGAGCTGGCAAGACTAATATTAATCTTTCCATTTTCAACGGACGTTGAAAATAACAAGTGATTAATATTTTCAATTTTTCCTATTGTTTTCTTTATTCCTTTTAGACTTAAAACAAGTATTGTTTTCAGCTACATCAGCTTTTATATCTTCATATCAATTGCAAGTCTTCATTTTGTAAGTATTAACTTAATTGTGAAAGAATACCATCACACGTAATATTGGTTATGAAACACTCAATATGTTTTTAATATTTAGTTTGTAATGTCTTTATAATAGGACCAAAACGTTATTTTGATATTGCAGACGATGCCAAAAAAGAGATACTGCTGTTTGCCGGAGTGCAACAGCTCCTCAGATGAAGTGAAATTCTTTAAGTTTCCATCAGGCCGATCTTTAAATCGATTATGGAGTGAAATTTTGGCGAGCAATAGCACGTCCCTTCAGCTTCGTTTCGACGGCCAAGAACATATTCAGCAGATGATATGTTGCCGGCATTTTGAGGCAAAATATTTAAAGCCCGATGGTCGCAGACTTTATTATGCCGTCCCTACGTTATTTACCGCGAATGAGATGGCTACAGGAATTCCTAGGAGACCAATTACGATTGGTGAGTAACACTATTTAACATCATTGCATTAAAATGAGGTTCAGTACTCTCGGAATCCAGCTTTGCCAAAGATTTTTGCTAAACTGGCACTACACTATTTTTACCAATTTGTAGAAACTCGTAATTAGGAAATCGTAAAGTGTAATTAAAGGTAAAGGTTCCTAATTATATAAAGGGTTCCTAAATAGATTGTTCCTAAATTGATTTCCTACACTGGTTAGTGTAACAAGCTTAAAACCTGCCATTCACAATGTGTTTTTTCCTGTGAATGTACTAAAATAGACTTATATACTTCAACAAATACAACTTACACTCTCTAAATCCAAACATTTATACTAATAAAGTATAGACAAACAACATATACCTATAAATGAAATTGGACATTATCCTCTGCAGATTGGGACATCACAATTTCTGAGACCGACAACATATCAGAGGCACATAAACGAATTTTGACTTCAGGTAAGTTATTTTGTTTAATGTTTAATTTAAACTTTGATTGTAAGAATATGTGCTAATCAATTTATGCAAGATAATCAATCACATATTTTATATTTGTGCCTTCAGATTAGTGGACTGTGATCTATTCATGAATTCTGGCTGTAAGTCATAATCGTCAAAAATTCTTTATTTAAATATGTTTATCATTTACATTAGGTATTGTTCTTTACAGTTCGTCATGACCATGAATATGGTCAGATCAAACGTATTAAAATTGGTTTACAGACTGGTAACTTAAAACAACTTTTATTTTCTTTGTAGAAATAGGTGGTAGATGTACTAGACAGGTTGATTGTAGTGTATGTATAGTGTATACTTAATTAATAGTAAGTAATTTGTATGAATGAAAATAAAAATAAAAATGATGTAGAATGTAGTTTGGAATATAAACTTTAGATTATGTGAAATAAGTAAATTAAATAAGCTTATAATGTTTTTCAATATAATTGTAATTTATTACAATGTATCCACTTTTTCGACCCAACCCGCACTGGGCCAGCGTGGCAGACTATGGCCCATACTCCCTCATTACGAGGGAAGGTCTATATCCCTGCAGTGGGATATTAATGGAGTGATGATGATGATGATAGTATATCAACCATCTCGTTATCCACAACACAAGCATTCAGTTGCTTAGCGTGGGCGCTAGTTGGCGCTGTGTACAGTTGTCCAAGAATATTTATTTTATTTATTATTATTCATTCCTTTGTAGGTCGGTGTTACAGACTGCGCCAGGGACAGCGCAGCAATGCTCGACGAGCGGTGCGATCGAATGGGTTGTCTGACTGTCACCTTTCTTCGGTAATACTGTTTGCAGATTTTACATGACAAAACTCGTACACAAAGCAAACTACAACATACTACACGATATTCGTTAGAATACACACAGACGCTGCACCCTCTCCACACACACTACAATACTCATACCACACACATACGCCACGTTCTCTCCACGCTGCTACACATACTACTATTAAGAATAAGAGCACAACTTTTTTAATAGTATTCTATTATTTTGTGAAATAGAGCGCTAATAGTGGATGCTAAAACACAGTGTTACTTGGATTGGGATTTCAGTGATTTTATTTGAATGTAACGCACTAAATATAAGAATATATGATTGCGAAGTTTACTGTGTATTTGCTGGTCAAATGTCGCTACAGGTTTTATCCTAGTACGGGGTCCGAGTGTTTGCGATGGGCACGGACAATAAGCAATGCTTTGTTTTAATTTAAGTAATACTTGCAATCTTGGCTTTTCAATAAATAAATTTTTACTTTACTTTAATATTTTGTGTTGTTAACAATTGATTAAGTTAAAGGCCGATGTTAAAATAAAATTGAAAGCCCCAAAAAAGGACTCATTTATACAATTCGTTTATTTTTACCAAATACATAAACAAAATATTTTTTGTTTTCTCCCACAAAGTACATTAAAGTAGAGACAAAAGATGCAAGTAAAAATCACAAAGTAGAGCTTCAACATCAAAAATTCTTTCTCTTATAGTACAACTTTTATTGTTTATTTTTTCAGATTCACAAGAGAAGGAAAAAGTGAAGAATGAAGACTAGCAATTATTTTTACCTTAAGTTAATTAATAAGTCAATGCAATGTTTTATAAGTTTGTCGTGGTGGTACTGTACAGTTTTTTTTATGTTAAAGTTAATTCCAAGATACTTATATCACAGATTACTAACTAGTTACTTCTTGTATGTGGCAGTTCGCGAAAGAAAAGCCCAATGATGAAATATAGACAAATAGAAACCAAAGTTCAACTTTTTCTCACGCACTGCCACTATAATTATAATATCGGGTCCCTAACTATGAAATTGCAGATATTCTGTGTTCTTTTCCCAACGTCTATGATTTTATAGTTAAATATTTTTCTTACTTCGAAAGTGAACCATGTTGTAAATGTTTCCCCGGCATATCCATTCTTTCACCCCGAAAAATCCACCCTAAGGTGGGTTCACGGAAACGTATGTCCAAGAATTCACCCTAAGCTAAGCTGAATGAAAGGAATTTAATGTGAATTCTCGGTCATACGTTTCCGTGAATCCACCTCAGGGTGGATTTTTCGGGGTGAAAGAACGGATATGCCGCGTTTCCCCATGCAATAATGTTTTTTTGGACTAATGCAATGAACTTGTAACCTTGTATCCTAATAATGTGCTCCTCTAGCAATGCTTACATTCCTTGCAACTTATTTAAAGCTGTTACTGTTTAGAAATGGCTGCCCATACAATTTCATGTTTTTTGCCACTCCCTAATGCGAAGATCGTTGTATGGAGGAAACCCCACTGTCCAATATGTTCAACAGTCCTGATGAAATTCTACATACAAAATTGCAATTTCATGGGTCAGGACCGTGTATTTTAATAATCATTGACCTGGCTGTATGTAAGTAGTTCGTTTGTAAAATCTGCGCTTTTCGTGGTTTTGTCAATCAGCTAATATCATTTTAACGCACAACGTTGATTCTAATCAGTCTGTTCTGAATAATTATTCTTTTTATAAATCATTTGTTATACAATTATAATCTCTTTGTAAAATAAAAAGGTTCGAAAACATTTTTTTTGTTTTTAATTTACTCCTTTTGCCACAGTACTATTACTTCTTTACAATAGGGATGGAATACACTGCCCTATGTATCGATAGATAAAATCGATATCGATATTAGTATTACTGTAAATTACCACATCCTTGTCTCTCGGGCACTGACAGCTCACTGACAGTTCACTAACGCCTGGACGCTTGTTAGTCTGTTACCCATCTGTCTTTAGACATTATCTGAGTAATCTGTGCTCTGCTCCCCTCGCTCCGGTGTGGAGGCCGGTGGCCGTGTTCGTTAAAGCAGTGTACTCGCTCTATGGTGACTAATTTTGTGATAGATGGATCCTGCTCCGTACTTCACGTCAGTAATATTGATTTTTGTGTGAAACTAAATTTTCATTAATGGTCTACCATTTTGGTGTGCGGGGTGTGCGTTAATGAAACAGGGAGTCATATGACGTCCACAGATAGCCGGAAATTCCGAAGAATTATTTGAAGTCGGGGAGTGTTAGACAATACGGTCTCATGATGATAACTAAAAGTTTTATGTTGATTTCCACTTCTGTGTTAGCGATAGGCATATCCCTGATTATTTTTCACTTCCAACCACCGCAGGTCATCCGGAGTATTGTGATGCAGACACACCAGCACATAAAAGACTTTCAGGTAATTATACAATCATCTATTTCATATCTTCATTCATATCGAACCAGTATCCAACCCACAGCCATTTTTTAATTGCAGTAGCCCTAAAATATGATACAAAACTAGATTTACAATCTTATTATTAGGACAGAAGTCAAAAAGGGACTAGCTACGTGTTTCTCCGAAGCTTGTGATTAATTATGGCAATGATGTATGCGAAGAGTTTAACAGCTTTTTCGTCAATATTGGTCCCCTTTCACAAATCATCATATCAGCCACAAGACGTCCACTGCTGAACATATTTACAAATCAGATTCCGACCAAATTTCATAATCCTATTTGTTTTCTCCTTAATCATCATCATTCTGACCCCCACCTAACCACTGCAGTTCCATAAGCAAAGAAAAAATACAGATTCCAATAAACACCAGTTTTTAACCACGAAAAATTATTCAAAATTTGGATTCGATTTCTAGCAGCCCAAAGATAATAGAAAGTACAAAAGCATAAATACCTATCTATATCAAAGCAACTTTCAAGGTTAACTAAAATTAGCAAAAGTCACGCCAATTCTTAAAGTACCTATTTACTAAAACTTTTGAAAGAGTTATCTATAATAGTAGATACAACAGCTATTAAATGCAAATTGATTTCATGTCATTTCATTCAGTACGGATTTCAATCCAAATCTAAACGTTAATAGCCACTGTCGATATAGTTAGTTACAAAAACTATATCGGATATTGATGGCAAAAATGTAGAACTTTGTATTTTCATGGACATAGAGAAGGCCTTCGATACAGTCAGTCATTTTCCCATACCGAAAATCCTTCGAAAATAAGTTTGATAAAGCTGGTAAAGCCCTCACAATTTTTGATTTTACAAAGTAATCTGTCCCAGATAAATAATTCTTTAAATTGAGAAGTATTACTCAGAAATTTCGTCCGGCGTCCCTCAAGGATCAATACTTGGGCCTCTTTTGTTTTTGATTTACCCCAATAAAATTAATCAGTTAATTTTATGAGCTTCTACATAACTGATTACCTCAAACAATGCTACAGCCTCTTCTGTCAAAACCGAGGAGGTGGACGGGCATATATAGTTTGGGGGCAATCATGACCTCTTAGTACAAATAGAAGAATAGTATAGTTCCAGTATGATATTGTAACTTGTGATGTCTGAGCATTTCGTAAGTATAAATGTCCAGTTTTTCTAATCCTCCGCTAGAATTTTCTAAAATTTTGTATCTACCCAAGGGCAATCCTTTTTAACATCAAATTCAATCAAAGTATCTGGCTGCTAGTATGGGCGCATCCACGGTGGGGCAAGATGGGGCACCTTCCCTACTTGCCAGCCTGACTTCAAGTTAAAAATGTACGTATGTTATTAACTTAGAAAATGAATTAGTCAATTAATTAAAATAATTGATTCAGGCGTTACTTTGCGGATGTCCACCATAAATAAAAATAAAATTTTATTATTTAATTCATTAATTAAAATTTAAAAATAAACGCTACCGCGCATGCATTGCACGTCGTGTAACCGAAGTTCTGTCACCGAACCGCGCAATTCATTTTCATTGTTTTTGTAGTCTCATTGAGTTTTTTTTTACCTTTCCTCACCCCTAAGTAAATGCTGGTTACGACAATGCCTGGTAGATAAATGCGTCGTAAGGACAGTCAAAAAGTGGGTTTATTGGGGGTCTGATTTAGAGGAAAATGGTTTAATTTACAATTTACTACATAGTCGACAAGCTTCGTGGCTATCTCGGGATAATAGCCTAGATTTGTCTATTGGGCAATTCCGCGGGTTGTTACCCATAAAGACCCTGTGTCTGCCAAACCGACAGATTGGAAAGTTCGATCAACTACGTCGGTCGATCTTGTAGCGCTCTTCCAACAGGCACTAAACCAGAATCGAAAGATCTATCTTACGGATCGTTAGTGCTAGGAATTGCAGGAAAATAAACCTTGGAGCTATGCAGGTAATCATCGAAGCAGTCGTGAACCAGCTGCTATCTAAATTTATCTACAGCTCAACCAAACCTTAGCTTTCACGCGCGACCTGAAGAACGTAGACTAATGAATTTTTTTACAGCTTTTTAGCAAAGAGTGGAGTTTCTTAGGCGATTAATTCCGTTGAGAAGTGTCGAGTTGTGGCGTTGGATAAAGTTTGGAAAGCCCGAGGTGTGAGAAGAGAGTCTGTGCTGCTATATAAAAAAAATTAGCAATAATTTTAATATTAAGTTAAAAGAAGTTCAATGTGTCAAGTATTGGTCACTAACTGACAGCAATGAGTACTTGGGGAGGACCTTTCCTAGTTACCTACCTCACTACTTCTGGAAATAGCGAGTGAAAGATTATGGTCATAAAACAAATCAGTTAAGACAATTATGGTAAAGCATCCTCCAATCGATCATATTACGTAGAAATTGAGCTAAAATAAATCATCTGTGCATTTACTTCAACTTTTATTGATATTGAAGAATTTCGGAAAAACTGAAACCTGAAGGCGATTCCAGGCCTAGGGTGGTCTCGCCTTAAGAATGAAAAGCCAAACCGCTTAGTGCGAATGTTCGGTATTTAAGTCACAGATTAAGTAATAGTTCCCACGAAAGTTATGTCGATGACATACGGGTGGAAACACCTAGGTAGACCGAAGTTTGATTGGCCCTGATGCAATCAGTAAAATTACAACGAACACGCACCGAAATGCATCATATAAAATATGGTCAGGCGATATTATGAGGGTGTTCTGCAATTTAATTATCATCAAGTCGTCACCTAACTCTTGTCTCGTCGGAATAACTCTACTCTCGTGATATGGTGGCCGTAACAGCGTAAACGTGTTGAAAATGAACATACCACTTTAAAAGGATGTAACTTTTACCTCTACATCACAACCACTGAGGTATCTGTGTTGCCGCAAAAGGATCTACGGGATGTCGAGGCAAACAACCTGTCGAGGAGGAGAGGAACTTATAGACAAATATGTAGTATTGTAGAGAGTTTAATTCAGAAAGGATTCACTTGTATATGAAATAGCCTCATTATATTCGAATTATGACTAATATAAATAATACTAAAACTCGTTTACACAAATTCACCAACTTATTTAAGGACACACCCTTTTATAATAAGGATACGAGATATTTCAAAGTTTGCCTCTAAGTAAATTTAAAACTACCAAAGAGGAAACTATCATCAAAATTCTATTGTAAAATTTCGGACTATTTAGATGATAAGCAAATATGAACCGCTCGGCTATGTTTTTTCTCATATTTTGTCGTAACACAAATTGCAAAAATATTTATTTAAAATACCATCCCTTGAATTTCTTGTTCGTTCTTCTTTGACGTGTCTGCCTTGTCATGATCAGTCGGTAATGACGATTTCAGCTGCTATTTTAATAACGTATAAATATATTTGATTTAAATTTGATTTGATTGCAATAATATTGTAGTGATGAGTTTAATATCAGTAAACCACTATTAAGTGTTTTACAGATATTAAACTCAACATATATTACGGAAGTCTATTGGTAGTAACTACTTTGGACAAAGAAGTAGGAACTATTTAGTTCCAAAAACAATACGTACCTATAAGTAAGTATAGACTTGCCTAACACAATTTAATGTCTTGCAAAAATAAATGTATAAACTCCTCTTAACTTGCAAGAAAAAGTTTATTTTTGCAAATTCCAAACATTATTTTCTTTGTAAAAAGTTACTTCAACATTAAAAAGGAATAACTATTAACCTGAATTTAAAATTGTGTTGCATCTGTAGTCAACTGCTCTATAGTTTGGCAGAAGTATAACTAAAATTGTTGCACTTTTTCATTTCATTCGGTCGAGCTGGATGAGCCGACGGAGCTGTGGCATAAGACATCATTGCCGGCGATAGTGATCGACGCTCTGCAACCGCCCGCCTGCTGTATACCCTGATATTGAAGCCGTACTCTTTGGCTGTGGTTAGAACTTAGATACTAAGGAACCCCTCACCACACCACAGCTCAAAATTTGCTGACTAACGTTGTCATGGTATTTGATTATCGGTGTACATCACTAATATAAACGTACAACACTAGGTGGCTTAAGAAAATGACAGATATTGGGCAAGGAGAGAATTAATAAAAACGTATGATTGATGAAACGTATGATCAATAAGCAGGAGGAACAAGTGGACACGAAGATAACAACAATTATGTAAAAGATAAAGATGTAGAACAGAATATTACAAGCACTGAAGAAGACAATAGAATCAGTAACGATGACACAATAATGAATGCTGCAGCTGTAAATAGGTCGCTGAATGAGGAAGCTAATGGAATGAGTCGAAGTGGTAGACTTATTCTTAAAGATTACAAAACTTGATTGATATAGAGGTTAAACTTTTAAATAAAGTAAACCATGCTGATTAATATCGTATATTAAGTACCTACATTTTATAGTTATTACTGATTGATAAATAACCCTGAATAGTTACATAACTTTTCTTACGTTTAGAGGTTTATAATAGTGTTTTATAAAAGGCACTAATATTAGTGTTGTATTCTTTGAAAAGGGAGATGTCATGGTATTTGATTATCGGTGTACATCACTAATATGGATGTACAACACTAGGTGGCTTAAGAAAATAACAGATATTGGGTAAGGAGGGATTTAATAAAAACGTATGATTATAACTAAGTGAAGCTTATAAATTAAAGACTTTTATTGTGATCTTGACTCTTATTTATGATAAACGTGACATATTTTATTTATATTATGCTTTAAGATGCACGCGAAATGTACATGTGAAGTAGTCTTACAATACGCTGACGACATCTTTTTCTAAAGACAATAATAATGCAAAGCATAACAAACCTAGGGAACTGATGGATAAATATACCTACCCTTTTAGTATAATTTTGATAGGTGGTGGCCTTTTTGATAACGAAGGGGTGCAATCATTAAATTCGCCAGGTATTTATTCAACATCTCTTAGAGATATTAAACACTTCAAACAAATTTAAAATGCGTTGTCTATCTTTTTTACCCGACTGCTCCAGGAAGGAAGGGATAATGTTTTTTAATGAAACACTTCATGTCCGGTATTTTGTGTTTAGCTGCCTCAATGACTTTAATTTTTCATACATTTTTAATCGGTAAAATAAGGGCTTTATGAACATGTTTACGTATTTTAAGTAGTAATGTTTAGGTGCATTTTAAATTTACGTGGCAAAAAATATTATTTTCAAAAAAAAAATTTGCTGAAGCATATTTTTGCAACCGAACATTTACATATACAGAACGTTACGACCACCTCAATATTCCAAACAAGCGTTTGAATGTCCCAAAAATAGAAAGTTTAAACTTGAAACAACATCCACGTTTCACCTTTCAAAGTCATTCAAAATATACTGAAAAGTGCGTGCCAGGGGCTGAGATCATCGGCATTAAGATAAGATAAAAAAATAAGATATATGATTCAATTTTTTTTACTTGTCGAAACCATACGGCTCTTGTATAATGTGTAAATAAGTGTGACATTTATTAGGTTGACGTTTCATTTTCAATTTGGTTTTTTTATATTATTTTTACCCATTTTTACCCGACTGCCTCCTTGGGCAATGTTTTTTTTAAATGGTCTTGACTACAGATGTATAAATATTGGTAGACCCAACATAAGAATTAAAAAATGCTAGCCTTTTTCCATACAAAAGTATTAGCTACTGTAATTTGACGTAAGTATGAGAAAATGTTTAGGAATAAGCTGCATGCTTAGATGATTAATTGATTGGGTATGCGTCGACTTTAGCATACGCATAATAATGCTTGGTATGCTCTTAGATGGTATGCTACTATTTTTAAGTCTCTGGTTCAGAATAATCAAAACAGGCGTTATTTGGCGGAGATCCATAAGTTCCTATATTACAAATACTTTGCACTTATTCCGCTAACCTTCAGCTATTCAGCTTCCGGTAAAGTGTACCGCTTGCCTTCCCACATAAACATAATGCAGGAGCAGGCAAACACCGACAACCAAACCGAGCATCACACGGCAATCCACAATTCCTACTCAGGGAGCACCGGGAAATCCTCTTACATTCAACTGCCCAGAGAGTGCTCCCTGACATTTGCCTGTGTATTGTGTGCTCTGAATTGTGTGCGAGGGCATCGATCGGCTGCGGCATTGTGGACGAAATAAGTACAAGGTGTTTTAATAATTTAGAATCATAGGTATAATATAGGTATATATTTCTATTACAGGTAGATAAAGAACGTCATGGTTAAAAATAGGAAATTTCTGTTTCCAACCAAAATGGTACACTCTGGTGGCCAATGTAAATATTGACAATTGAATGGAGGCTGCATAGGCTCCATACGATTCGCCTGTCCAAAAGTACAAAGAAAAAAAAAGGCTTGTGAGGAGATTGTGCGCTATGCTGCCAATTTTGGGGAAATTCCCCGAATTTATGGGTAGTAAGGAGTTAGCGAGGGAGAGCTCATGGAACAATTAAAATCGGGGATTTTTGAGAAATCAAGGCCGGTTATAATTTGTAAAGGAACCTATATTATTATTTTTTTCTTATTATTAAAGTACATTTTTACACGGGAAAAAGAAATTACGTTAAACAAAAATATTTTCAACCAAAGTTATTTAGTTGATTTATTTTAGCATTAAACGAGTTTTGTATGTGTTAATGTTTTGTTTTACGGAAAATATGCGATTTTTTTATCATTAGAACTTATATCAATAAATAAAATAAATATGTCAGACACTTACATCAATTATTTAATCCCCAGTAAGCGAAGCTTGTACTATGGATACTAGATAATATATAAACATACATAAATATCTCTATAAACATCCATCTATAAAAAAGGTTCGACGACCGACTGGTGCAGCGGACGGAAAGCAATAGTTGCGGGTTCGAATCCCACGAGGGGTAAATGCTTGTGTGATAAATACGAACATTTATTTCTGAGTCATGGATGTTTATATAAATATTTATGTACATTTATCCGTTATCTGGTATCCATAGTACCTACAAGTTTGCTTAGTTTGGGACTAGTAATTGGTATAAGTGTCAGAAAGATTTATATTTATTATTTTATTCATCACACTAACATTTACCCTTAGCGGACCGTGGGTTTTGCAGGCAGACTCAATACCCCACTGTCCTAATCAGTTACTTTTCGCTTCAATTATATCATATAAATTAATAAATGTTTGCTGGCAAACCGATTTAATTGGAACCAGCTGCAGTGACTTTAAACCGACAGAAAATTTGATTAGGTTGATGAAATAATTTTTCCAAGGTTTTGGAATTTAATAACTATTGTTACTGTAGTACAGCTATTTTTAGTGCAGGATTGCTGCATTTTTGACTGTGATACTCCTGAGTGGAAAGCGGGGAGATTAGAAATTTTCATTGGCAACACTGAGTAGCTGTTGATTGGAGCGTCAAAAGGACTAGTATCCAGCCAGAGCCGCAAAAACTCTTATTAAAAAAAAGCTGCGGAGTGAATGAGGAGGGAGGCAGGCAGGCAAGCTTTTCGTTTGTTTGCTAGAGGGTCGGACGTATTTTAGCTAAAATTATGTATTATTTAAAACATAGTATAAAATTAGAGTTTAAAGAAAATCGGCTTTAAACTTGTAATAATACAAAGCAATAAAACATATAAGGAGTGTCTTTGTTTGTGACGGACTCCTTTAACTTTATGTCAGTGATATTGATTTTGTGAAAGAAGATTTTCAAAATGCTATATTTAGGAGTGCGTTAATGAAACAGGGGGTGGTATGAGGCCCATGGATAGCCGGTGATTCCGGAAAATGATTTGAAGTCGGGGAGGGAGAGAATGCGGCCTCAAGATGAAAACTAAAAGTTTTCTGCTGTTTTCTACTTCTGTGTTTGCGATAAGCATATTCCTGATCGTTTTTCACTCCCAACCACCGCAGTCCATCCAGAGCATCGTGACGCAGACACACCAACACATAAAAGACTTTCAGGTAATTTTACAATTTAATAAACAGGTATTTATTTCGAATCTACATTCATGTCCAAACTATCGTCGTTTATGAATAAAAAAGGTAAAACTAAAACTAAAATGTTCATTATTAGACAAAAGTAGTTGTGAATTTTATGAAAAAAAAAAACGCGCTTCAATTCAAATAGCCCCAAAGGCTGCGAAACTTTTATGCACAGTGCATCACAACTTCACAAGTTTAGTTTGGTGATGGCCTGCCAAAATCATGACATTTTATATTTTAAATTATACAAAATCCCACAACCTGTTGCAACTTAAATTCAATATAGATATTTAATGTTTATTTGCATATTACAGAAACACAAAAATAATTTGACCTCACAATTATTCAGAATGTAGCCATGTTTCACAGTAACTAAAAAATAAAAAAGTTAAGAACACACAATAATCTTAAGTACTAATGTCTTTGAGTATTATTTGTGATGAAAATTTTATATGCTACTGATACACCATGTGTCAAACTTCCCTATTTTTACGACCGATTGGTGTAGTGGATAGTGACCCTATCAGCGAAACCAACGGTTGCGGGTTCGAATCGCGCGCGGGAACATTTGTTTGTGTGATGAATACGAACATTTATTCCCGAGTCTTGGATGTTTATATAAATATTTATGTAAGTTTATCCGTTATCTAGTATCCATAGCACAAGCTTTGCCTAGTTTGGGACTAGATGATTGGTGTAAGTGTCCGAAATATTTATTTATTATTTATTTATTTACAACCTTTGACGATTGATTGATAATGTTAGATGGGACGATACATAAAATATCCTTGGACATATAATAGACAGCGCCATCTAGTTCCACACTAAGCAACTAGGCTTGTGTTGTGGATAATTTTTTTGAAGAACATAATATTGAGGGAAAGATTGAAGGAAAGAGAGGAAGGGGAAGACCTAGGCGCAATTACTTTGAGCAAGTGAACGACAAGGTGAATTTCGTTTCATACGAAGAGGTTAAATCGAAAGCAGAGAGACTCATTACTGCACCGACAAGACCATAGCTTTTAAATTGAAGAAGACACCAGATAAACATTATCCTGCTACCTAGGGCACTAGGGTAAAAAATTATTACCATGGTTAGTGTATATAATTATATATACAATTGATGAACAGGTGCCAGCACAATTACTGTGTTACATGATAAATTTGGAGTGAATTTCATCTAGAGGGATTGTATTGATGACATACAGACCATGTGACCTGTTTGGTGTGGTGGTTAGCAACTCTGACCGCTATACCAAAAGGTTGTGGGTTCGAATCCCGCTAGGGGCATATGTTTGTGTGATGAATACGGACATGTGTACCCGAGCTATGATTTTTTCATTTATAATAAGTATTTATTTACAAAAATGTATTTATGTAGTATATCAACCATCTGGTATCTACAACATAAGCCTATAGTTACTTTCTGTGGAACTAGATGACGCTGTGTGTATGTCTAAGGATATTTATTGTTATTTATTTAGTTATAAGTCAATGTTGCAGTGTTAATTAACTACCCAATTTCTGTGTTTTTATCCCAAATAGTTTATAATGTCATGTGTCTCTTTAGATTCTATGGAATATTTTGCCATAAATTCTATACTTTTATGGCAAAATATTATGGCTTATAGTAGTTCTGGTGGTGTTTGTTCGCGACTGTTAAAAACATGTTTCAACCTGTCTCAACTTATATTGTCACATTCAATGTTTTTATTAAAAAGAGGCTCTCGTCCCGGTATTGCCGCGTTTGGGTACCCAAAAATTGATAGACGTGAAGTGCGCCGCACGTTACCTTATAAATATGGAAATTTGAAATAAAATTTATTCGTGCTGTTGCACACAGACAGTGTGCGACAGCGCTCCCGCGCTCGCCCACCCGCCCGGTGAAGCTGAAAAAGTCCCGCGACTATCAGCAAACGTTCCTGCCAAAAAAAAAAAAAATTTATTCAGTCGCTCTGAGATTTCTAATGGTCAACACCTCTAACAGTGGTACCCAAACGAGGCAGTCCGAGGTCAGACTCCAATATTTGTATGCAAGCATCCTCTGGTTTTATTTTCGCCAGACCTGTATAGGAAGAACCCGCGTACACATTTAAGCAGAAGGGTAGAGCCATCCCCCACATGTTTTCTGAGAAAACTGTTTGTGAAATAATTATTATTTTACCAATATGTATCTTGTATTATGCTTTGACTGTTTATGTTCTTAAAATAAAAAATAAAAATAAAATTGAACATAATGTACAATTTAATTTTTTTTTCTAAACTAATTCCTTATCATCCAACCAAGAAATTTTAAAAAGAATCAGCACCTTAAAACTGCTGCAACTTTTATCTCTATATCACAACGAGACAGGTCCCTGTGTTGCCGCAGGATAATCTCCGGGATGTCGAGGCAAACAACCTTGTGGAGGAGGAGAGGTACTTCCATCTTCTCGGGCTGGACGGGCAGACAGAGCTATGGCACAACACAACGTTGCCGGCGATAGTGACGTACGCGCGGGGTGATGCGCACGCGCAGGCGGTCAGCTTCGTGCGCGCAGCCGCCCACCTGCCATACACGGTGTTGCTGTACAACCTGGGATTGAAGCCATACTCTTTGGCTGTGGTTAGAACCTTTAATGTTAACAAATCTCCCAATCACAGTTCAAAGTACGCAGTCTCTCACACGCATCTTAAAATATGCTGACAGGCATCTTTGATCTAAAGACTAATACTAATTGATCAGTATAACAATAGTATGGTCCATGGGGACTTGATATATAAATATATAATTTTGGGTGATGGTCAGTTGTTATACAGGGTGCAATTATAAAGTGTCGCCCGGAAGAGATATCAAATCGAAAGTATGTTGCCTTCCATCTTAAAATTACATCAAAAACCTTTTTTAATGAAACACTTTTGCAACCATAAAGATAAATGGCGATGGCGACAAATAAGGGTGTTTATATAGGTATTTATGCAATTTCAGAACTTGTAAAAAAAAATATTGTTTTTTTTTTATTGGTTTTCTTTTTAAACGAATATATATTTTTTTATGATTATTATGATTAACTGGATACTCTGTGACTACAATCTTACCTAATGGAAAACAAAAAAAAATGTTGGCTGTATGCTAGCTATTCTAAATTAACAAAATAAATTTTAATTAAATTGTTTCTGTACCCAAAATAGATGCTCTTATAAAGCCACCTAAAGAGACTCTTCTCCTCATCAAGAAGAAATACTAATGATTTTCGAACATAACAAATCGTTTTAAACCAACTTAAACTTGCAGGTATCCAACTATTGCAACTCGTCGAAGTGTGCCATCATAGACTTCGATCTGTCCGAGTTCCCTTCGCACGTCAGTGACGAGAGCATCCACGCCTTCCGACCACTCATCATTCAGGTGAGTGAGAGAAATCAACAGCTGTGCATACCCACTGGAGAACAGAGGAGATCACTCTGCCTAGGCTTATCTCACTATGTCGACGTGAATGTAATTGTTCGGTACCCTAAGGGTCCGATCAAAGAAAGGGATATCAACAGTGGATATTCTACTGGAAGTGCAATGAATACGAATGAGTCATCCATTACTAAGGCCCGTATTAATAAAACAATCTCAATACAAGTGTTGAGGCTGTATCAACCGAGATGCGTCTTAAGCAGTTGACGCTATCTCAAGCTCCGTGCTAATTTATAAACCAATCTTGAGGTCTACTCAACTGAGATCACTTCTGAAGTATTCGCCTCGGCGGCGAATGAATGATAGTCTCGAGTTTCGTTTATTAAGACGCGCACCTCTCAAGTGAGTACTGCTTGAGTTAGCACGTGTGTTTCCGGTCTCAAATCCGTGTCATTAGGACACTAAAGATGAAATGTTGCATTTCGATATGTAAAAGAGAAGCACTGCAATACCACTGATTCTGTTTAATTTCACATGTAATTATTTTTATTTTCAATAACTATTTCGTGTACATCTATAATAGCGAGCAGTAGTGGAACTACAAAGTACAATCGATGCGTACTTAAGGAGCACATTTTGCTAGTCTCCGCTAGATGGCGCATTAGGCCCCGCCCCAATCTCCGCCTTAAGAGCCCCCTCTCAACCCTAATATAGGAAAAATGTATTGCGCCAAGTCAAAGTCAAAAATGCTTTATTTTGTAGGTACACAGAGTACACTTAAAATACTTAGTCAATTTTACATAGTAAATTTTAAATTTTTTAAGCTACTGCTTGTTCAAAATGCAGTTTTCCCCTGAGAAGAGCAAGCAAGAAACTCGAAGGGTTGCTCTTTTAAAATCAGGCTTTGATTTTACATAAAGGTTTTTATATTTCATTATTATGTCCAGGGATGATTCGTGGTCCGTGACCATCGCCCAATAAATTAGATGGTATACGTGAAATACAAGACTTATAGTATGCATAAAAATAATGAAGATTGATTCGGTTTGCGTGTGTAACAGTTTAAAAATGTATGTGACATGACATGCCATGGCTAGTTCAGGGACTTGGTGGCCGAGTTTCGTCCGTTGCGGGACGCGGTAATAATATATGCTTTAACTAAGGTTAATATGTAATGGTGGTAGGGGGCAGTCCTCGCTGGTGTAGCATTGGGGAACAATTTGTTTTGATGAGCTAATTTTAATTATTGGGTCTTTACCTATGAAATTGGAGTTTTTTTCTTCGTTAATCATATATTCCTGCGATTTTCAAAGCTATATCCAAATTTATTTTTTATTTGGAAAATGGAATATTATTTCAAGGTTTCACATGAAATATTTTTTAATTTCTGGGCTAAATCATCTAAATCACACAACAAAAAAAATTTGAACAGAGCTCTTTTCATGTGCTTCCCATAATCATTTCTTAGATTCGCTGAAACTTTTACAGAGCGGTTACTTTTAGGAATTAACGATGCCTATACTTAACTTAATGTTATCCGATAATACACACAAAGTTTAGCTTTTGGATTTGCCGTTCTCAAAAAAAAAAAATTAAAAATGTTTGTATACAGTCTCAATGAAATTCTTCATACAAAACGCCAATTTCATAGGTAAAGACCTAATATTATTAAAAAATACTCGACTGAGGAAAAAAATTGGGCCGTCGGCGGCTCAGTCGTTGAGACGCGGTCTCCCAGGAGTTCCGGGTTAAATAGGCTACGGATGCGTAAGTCTATGTGGTAGAAGATTTTCTTTTCAGAGGCACTATGGAGAATTTAATGGAGCGTCGGTGGCTCAGTAGTTAACAGGCGGTCTCCCAATTTGGGAGGTCCTTACCCGCATTGCTATTTGCTCTAACAGTCGAAAGTCTATTCCGTTCGTGCATGCAAATCATAAGTATGTTCCTTTTATTACCTGAATGCAGTACGCAAAGGAAGGGTAAGTTTACTCGGAAACAAAATTTTTAAGACTAGTTTTTTTTAATGAATATATTATTTTATTGTCATATTATTATACGTGCAATTGCCAAAGTTTGTCGGGTTAATTTTGTTAGACCCTATACACATACAGCGACCATAAGAGTCGGGGCCCATTATTGGGAAAATTGAGCAAGTCCAGTTTTTCAATTGGTCCAGTTTTTGTTTATTCATCATCATCAATCCGTATACATCTCACTGCAGGGTTATAGCTTGTATATGAGGGAGTATGGGCCATAGTCCAGCACGCTAGCCCAATGCGGGTTGGGGACTTTACATATCTTTGAAATTTTATTTCTCAAGCATGTAGGTTTACTCACGATGTTTTCGTTCACCTAAACGGTGATGCAGGCGGTGCAGTCGGAAAAATGCACATAACTGATTACATTAAATTTAAAAACTCATTGGCACATGGCCTGCCTGAGAATCGAACCCGGACCTCCCAAATTGGGAGGCCGTGTGTTAACCGCTGAGCCACCGACGTTCCATGAAATTCTCCATAGTGCCTCTGAAAAGAAAATCTTCCACCACATAGACTTACGCATCCGTAGCCTATTTAACCCGGAACTCCTGGGAGACCGCGTCTCAACGACTGAGCCGCCGACGGCCCAATTTATTTCCCGAGTCGAGTATTTTTTAATAATATTAGGTCCTTACCTATGAAATTGGCGTTTTGTATGAAGAATTTCATTAAGACTCTTTTCTCCATACAAACATTTTTGATTTTTTTTTGGGAACGGCAAATCTAAATTTAGCTAAACTTTGGATATAGCTTTGAAAATCGCAGAAGTTATAGAAGACATTTATTTATTTTATTTATTTATCATTTATTGCACACAAAAAAAAAAAAAACATACAGATACAACTAATAGAGACGACACAACAGGTTCTGCTTATTTCTACAATGAAATATATTAAATGACATATGATTAACGAAGAAAAAAAACTCCAATTTCATAGGTAAAGACCCAATATTATTTTTCGTCAATGTATATTTTGAGAACGTTAAACACAATCATTAAATCATATTTTACTTTGCTTATACTAATCCGGCCCTGCATGGTAGTTTACAGCCGTCGTTTGCACTGCTCTTGGAGAGTACAGCGGAGCACTCGCCATTGTAAAAGGCAATTCAGATCAAGTGTATATAATCAGATAGCATGATTGCGTTAGTTACGATAACGCTCAAGCCTTCCCTACACTTGGTATTCAGTGAACAGACGGGTGATGCGACATATTTTCTTTGAAAACATCTGTAATATACTTGTCACAGATGCGTTGCCGGCCTTTGAGGAAGGTGTAGGCTCGTTTCTTGAAGGTTCCAATGTCGTACTCGTTCGGGAATACCGCTGCAGGAAGTCCGTTCCACAGCGTGGTCGTACGTGGTAAGAAGTTTCTTGAGAAACGTACAGTGGTAGACTTCCACTCATCCAGGTGATGTGGATGGAAATTCAATTTTCGGCGAGAAGTGTATCGGTTAAATTGAGCAGCGGGTATTAGCTCGAACAGTTCTTCAGAACACTCCCCATGAAATATGCGATAGAGAATGCAGAGGCACGCGACGTCTCTTCGCAACGCCAGGGGATCCAGTCGGTCAGTGAGACTCTCTTGGCCTACGTATACGTATAAATAAAATTAGAAATTTTACCACCGTCTTATCTAAATCTGCCGCCAAGCAGCAATGTTAATAGCATTGTTGTGTTCCGGTTGTCAGAGATAGGATAGCCAGCCCATACCATATCATCCAAATATACTAACGAACTATATTAAAAGCTAAAATTTAGCTTAAAGATATTTAATATCATCGAAGCGGCTTAACCGATTTTCATCAAACATCTTCACTCATCATTTTCCTGCACTTATCTTATCTGTAGGTACGATGGACACAACATGTTTTCCTATTCCATTTTATCAGCATCATCTGCGTACTCACACATATAATTCCTCACGCAGTGTTTTGTGGCTTCCTCTGCCTCTATATCTTGTGCGGGCTAGCACGTACAATAGGCACCATAATAATGAATGAGCGGTCATGCGCTCAATTACACTGGAATAAGGCCGATGACGCGGTAAAACGATCCATCGACTGGTTCCTTACCGTGGGCAAAATGCATATTCGGCTATTTACGCCGATACCACGTTTTGTTAATCAGTTCGTGTATATAGGTAGCATGTAAACCATGCGCTCTCATCATTTTTTTTTATGCATAACGGGTTGGTACTTGACCTCAATCACACCCGATGTTAAGTGAAGATGAGGTCGAAGATGGAAGCGTACTGACCCGGAAACCCCAGCACATTTGGGGGACTGGCTATCTTATCTCTGACAACCGGAACACGACAATGCTATTAACATTACTGCTTGGCGGCAGATTTAGATAAGATGGTGGTAGCTAGCCAGGCGGACATTTAAAATGCCCTACCACCAACCAAACCGAGTACTTAAACATGTACCCCGCTGGGGATCGAACCCGCGACCTCCGAATCGTAAACCCAATGTTGTTTACATTGAGCCACGGAGGCGGTTATATCATTCATCTAGCATAATTAAATATAATTAAATTTATCATTGCTTAAGTCGTATATTATCATTTCCGAACTATTTCGGCTAACACCCGAACAGTATCCCTCCACATTCATACTTAGCAGTCGTCGCGTTACGTGGCCCTCCATTTCGTTACGTGATTTTCATCTTTAATATAAAAGAAATACTCAATTAAGGACAGCCCCTTAATTGCAGTATTTAAGCATTACCTCTCCCAACTTTCGTGATATCAGTATATGTAGGTTTAGAATATTTATCAAGAATTAAGTTAAAAATTAGGGCATATTAGGTAAGTGAAATAGAAAATATTCTAATCAAATCAAATCAATATTTTATTCAATGTAGGATACAAAAATATCACTTATTGAAAGTCAACATGTTATTTTTTTTTAAACTACATCGCTTCACAAGGTGTTATGGTTAGGGAGAAGAAGCGACGAGAAACTCCGCAACAACACATCTTTTCAATTAGTTTCCACTTTTACAATAATATTACATTTTATATTACATATTACAAAACAATAGCAATTAACATAACGACCAGCTAACACCAGACCTCCTTCTCGCCTAAATAATCATCTATCCTGTAATAAACTATTGGCGTAGGTAGTTTAATTTTGTTTTGAAAACCACAATAGAATAAATCCTTATGTCATTTGACGGTCGCGTCTGTAGCCTAATTCCACATAATTACATCATTAAATAAATTTAAAAAAAAACTTGGAGAAAATATGAATGGAGTGATAAGACCGCCTAATTGTGTTCCAAATAAATTTCGTATGATAGCAACCCTACGATTCTCGCCAGCAGGGGGGGCACACTTCAAATGTCATCAATTTTCATAGCAGACTGCGACCTCTGAACTGCGGTTGACGAACTAACCGTTATTAGTGTTCTGTGGCAGCAGCCGCCGCCATCTTACCGGTGGGTGATGTCATGTCGAGCTCTCAGTCTACGTCGATTTCCTTTTGAAAGTTTTTGTAAAAGTTCAGATTTTTGTTAAATTGTTGTTTGTTTTTGTTATACTTGTTTTTCATAGGTAGCTAATTTAAGAAATTAGTTATGAGAAATAAAAATTTCCTCATAAACAACAATACCTATTTCTAAACCCAGTTTCTACCTATATAATCAGTGTACGTAGGTATGTGTAGATAGATTTAATTCCTCAACCAATCGCTGGCAGCAGCACTAGTTCGGTAAATAGTTACTATACTCTTTGCTCGCCAGTCGCATATCAATCTCCGGCCGGGGCGTACGTCGACGATGGTTTCGCAAAAAAAAAGCTACTTATGCCAATAACGTCTATTTCACTTACCTAATAGTTTTTCTTTACATTAAAAAAAAACTCATCTGGTATATTTTTCGTCGTTTTGTCGAATCACAAATTGTAATCAGTGTGCGAAGTGCGAGTTTTGTCTCGTTTTTAACTTTACCATCGCGTTCACGTTTACGAAAAAAGTCCCTATGAAAAAAATCGTTTTGCAAACTACCCGCTAGAGGCGCTGCACATTTCTCCATACAAATCGTCACGTCAACGTGAACGCGGTAGTAAAGTTAAATCGAAACAAAACTCACACTCCGCCCTCTGACTACTTAAAAAGACCTTGAGTTTCTTGCTCGGTCCTCTCTGTGAATGAGCGGTAATTTTTATATAAAAATGTTAATTAATAAAATAAACAAATAAATATTTCGGACACTTACACCAATTATCTAGTCCAAGGTTGTTCTATGGATAACTAGACGACGGATAAACATACATAAATAATTATTAGGTCCTTACCTATGAAATTGGCGTTTTGTATGAAGAATTTCATTAAGACTGTTTTCTCCATACAAACATTTTTGAAATTTTTTTGGGAACGGCAAAAATCCTAATTTCGCTAAACTTTGTGTGTATCATCGGATAACATTACGTTAGGTATAGGCAGTGTTAATTTTTAAAAGCAACCGCTTTTTAAAAGTTCCAGCGAATCTAAGAAGTAATATGGGAAGGTTATGAAAAGAGCTGTGTTCAAGTTTTTTTTATTATGTGATTTAGCTCAGACATTAAAAAATATTTAATGTGAAACCTTCAAAATATATTCTATTTTCCAAATAAAAAACAAATTTGGAAATAGCTATAGAATCGTAGGAGTTGGTACATTATGATTAACGAAGAAAAAAATCTCCAATTTCATAGGTAAAGACCTAATATTTATATAAACATCCATGACTCGGGAATAAATGTTCGTATTCATCACACACATTCACCTGTCGCGTGATTCGAATCCACAACCGTTGGTTACGCAGACAGGGTCACTATCCACTACACCAATCGGTCGTCGGTAACGTCACAGATTAACTATTAACTAATAGTGTGTTTTCAAATGATACTTTTATTCTGTGAAATAAAATCTATAGTCTTGCGTAGAGTGCAAGACCTGTGAATTGTTCCTTTACCGTAGAATGTAAGAAAGAAAGAGATAAATTATTTATTTGCCGGAATACATTTTACAAGTTCTGATAAGAAATTTAGGAATCATGTATTCAATCTTTTTTTTTATGAACAACGGGTTGGTACTTGACTTCAATCACACCTGATGTTAAGTGAAGATGAGGTCGAAGGTAGAAGCGTACTGACCCGCAAACCCCAACACATTTGGGGGACTGGCTATCTTATCTCTGACAACTGGAACACAGCAATGCTATTAACATTGCTGCTTGGCGGCAGATTTAGATAAGATGGTGGTAACTAGCCAGGCGGACATTTAAAATGTCCTACCATGTTGTTTACATTGAGCCACGGAGGCGGTTACTGCATACATCTGCATGCAGATATGCAAAATATGATTTGTGACACATTACAATAGCATTCTGCTAATTTAAATATTCCTTAACATCATAGAAACATAACATCATGTAATTCGATATGCAAATGTACCATTTGAATTAGGTGTATAATCTGGTGCAGCGTGGCTCTGGCATGTCACAACGGTCGCAGCTAATTGATCTCGTGACCATTTGGATTGCCCTCGTCTAATTATTCACACGTCGTAATTCGTTCCGCCCCCATTAATGGCACAGTTCAAGTGAGAGACGGTAATGCGACTTCACAGAATGCTAGTGAGGAGGGATTTCGTGTTAATTACCGTAATTTTTGTGGATGTAGTATTTGAGGACTGCTTTAAATAAGATAAGATAAGATAAAATTTATTTAAGTATAAAAATTAACCTAAATACATGACTTATTCTGTAGTAACATAGTCCAAATAATACTATATAATGTTACCTAAACTAAGTAAATGTTTACTTGTGTCTTAGGCAACACGATTGCTAAAACAAAAATAATGAGACCTATACTTACACTTAAATTAAATAAACAATAAAACATTTCCTATTTACTTTTAAATAACCTTACTTTACATTTACCTATCTACTCACTTACTCAGAATGCGTGATTATCTTACAATTAGGACTACTGTCAGTAACTTTTCTGTTTCATCGTATATTTTGCGTTTTAGCCAATTGGATGTGAGTTTCTTACATTCCATTTGGTTCAATGAGTAGATATTCAGATGTTGGTTTATTTTATTATATAGGTACGCTCCGACAAAATAAGTTGTAATGGCGAGAAGTCTCAGCTATTTTTACTTACAAATGTATTCAACTTTTTTTTTTATTAAATGAAAAACGTGGAAAGTAAATCATTCCAATCTCGCCAACAAAGTGCATCTGTCGATAGTGACTGTGCAGTGTGATTTCAATTGTGCAATGACGTCACGAATGCGTTATTCTAATGAATAACCTTGTTGTGTACATCTACGAGTAGCAAACAGTAGCGAAACTGCGACGTACTTAAAGAACATAATTTGCTAGTCTCCGCTATGCATTAGGCCCCGCCTCAATTTCCGCCTTAAGCGCCCCCTCTCACCCCGCGCAGTTGCGACACATAATAATATAGACAAAATGTATTGCGCCAAATCCTCTTAGTATATGATCCGTGGGCCACACCATGGTAATAGTGCTACAAAAACTAGCTAAGTGCGAATTCCTACGAGTACCCTACTATATTCTTTGCAGTTCTGTGTGCGAAGTGTAAGTTTTGTCTCGTTATTAACTTTACCATCGCGTTCGCGTTTACGAAAAAAGTCCCTATGAAAAAAATCGTTTTGCAAACTATCCGCTAGAGGCGCTGCACATTTCTCCATACAAATCGTCACGTGAACGTGAACGCGGTAGTAAAGTACAAAACTTACACTCCGCCCTCAGAAAATAATCGCAATCACTTGCTTATAACATTGATATGTATCTAATTGCATCTTTTAACCGCTTACTTCTATATTTCAAGGATACACACCTAAACAGCAAACTAAATAGGCCTTTTTGATTAAAAAAAAAAATAAAAAAAATCAATGACATACATCCTAGTTTCTGTGGCTACGATTCCGTGGCCGTCAGGCGAATACGTTATTAAAACGTTACATTAAGAATTATGAAGGCAATGACTTTATTATTATAGTTGCTTACCGTGGAACTAGATGGCGCTGTGTGTATGTCCAACGATATTTAAAAAAAAAACAAAAAAATGACAAAATGAAGGAACGAAAGCAGGGGTAACTCACAGGAGATCCCTACTGGGTCGAAGTGACATTGTGTATCTGCACAACATGAGATAAAATAAGGCACATTATAAAAAAAAACTCTCCAAACTTGATAATTTTCCTTTCTACACCTCAATTCCAATTTTCATGAACGTTTTACGAATTTTCTGAGTTGAGTTACTGTGTTCTTGTTGGTAGTATGTGTACGATGTAATAAATGCGACCGCATGCTAACGACAGGTCAGCTTCACGTGATGACGCTAGAGTTTTACGGGTGTAGGGCTAAGGCATGGGTTAATAAATGGTCGGTGACCTTCGATCTCATTTTATTACGTAGATCTTAATTATAGTTGGTAAGAATTAGGCGTGTTAGGTGCGGCATACTGAGCGAATGTCGTCATGTTGGCGATGATTAGGAGTCTTGGCATTTTCGGTGACAGCTATAATAAGAATCTTACTGCAGATTTCATTGGCAGAAATATCTATCATAGCTTTAAGGAAATTGACAATGCCCATTTACAGCAGCTATTAGCCTTAAGGAAATTGACAATGCCCATTTACAGCAGCTATTAGCCTTAAGGAAATTGACAATGCCCATTTACAGCAGCTATTAGCCTTAAGGAAATTGACAATGCCCATTTACAGCAGCTATTAGCCTTAAGGAAATTGACAATGCCCATTTACAGCAGCTATTAGCCTTAAGGAAATTGACAATGCCCATTTACAGCAGCTATTAGCCTTAAGGAAATTGACAATGCCCATTTACAGCAGCTATTAGCCTTAAGGAAATTGACAATGCCCATTTACAGCAGCTATTAGCCTTAAGGAAATTGACAATGCCCATTTACAGCAGCTATTAGCGTTAAGGAAATTGACAATGCCCATTTACAGCAGCTATTAGCCTTAAGGAAATTGACGATGCCCATTTACAGCAGCTATTAGCGTTAAGGAAATTGACAATGCCCATTTACAGCAGCTATTAGCCTTAAGGAAATTGACGATGCCCATTTACAGCAGCTATTAGCCTTAAGGAAATTGACAATGCCCATTTACAGCAGCTATTAGCCTTAAGGAAATTGACAATGCCCATTTACAGCAGACTGCTACTTATTATGCAGACTGACAATGCTTCTTTACAGCAGCTACATTACTCTATATTATTTTATAATCCTTTTATTTGTATCCACATATTAGTTAATAATTAATGTACTTTCGCCTTTACATTTAATTAGGTATACCTTTAAAATTAATTTATTGTATTGTAATGGACATGCCCAAGTGCGCCTAAGACGCCTATCGAAAAAATAAATGAGTATGAGTATCGTCCGAATAAGCTTACTATTGCCACAAAGGAGATGAAAAAGAGATGGTAAAAATATTCGGATTTGAAAATCATTCAGTAATATACAAGTATACGGAACGGTTATCTTTGAATGAGCCGATTATACGCAAACATTTACAAGGTCCGCCTTATCGGTGACTGTGTAGTGCGTCGTCACGCCTGCGCGTACGCGCCGCCCAGCGCCATAGTCATCGTGATGCAGATCCGGAGCCAGGATTTGTATCGGGGGGTAGACTATTTTACAAATGCTTGTAAAATAATAACCGTTGTAGCTAGTTCCTCAAATAAGATGGGGTTTCCGGGTCCGTACGTTTTTAGCTTCGGCCTCATCTTCACTTAACGTCAGGTGTAATTGAGGTCAAATGCTAACCCGTTTTGCATAAAAAAAAATACACATATGTGCGACAGACGGGACGATACAATAATACTTATTTCATCTTTTTTTATGGAGTTAATTGTAACGATTGTTTAAGTGACGGTAATCACTAAAGTGAGTCATAAGTTTTGATAATTGGTTAAAAGTTGATAACTTAAAAGGAGCGTCCGTGGCTCAGCGGTTAAGAGGTCTCCTAATTTTGGAGGTTCGGGGTCGATTCCCAGGCAGGCCATGTACCAATGACTTTTTAAATTTCATTATTTGTATTTATAAACGTTGAAGGAAAACATCGTGAAGTAACCTGCATGCTTGAGAAATAAAAATTCAAAGGCATGTGAAGTCCACAATTGCGCCAGCGTGGCCTACTATGGCCCATACTCCCTCATATATGAGGGAAGGCCTATATCCCTGCAGTGGGATGTTTACGGGCTGATGATGATGATTAAATAATCTATTCACGTAGTTTGTATCTGCAATTAATATCGCACAACCTACCTACTTCAAATGTACTGTCTTTATAACCAAAGCTTCACAAGATCTAATTAAAAATATTTATAATGCCTGGGAAGATCGCAGCGATGCAATCGGTGTGTTTCGCGATTTTTCAAAAGCATGCGATTGTGTAGATCACAAAACGCTTTTATTTAAATTTGAACATTATGGGGTGCACGACAAAGCCCTCGACTTATTAACTTCTTATTTAGAAAATAGAATTCAAAAAGTTCTAGTAAATCTGGAAAAATCTTCAGGATCTTTTGTGAAAATGGGAGTGCCTCAAGGATCAATTCTGGGTCCTTTTATGTTTTTAGTTTATATTAATGAGTTGCCTTATTTAGTTCGGAACCTGGTTGATATTGTGTTGTTTTGCTGATGACACTTCATTTATATTGAAAATAAACAGAGGGTCGAATGATATCGACGATGTAAATGATACTCTTTCGCAGGTTTCGAACTGGTTTACTGTGAATAATTTAGTCCTAAGTTTGCATTTAATAATCTTAACTAATATTATAAATGCTAAAGTTTGGTTTGGTTTGTTTATTTCTATTTCTTTGTCACTCAATCACGGCGAAACGGATGAATGGATTTGAATGAAATTTGGTATGTAGGTAGAATATACCCTGGATAGTTTTTATCTAATCTAACCATACATAATGTCACGCCTGTTTCCCATAGGGGGTAGGCAGGGGTTTGTATACAAGGGTATACATACTGTACATACATAATGTACACCCTTTTGCAATAAGGTTGCAAAAGGGTATACATTACCTTTGAAGGATTTACTAACTTACACAGATAACTCCAGCCCAGTGGCGTGGACAGCGTTTTATCCCAGGATAGGCAGAATGATTAAATTTGCTATTAAATGAGAAAAAATACAACTACAAAATAATAACTCACTCTTGTAGCAATCGTCGCAATTGTTTAGAATATTCTGTTCACATCAGTATGAATCGTGACAATGCATTTCGTGGAAACTTACAATTTGCTAGGAGACACTGCTTTTCTGCCTGTATGGAGGGCACTCCACTGCTCCAGCCGAGCCACGTGAAAATGTTTGAGTTCGTTTGCTAAATTAGGTACCATGTAAGCGCCCTAGAAGTAAATTTAAAAAACAAGCTTTTAATATTCTGTCATGGTTACATAAAGTCCATCAATTAGTTCCAGTCGGCACCATCTCCTCGTCATCATGTGTAATGAAAGTGCTCAAGGCAACAAAACAAACTGGCCCAAATTCGACTATCGTGCCATTTGCTATCAAGGAAGTCCAGTCCCTACATCTCGGATCCATCATCAGATCAGCTCGATGGTACCATATTATGGCATTGTCACCGAACTTATTTAAATATGCCAAATTTCAACTTCATTTAAATCAAATCAAAAATGCTTTATTTTGTAGGTACACAGGGTACACTTAAAATAGTCAGATCTTACATTTTTAAAGCTACTGCTTGTTCAAAAGGCAATTTTCCCCTGAGAAGAACAAGCAAAAAGCTCGAGAGTTTGCTCTTTAAAAAAAAAAAGGTTTTTATATTACAAAATTATTAATTATTATTTTATAATATAATATTCCATAATTAATTATGAAATAGCCTGGTTATGCGAACGGGCTGGTTATGTCCATGAATGTTTATCATCTAAATAATCTGATATTTTATAATATGCTTTCTTAAGAAGTTTCTGTTTTATAGTACTTATCTTTAAATTTTTGAAAGAAGATTTTGTATATCAATAGGAACCTTATTGAAAAAACGTATACATAACCCTTTGATGGGCTTTTTGGCGGGAACTCGGCGAGTGAAGTAGCATTTTTCTTTATAAGTCTTAAAATTTGTGCATTCTAACTTTTGAAGCTTAATAATGGCAGAATATTGTGCAGCAAACGTTAGTGTTGGTGTACAGGTGAAGGGAAGTGTAAAACGGAGCTTTCGGGTTCCCACAAGAAGCCGCCAAAATCTTTTGTAAAGCATTCTGCCACTTTACTGAAGAATGACTTGACCGTGACTAGACTCTGTATACGACGAATTACTTGTTTTGATTGAGACTGACCTATAAACTGAAGAAATGAGATAAATAAAAATTTTCACTCGAAACTGGCATTAATGTCCCTCGACAATGAGGTTGACTGGTTGCCATCCTCAAAAATAAGAAGAAGAAGAACCCTTTGATGGAATTACTGACTTTGCGGAGGCGACTTATGTGACCTGCAAGTTTATCTTTATTTCTTGTATTGACATCATGTTTATCACTATTTTTCCTAAATGATGCTATATTTTTTTTTACATATATTAGATTTTCAAAAATGTACTGTAACGAAAAGGTTAGAATATTATACTCTTGAAATCTAAGTGACACTGCAGGTCTCAATTGATAAGTTGCGCGAACGGCTCGTTTTTGTAAAACAAAGATTGTATTTATATCCGCGGCATTTCCCTTGAGCTATGCTCTAGTCGTTGGAGGCCTTTCCACACTTCTCTACATTGCGTCTTATCTTTGACTTCATGATACGACAAGGCATTCACTTTTTCTAAATACCAGCTAGTAGTTGAAAAATGTGCCCAACCCTAGGTGCAACTAATGACGTGACCGTGACTCAGAACAGCATTGTTTATCCGCTATCTACCTGTCTAGATCACGACGGTTATCTGTCACGTGTAACCTACGGATGTAGTACGATTATGAGTTTAATATTCCAGTTTTGGTAGCAATTTGGCGTCACACTGACTAATTACATTGCAGTAATTAATGTACTCTCATTAACGCATTATAGTTTAGTCAGGTATTGCACAATATATTGATTGTGATGATTGATCAATGAAGTATATACCGTAGATAAGCTTTTCGGCACAGTGTTATTCTGGCATGCGCAAAAGAAAGAAAGAAACAGTTTATTAGCCACTTCGACACATTATATAACAATAGTTGCATAAAGACAGGACATTCCTGTCAAAGAAATAAAAATATAAATAAACTTCCCTTGAAGAACATAGATAAATAGAAAGAAGTTCACTGTTTGGGAAATCATTAATGGACTAGTGCAACTAAAATATGCTGCTAGTATCAATATAAATACAATAACCACTAGTGGCCCCTTCATATAAGTGTGGTGGTTCCGCTAGGGCGGGGTCTAGCACGGGGAAAATACGTTTAGACCTCGGAAAACCGCATAACCGCGATTTTCCTGAAACATTTAATAGCGTGTTGTGAATGTAGTAACAAATGGTAAAATTAAGCATGTGTAAGAAACGCAAGTACCAATACTTTTCCAAATAAGATAAAGATGAAAAATTTGTTTCTTTAAAAAAAATGCTCAATTTATGGGCATTTCTTTTAATTCAAAACATTTAGGGGAATTATTCTTACAGCATCGACATTTTCAGCTAAAAAACACAAAACACATGCATTCCTAACTATGACATGCTTAGTTTTTTATCCATGAATAAGTTAACTGTGTTTAACAAAAGTCTACCTAATTAAATATCAGTTAGTATTTATTGTTATTAAAATACAAATTAACAATAGGGTTTTCTAAAAAGTCTAGACTAAGCTATTGATTTTTTTAGGCTTAGTTATTCAAAATTACATCTCTAATATACCTTTATTAAAAGATAGCAACTATATAAGTCGGTTCTGAATTAAGTCTAGCTAAGCTAATTTTTTACCGTATTTTTTTTTAGCTGTTAACCATGACTCAGGAATAAATGTTCATATTCATCACACAAACATTTACCCGTCGCGGGATTCGAACCCGCAACCGTTGGTTTCGCTGACAGGGTCACTATCCACTACACCAATCGTCGTCAAAAAAATGATAGGTAGGTACATACATTTGATTAATTTAATAGCTCGCACTATAGCCTAGGCCTCATACATAGGTAGTACAAAAACAAACAAACGGATGTCTCGATTCGGTGTTGTTATGGTGAGTGACGTGAATCGATTGCGCCATACTCACGCCTGTGTAATTGACCCGCCTTTATAAGGTGCCATTGCCACATGCTATTGAAATAATATGTAATAGAGAGGTGACGGTTTCGGCAATATGTGGACATCCGCATGCATTCCAACAACATTATTACATACATACATACATAATGTCACGCCTGTTCCCCGTAACGGTAGGCAGAGACCACAGACTTCCACTTGCTACGATCCTGACACACCTCTTCTGCTTCCTTCACTCTCATAAGGTTGTTCATACATGCTCGTCGGTTTGATTGCTCATTTGATCATGGTACGTTCGCCGTGGTCTTCCCCTACCAACACTACCATCCATATTCTCTTTGTATATCTCTTTCGTAAGTCTTCTTTCATTCATCTTCTCCACATGTCCAAACCATCTCAGCATACCATTTTCAATCTTTGTCACTACGTCTTCATTCACACTGCTTAACTCCCTAATTACACTATTCCTGATTCTATCTTTCAAAGTCACCCCATTCATACTTCTCAATTATCTAATTTCCACTGCATTTATTCTACTTTCATTCTTCTTTTGCCATACCCAGCATTAGCTTTTTTGGACACATTCTGGCTCCTCATATAGGCATGCAGTGCTCCATTTACCTGATTTCCGGCATTCACTCTTCTTTAGAAACAATGAACCCAAATACACAAACTCACGCACTTGCTCCACTTTTTCTCATCATTATTATAGCCCAGGGAAAATAGGGTTTGACCTCGAAAAACCGAATAACCCCGATTTTCTTGAAACATTTAATAAAGGGGTTGTAAATGTGGTAACAATTGTTAGAAATTAACCATTTGTAATAAACGCAAACCAAGCAACTAAATAAGCTAAAGTTGAAAAATGTGTTTCTTTAAAAAATTGATGGGTATTTCATTGAATTCAAAACATTTAGGGAAATTATCGTTACAAAATATTACTTCTCATTATGCAGCTCGATGACATGTTCAGCTGAAACACATGCATGCCTAACTATAACATGCTTAGTTTTTTATCCATCAATAAGTTAACTGTGTTTAACAAAAGTCTACCTAATTGAATATCAGTTAGTATTTATTGTTATTAAGATACAAATTAAAAATTAGGGTTTTCTAAAAAAAATCTAGACTAAGCGCTCGTTTTTTTTTAAGCTTAATTATTCAAAATTACTTCTCTAATATAGGTATATTTATATACTTATATAATCTAGACTAAGCGCTCGTTTTTTTTAAGCTTAATTATTCAAAATTACTTCTCTAATATAGGTATATTTATATACTTATATAATCTAGACTAAGCGCTCGTTTTTTTTAAGCTTAATTATTCAAAATTACTTCTCTAATATAGGTATATTTATATACTTATATAATCTAGACTAAGCGCTCGTTTTTTTTAAGCTTAATTATTCAAAATTACTTCTCTAATATAGGTATATTTATATACTTATATAATCTAGACTAAGCGCTCGTTTTTTTTTAAGCTTAATTATTCAAAATTACTTCTCTAATATAGGTATATTTATATACTTATATAATCTAGACTAAGCGCTCGTTTTTTTTAAGCTTAATTATTCAAAATTACTTCTCTAATATAGGTATATTTATATACTTATATAATCTAGACTAAGCGCTCGTTTTTTTTTAAGCTTAATTATTCAAAATTACTTCTCTAATATAGGTATATTTATATACTTATATAATTGCTCTCTTATAGAGGTCTATAAGAGAGCTATTATAGTATAAGTCGGTTCTGAATTATGTGTAGCTAAGCAATTTTTTACCGTATTTTCCCTGGGCTATATGCAGCTAAACAATTGCCGTTGTACGTGTTTACGTTCTAGGCAACGAGTACGGCATTGTCTGTGACGTCATACAAGTGTCGGGATATGCAGGGCATTTTACATATTTTTTTACATTAATATTTCTGATGAAATTGTTATTACATGACGCGACCTGTGACATCGTTGCTAGTATTCCTCCCTGGGATAACGTAATTTCGTACCGCACGGCTTTCAATGTGACGAACCTGTCTGTCTGTCAAAGTTCCTCGTAGTACTACAACACCATTATCTCCGCCGCGCCGCTCCGAAAAACTGTCTTGGGTAGTAGTTCACCAATCTCCAGGCTAAGTAAGATATTAAATACATTGCAGTGATCAAACGGATGTGCACTTTGATTCCATTGCTAAGTTCTACAGAGCAGCTTTGGATTCTTCAACACACTAAAATCTTAGAATAATTTAAGAACATCTGAAGTGTTGAATTAATTATTAATTAGTTGTTATAAATTTATATTGTTAGTGCATGTGGTGTTTACCTGTAAGTGATTGTTTACTACCTTTAGGCGGACGCCGACACCGATCGGTGTTTAAAAAAATACCGACGACACTCGCGAACACCGATCGGTGTTAACGGACACCCGACTTTCAACTCTCAACTGTAATGATTATAGAGTTCCAATTCCTTTGGACTGTGTTTGAACTTGTTCTCTATTAAATTCCGCATCCAATAATGTGCGCCATGTCATGTTAGCTATGATATTTAGTCTGTATTTGCGAAAATATTTTTTTTCTCTGTGGGTGGGAGTATAGGCATAGAATTCCAACTACCTACTGTTTTTTTATTAGGAACCTGCCATAGAGCTTCCAATTCTCATAACAATTTATTGAATTACCCGTTTTATTAAGAAAAACATGAAATAAATCTGTACTTTCCGTAAAAATACCAATTATATCGTGGATATAGGTATACCTACATATTACAACTCGTAACATTTTTCTGATTTTTTGTATTATAGCTGTAGTAGTGTTCATTCATTATATCCATAGATAATATATTCCCGTAGCTATTGCTTTTCACACATTACAAATACACCCAGTAGAAGAGTATCTATAAACGTTTTTAACACCGCTGGTATTTTCGAAAATTTGACAGGCGCGCCGAGATACCTACTTGACCCGCAGTGTTTTTGCGTGGGAACGGAGGGCAGAGAGGTTGTGTATTTACATGTCTTGGTGTGAACAATAATTGGTAAACCTTGAAAATAAAAAAATAAAATAAACCCTTACCTTGCAATTATCTTGTTTATGTCACTGAAACGTGGTCCCTCAATAAAGGCCTTATAAGAAAGTTCAAGGTCACGAAACTGGCTAAGCAGTGGGCGGTGTTGTGCGTTTCACTACGCGGTTTCACAACAACCTGTTCGGTGTGGTGGTTAGCAACTCTGACCACTATACCAAAAGGTTGCGGGTTCGAATCCCGCTAGGGGCATACGTTTGTTTGATGAATACGGACCTGTACTTGAGTTATGGATGTTTTCATTTATATTAAGAATTTATTTACAAAAAAAAATGTATTTATGTAGTATATCAACTATCTGGTATCCACAACACAAGCGTATAGTTGCTTACTGTGGACGTAGATGGCGCTGTGTGTATGTCTAAGGATATTATTATATTTTTTTTTTTTTTAAATCTTTGCACATACACACAGCGCCATCCAGTTCCACACTAAGCAACTAAGCTTGTATTATAGATACCAGATGGTTGATAAACTACACAAATACATTTTTTTTTTGTAAATGAACATATATAAATGAAAAACATCCATAACTCGGGAACACATGACTGTATTCATCAGACAAACATATGCCCCTAGCGGGATTCGAACCCGCGACCTTTTGGTATAGCAGCAGAGTTTCTAACCCCTACACCAAACAGGTCGTCGTTTTATTATTGAATTAACAAATCCGTAAAATAACGAAAGTTTGAACGTTCGAAAGATTTTTGTTCATATAGTAGAAATAATAATAATTACGACAGCGTACATAGAAAATAACTGATTGAGAGGTTTTAACCGCCCCCTCATGGCTCAATTTAAACAACCTTGGGTTTAATAATAGGAGGTCGCGGGTTCGATCGGGGTATACATGTTTAAGTACTCGGTGTGGTTGGTTGGGCAATACCCGCCTCCACACTCCTCGCACTGCAACTCCTGTAAGCCAGGATCAACAGTGGTACTCGACACGGCGCCTACTGAAGGTAGACGGAGCCCTACGTGTCTCTATTGCTACCTTGGGCCCCAGACTAACAGACTAATTAAAGAAGAGTTAAAGGTGTGAAGTAGGAAAGAAGTCCCCCCCCCCCCCTCGTCAAATGGGAGTGTAGTTAAATGAATTCAAAATCAGCACTAAAGCTTTTTTTTTTATGCTCAACCTGATGTTAAGTGAAAATGAGGTCGAAGGTGGAAGCGTACTAACCCGGAAACCCCAACACATTTGGGGGACTGGCTATCTTATCTCTGACAACCGGAACACAACAATGCTATTAACATTGCTGCTTGGCGGCAGATTTAGATAAGATGGTGGTAGCTATAGCCAGGCGGACATTTAAAATGCCCTACCACCAACCAAACCGAGTACTAACATGTACCCCGCTGGGGATCGAACCCGCGGCCTCCGAATCGTAAACCCAATGTTGTTTACATTGAGCCACGGAGGCGGTTAGCTTAACCTATGGGGAAGGGGATCAAGTTATGCTCGTGGTTAGTTGGGCAGTTTAAATGCCTGCCTCGCTAGCTACCACCATATCTAAATCTAGCACCAAGCAACAATGTTCGGATTGTCAGAGATAAGATAGCCAGCCCCCCAAATATGTTGGGGTTTCCGGGTCACCTTCGACCTCATCATAACATCAGGTGTGATTGAGGTCAAGTACAAACTCGTGGTGCTCCTGACACTCTCGCGTGCCTTCGCTTCTCTGTTCCCCGAGTCGTCTACCTAATCGTAAAGTACTATGTCCCCCCTCCTACAGAACCAACATCGGTCAACACAGCCCTTTGTATCGAATGTCTGCATTATGGAATAGCACAAGAAACCAGATTGATGTATTTCTATCAACCTTGGGAACTTCAAGTCTAGAGTGAATAGGCATTTACTGGGTGCGCGTGATACATCTTCGGCTACATCGTCACTTTCCATCAGGTGAGATTGTAGCCAAACGCGAAACCAGTTTTTAATAAAAAAAAAAAAGTCGCCTCCACTAAGAAAGTTATCTATGGTTCTTTGTATTCTTTATTGCACATAAAAAACATGTTGACAATCAGTCGGAAATATTGTACAAAGGTGAGCTTATCTCTAATAGAGATCTCTTCCAGCCAACCTCAGTGGTGGTTAGAGCATTGTGCGGGACGGTGAAGAAAAAGTGCAGTTACGGAAGGACAAATATACTATACATATAGATATATAATATAATATGTTATTTACATACATACACTACTAGAATACAGAAATACACTTAGTTATAAAATTACACGTGATTATTAGTAAACTATATAATATAAATAAATAAATATCACATATATAAGTACATAATTATATAAATATATATCTTAAATCATGATAGAATGATAGTGCTCTTTTAGCCTCTTCTTGAAAACTTGGACGGAGGGACTCTCTCGGATCTGTGCAGGAAGCTTGTTCCACAACTGTGCAGCTCGTACTGTGTACGATTTAAAAAAGAAATTGGAATTTGACAAGGGATAGGTTAGGGTTTTAGTTAAGCAAGGACGTCTGGATCGGGAAGGAGGAGGTAACAGGGTGAAACGGGAGCGGAGGTACTCGGGAGCAACAGGATTACTAAGGATCTTGTAAAGAAGGGAGAGGATATGCACATTACGACGGAAACGGATTGGGAGCCACTTCAGTTGCTTGCGAAACTCAGACACGTGGTCATACTTTCGCAGGCCGAAAACGAACCTAATGGCCAGATTTTGCAACCGCTCCATTTTATCACACAGTTCTTCTGTAGCGTCCAGATAGCACACATCGGCATAATCCAGTATTGGAAGCAGAAGAGTTTGCACCAGCATGATTTTGGTTTTAATGGGCAAGAATTTTTGAAGGCGTTTGAGAGAATGGAATGTGTAGTGCATTCGTCTACTCACCTCGTTAATATGCGCATACTACGACAAGTTACAGTCCATGATAAGGCCCAAGTTCCTTACCGTATCGCTGTATGGTATGGGTACACCATTAAAGGTTACGTGCGGTAGCCCCCCCAAATCCAGCGTTGCCCTCAGTCGACTACTCCCTATCATGATTACTTTAGATTTAGTTGGATTGACCAGAAGTCCAAAATTTTTAGCCCAATCATTTATAGCCGAAAGGTCTGCATTTACGGCCGTTACAGCATCTGTAGCTTCAGCAGGAGTAAAATGTCTGTAGATTTGCAGATCATCAGCATACAAATGAAAGGGAGACGAGAGTATCCTGGTAATCTCATTAATAAATATCGAAAAAAGTAAAGGGGAAAGTACACCACCCTGAGGAACACCAGCCGATAAATCCGACCAGTCCGACGATGAGGCTTCTGTTTTGACACATTGCTGGCGGCCTCGAAGGTAAGAGTCAAACCAGGCCACCACAGGAGGAGAGATGTTAATAGACCGAAGGATAGCCAGCAAGATATCAAAGTCCACCGAATTAAATGCATTGCTGAAGTCAAGTAGGACGAGAATGGTTAATTTCCTATTGTCCATTGCAAGCCGTATATCATCCGTGACATTCAGCAATGCACTAGTTGTTCCATGACAGGGACGAAAGCCTGACTGAAAAGGGCTCAGGATATTATTATTGGAAAGGTAATCGAGAAATTGATTATGAACGGCACTTTCCAGCACCTTAGATAAAAGAGGAAGAATGGATATGGGTCGATATTGGGAGAAGGAAGTTGGATTGGATGTTTTAGGCAGAGGGATAACATGAGCCATTTTCCACAGAGATGGAAATACATTAGACGCTAGTGAAAAATTTAAAATGTGAGTGATTACTGGCGTAACAAAATCCAGGATAGGAAGAAGCATATCACGACTCACGTCATCACTACCCACTGCCTTGGTAGAAATGGACAAGATACATTTTTTAACTTCCTTCTCCATAATATCATGAAAATAGAAAGGCTTGTAATTAGGAGATGGGGAGTTGGATAAAAGGGAGATGGTGGAGACTTTCATCGCCTCGTCAAGAGAAACAGGAGGGTTAGAAAAATGAACGTTCAAGGCGTGTAAGTCTAAACTGGCATTTGGCACCTCAGCACCTTTACCCACTCCCAGAGACCGCAAAAACCTCCACGTCTGACCAGGCGAAATGTTGTCAAGGGACGAATGAATGAAATGACGCTTAGCATCTCTGCATAGTCTATTGCAGTAATTACGCAAGGTTTTATATTTCAGGAGATGATCCTCCGTTGGTACCTTCTTCCATTTAGCCATGGTTGTATATGTATTACGGATTAATCATCCTCTCTTTTTTAAACGACTTCAAAAAAGGAGGAGGTTCTGTATTCGGGGCGTATTTTTTTTTTATGTATGTACGTACAACAATTATAAATAGGTCTTTTTGTATTGTCTTTGTGATTTAGTTATTTAATAGTCTATTTTATTCTTAAGCATTGAAACTGTTTACCTGTGTGCATGCTGTGTTCACATCCATTAGGATATATTCAGTTAATTGTGTCGTAATGTTGGGTAAGACTGAACATATTTTGAATTGTATCCAGTTTTGTGAACCGTTAAAAGGAGCGTTTTTACTTTTTGGTCGCTGGTTCAGTGAAATCAGTTTTGTCATAGAGTTTTTTTATTCAAAATTCAAAATTCGAAAATATTTTATTCAATGTAGGATACAAAAATATCACTTATTGAAAGTCAACATGTTATTTTTTTTAAACTACATCGCTTCACAAGGTGTTATGGTTAGGGAGAAGAAGCGACAAGAAACTCCGCAACAACACATCTTTTCAATTAGTTTCCATCTTTACAATAATATTACATTTTATATTACATATTACAAAACAATAGCAATTAACATAACGACCAGCTAACACCAGACCTCCTTATCGCCTAAATAATCATCTATCCTGTAATAACCCTTCTTACACAGAGTTTCTTTAATGTGGCGTTTAAATTTCTCGTTATTATCACGTGAATTTCATGCTAACTGTACTACAAGTATTACACAGCCAGATATTAATCATTGTCCATTATTTCAGTTTGACCTTCGCGGTCGTCGGTTAATAGAGATGTTTTCGTTTCGCGCACCTTTTTGTTAGCTTTTGTGTGCAAGAACAACAAACCGGTTTGTGGGCTTGTGTTTTTAGTGATGCGAATGTATTTTAATATTTAAATAGATGACTGGCTTTAAGAATAACTTTATCGCGGATATGTTACGACAGACTACTCTATCAGGATAAGCAATATCCTATGTTTTAGTCCAGGGTATGTTCTACCTATATACCAAATTTCATCCAAATCAGTTTATCCGTTTCGCCGTGATTGAGCAACATTTTTTTTTTGAAGGCAAAGGGATCTAGCCCATAACAGCCATGTCTTATTTCTCTTATTTCTTCAGTTCTTCAGAGTCTCAGTCAAAACAAGTAATTCGTCGTATACTTGGCGTATACAGAGTCTAGTCACGGTCAAGACATTCTTCAGTAAAGTGGCAGAACGCTGTACAAAAGATTTTGGCGGCTTCTTGTGGGCACCCGAAAGCTCCGTTACGCACTTTAATTTACAGTTCCCTTCACTTGTACACCATCACTAACTTAAGCTGCACAATATTCTGCCATTATTAAGCTTCAAAAGTCAGAATACACAAATTATCAAAATTATCAAGAAAATTGCTACTTTTTTTTGCAACAAATAAATAAACAAATATTCAAACCTTCGCATTTATAATATTAATAAGCTAAACCGTCTTGCGCGGCTATTTTTTTTCGATTTTTTTTTTCATTCAAATTTAGAACAGGCTAGTCTCGCACTAGGCGAAGATTTTTCTTAATTTCATTGTCTCACTAGGTATCTTTAGGTTTTTAATCAAACTTTTTGGACATAATTTTATTAGTCAACCACTTAAAATTAAAATATAAACAAATGTGCGCAATAGTAATAGTTTCATGCAACTTTAGTGCAGTGAGAGCAGTAAAGTGCCAATATCTGGTCGCCATCTCGAGAAGTTAGTTGAATATTACGTCGTAGTTTGAGTCGGAGAAAATTTATGTTGTTTAGAACATTATTCAGATTCGAAATTTTCTTTCTCTTGTCTTCAAAGTGGTGAGCAAAGACGTTTTTTTCTCACACTGTGGAGATGTAAATTGATACTAATAAAATCTTTAGTACATTTAAAGTAATTTAATAAAAATTGTAGTAGTAATGCGCGAACATGACTTAGGTCTTTTGTCCGATGCCCCATGCGGTATATGTTAACCGGTAGGTCAACAATGCAATTGGCGCATAGATACACACAAGCAAATAATATTGTTTACAAAGTTTCCGCCCCCGACTTTGTCCGCGTGGATCTCGATATAAATACATACATATATAACGCCAAGACTTTTATCCCAAAGTTATATATATATATTATATGAGAGGGCGGCAAACGAGCATGCGGGTCACCTGATGGAAAGCAATCACCGCCGCCCATGGACACCCGCAACACCAAAAGGTGTAGGCTCGTTTCTTGAAGGTTCCAATGTCGTACTCGTTCGGGAATACCGCTGCAGGAAGTCCGTTCCACAGGGTGGTCGTACGTGGTAAGAAGTTTCTTGAGAAACGTAAAGTGGTAGACTCATCCAGGTGATATGGATGGAAATTTAATTTTCGGCGAGAAGTTTTGAAATATACAAAACTGCACGCGTGATAGGTGAGGCATTTTAAATGTCCGCCTCGCTAGCTACCACCATCTTGTCTAAGTCTGCCGCCAAACTCAGAGATAAGATATCCAGTCCTTCAAATAAGATGGGGTTTCCGGGTCAGTACGCATCCACCTTCGGCCTCATCAGGTGTGATTGTAATAAATTGCCAACCAGCCTGCGTAGCATGACAACGTTAGTCGCGCGTGACGCGACTTGAGAGTGGGATAGTGGTATATTTCGTCCAAACGAATGAGCAGGACAAATGTTATCTCGCGCGACATAAACATTAGTCGCACCTGTCATGCTACTAGGCCCGTATTAATAAACCATTCTCAAGATTGAGAGCAGTCTTGTGACCGGTCTCAAGTAAACGTGTTGATTAATAAACCTAACTTGAGACCTGAAACGCACGTGAATACTCGAGCAGTACTCTAAGAGTTTCACGTATTAATAAACGAAACTCAAGATTATCGCCGCTGTGGTGAATAGTTGAAAACTGATCTCAGCTTACTAGCTGAGACGTCAAGATTGGTTTATAAATTAGACATAGACATAGACATAGAAACTTTTTATTCAGTGCCACAATACATTGTACAGAACCATAAATATAATTATTAGTATACAGGAAGAAATCTTAGAATAATGCACAATATAATTGTAGCAGTGAAAGGGCTTGCTGGCTCAGCTAACGCTGCAAACGCTGAACGCGCTTACAACACTGATAATTCTGCCAGTGTCTCAAGTGGAAAGTGACGTTCAGCTTAAAACAGAACTTTGGAAGTAAATAACTAATTAGTGGGATGGTAGCAGTATTGTTTATTTGTTATATAATATGTACTAATATGTATTTCGTTTGAAAAGCGTATTGGGTTGAGTTAGTTATTAATATTATGTTGGTGATGCATGTATTTATAATATTAGTATAAGAAGTATTTTAGGCTAGTTTATCAGACGGGACGAAATTAGCACGGAGCTTGAGATAACGCCAACTGCTTAAGACGCATCTCGTGTGATACAGCCTCAAGACTTGTATTGAGAATGGTTTATTGATACCTACGGGACCTAGTGCAGTTGATTTAATAACGATTTAGGAATAAATTTAAAGAAATTAATATATTAACATTAGCATCGCAATATGTTTACGAAAACTTAATGTATGTAAGAAAATATCTAGAATCGTTTAAGAAAAATAGTGATATACATAATGTTAATACCAGATATAAAAATAAACTTGCTGTTCATGTTAGCCGTTTACACAAAGTACTAAGTCATTTATGTATACGCTTTTATAATAAGGTTCCAGTAGTCATTCAAAATTTACCTTTAATTAAATTCAAAACCATCATAAAACAGACATTATTTACCAAAGGCTAATATAACATTTCTGACTATCTGGATGATAAGCAAGCATGGACATAGACCGCTCGGCGATATTCAGTCTAATTATACAATACAATAGTAACCCAGGCTTATTTAAAAGAGCAACCCTCGAGTTTCTTGCTCGTTCTTCTCTGGGGAATCAGCTTTGTGAATGAGCAATAATGTCAAAAATTTTAATAATATGATAAAAAATGCGACGTTTTCAATTGATAATTTTTATCCTACGAAATAAATATTTTTTTGATTTTGAACGAGTTCTCTAACACTGTCTGCCCTCTTGTAGCACGCGCTGAGCCGCGTCGGCGGCGTGATATTCGTGGAGTTGTGGTGGCGGTGGATGGGCCCGGCCAGCGGGTTGGCCGCGCTGTACTCGCGTGCTGCCGCCCCCTCCCCCCGCGCCGGCGCCCTGGCCTGGCCGCGCCGCGCCGCCGTGACGTCACTCACCCACCCGCGCATGTTCCACTACCTGCATGCGGCGCCCGACGACTTCCTCTTCGTGCAGATGGTGGACGCGGAGCGGCTCGTGCTGGCCGCTAGGAGACCCACCACTGATCTCATGCGAGTCTGGATACAGTGCGCGCTCACTCTCGACTGCATCATGCCCCTTGGTTAGTTCATTTGGAATTAGACGACCGATTTTACTTACTTTGCCGACGACCGATTTTATTTTTCGTTCATTTCTGTACCAGTCGTGCCGGTAAGTCACCGTGACGATGCGTGGTGTCCACCTGTGAGAACCTCTGCAGATTACGCATTTTTTTTAATGTATATGGCATTTTATATCGTGCTCTTCTTCTTCGTTTATAAATCTTGTAAAGTATTAACAATCCGACAATTATTTATAATACATGTCCTACATAAAAAGTACAAAAGTCTTCCATATAGCACTGAAATTACTAACAAACGACGAAACGAATATAGTTTGCCCTAACAACGCAGGAACAAAACATGCATTTTCATCTAGATTGAAATGAAATGAAATGAAAATCATTTATTCATGTAGGCAATACAATATGCACTTATGAACGTCATTTGTTTTTTAAACTACCACTAGCTCGGAACGCGACCACTACTGAGAAGAGCTAGCGAGAAACTCAGAGGGTTTGTCTCTTTTCAATAAATCATTTACAATCAAGAAAGGTTACAACAATTTTATATATCGTGTAGAGGAGTCGTTTAATCCCATGGTTTACTTTCATTAATATAGTCTAAAATTTTGTAATATCCCTTTTTACATAATTTTTGTTTTGTAATAAGTTTAAATTTATTAAGCGGAAGATTCCATATATCCATGGGAACCTTGTTGTAGAAGCGCACACATTGACCACTGAATGAGTTACTAACTTTACTAAGTCTATTAAAAGGTACAGCTATTTGATTTTACGTGTTCCTAGGACCACTCCTTTATAATAGATTAAATGCAAAAATTGCCATGTACCACCTTACCTACAGTCATAATAAGAGATTACTACAAGATTATCTTCAACATTTGACCTACGAGGATACAGAGAAGTTCTTGACTGTCTTGAAGTAATCTTTAAGCATAGATTTATTCTGTATATCTACTTTATTTATAGATTTTTAGCTTATATCTATATGATTATATTATTTTAAGTCATAGAAGCCCTATCTTCGTCCGAAACACAGGATTTTCCTAGTTCAGGCACTAGTGTTAATTGCAATAAGTATTATTGTGTAGATTTTATGTTTTCATGTACCATAAGAATTAATAGATATATTTGATATGATTGGTGTAGTGGATACTGACCCTGTCAACGAGACCAACGGTTGCAGGTTCGAATCCGGCAAGTGGTAAATGTTTGTGTGATGAATATGAACAATTATTCCCGTTTCATGGATGTTTATATAAATATTTATGTATTTTCATCCATTGTTTATCATCTTATGACATTTTTTTTTTCAATTGTCATTCTCGCTATTCAGCGCGGGAACGCCGCTTGCCTGTTGGGCACAATGCCGCCTCGAGGAGATGCGCTAGATGGAATTTTTTACCTATGATTGAATTGTTATTGTTGTTTATTTGAGAAATTTATTGACATGTAATTTGTATCTTAGTAAATATTGTCATTTGAATTTATAATTGTTATTTTAAATTCTCAATGACTACCACTGTTTATTAACATAGTTATAGGTGACTGTACTAACAAAGATGGACCTTATTGCCTGGAAAAATAAATGATTTATTTTATATACGAGGTAACGCCTATAGTCCTTGCAGTGGGATGTTTAAGGCCTGATGATCATCCGTTATCTAGTATCCATAGTACAAGCTTTGCTTAGTTTGGGATTAGATGATTGGTATGAGTGTCCGAAATATTTATTTATTATCTTACCTAACTTATTTCCAGGTGCGCAATCAGTCGGCTGTCGGTTCGACAAGAAGCCTCAGTACCGGTACTCTGGATGCCACGGTCAAGACGCGTCGGCCCTGAGCATCGTGCTGGGGCTCCGCTCTGGGTTCGAGGAGGGCCAGTACGCGGTCCGCGGCTCCCACTGGCGCCGTGTCCCGGACGCCGACGCACGCGCGGAGCTCGCGACCTTGGAGAGGAACTCCACTGACGACTACCACACTGAGCCTCTCACGGCTCATTCCACCACGTGAGTGTATTTACCATGTAATTTGCAGAGTTACACTCTTCTTCTTATTTTTGAGGATGGCAACCAGTCAACCTCACTGTCGAGGGACATTACTGCCAGTTTCGTGTGAAAAATTTTGTTTCTTCAGTTTATAAGTTAGTCTCAGTCAAAACAAGTAATTCGTCGTATACAGAGTCTAGTCACGGTCAAGTCTATCTTCAGTAAAGTGGCTGAATGCTTTACAAAAGATTTTGGCGGCTTCTTGTGGGAACCCGAAAGCTCCGTTACGCACTTTAATTTACACTTCCTTTCACCTGTACACCAACACTAACGTTTGCTGCACAATATTCTGCCATTATTAAGCTTCAAAAGTTAGAATGCACAAATTATAAGAATTATAAAGAAAAATGCAACTTCACTCGCTGAGATCCCGCCAAAAAGCCAGTTACACTCTTAATTTCCTATCATCTTAAAGGCGGTGATTTTTTACAAATGGATAGAGTAGCTGTCAGTGATAGATAAGTGATAGATAGATAAGGAATAAGAACCAGTTATCTATTTATGTTAGCCGACTTCACAAAGTTAGTAAATCCTTCAAAGGGCAATGTATACGCTTTTATAATAAGGTTCCAGTAGACATTCAAAATATACTTTTAAATAAATTTAAAGCAATCATAAAACAGAAATTATTAACAAAAGGCTATTATAAAATCACTGACTATTTGAATGATAAGCAAGCATGGACATAACTGTCTTATTATTCATATAATTATCAAATCGCAACCTATAATCTGTTTAAAAGAGCAACCCTAGAGTTTCTTGCTCGTTCTTCTCTGGGGAGTCGGCTTTGTGAATGAGCAGTAAATTTAAACTATAATGTAATATTAATATTAATAGTGACGTTTTCAAGTGATAATTTTATCCTGTGAAATAAAATATTTTGATTGATTGATTGATAGAATAAAAATGTTGTCTAACAAATCGGTAGCTTGCTTTAGATATAGTATAGGTACTTAGTAATAAAATATAGACTATTAGATTAACATTAGCACTGTGAATTTCATTGCGTCGGATAATGTACTTAGAACTGCTGTAGCTATTTTCAAAAAAATCAATAACTTCTTTATGTATTTATGAAAAATTTCACCGATCGAAATATCACGACTCCATTATATTATTAAAGCAGCAATTGTTTTTTTTTTTTTTTTTTTAGAAATTTGTTTTAAGAGATCTAGCCTCTTCTACAACGCAATGAAGTTCACAGTGGTAACTTTAATTTAATAATACCTATACTATTTTTTTTTTATGCGCGACGGTTTCATACTTGACCTCAATCACACCTGATGTTAAGTGAAGATGAGGTCGAAGTGACCCGGAAACCCCAACACATTTGGGGGACTGGCTATCTTATCTCTGACAACCGGAACACAACAATGCTATTAACATTGCTGTTTGGCGGCAGAGACATTTAATATGCCCTATCACCAACCAAACCGAGTACTAAATATCCAAACTAAATATCCAAACCAAAACGATCCATCGACTTGTTCCTTACCGTTGGCAAAATGCATATTCGGCTATTTACGCCGATACCACGTTTTGTTAATCAGTTCGCGTATATAGGTAGCATGTAAACCATGCGCTCTCATCATTTTTTTTTTATGCATAACGGGTTGGTACTTGACCTCAATCACACCCGATGTTAAGTGAAGATGAGGTCGAAGATGGAAGCGTACTGACCCGGAAACCCCAACACATTTGGGGGACTGGCTATCTTATCTCTGACAACCGGAACACGACAATGCTATTAACATTGCTGCTTGGCGGCAGATTTAGATAAGATGGTGGTAGCTAGCCAGGCGGACATTTAAAATGCCCTACCACCAACCAAACCGAGTACTTAAACATGTACCCCGCTGGGGATCGAACCCGCGACTTCCGAAACGTAAACCCAATGTTGTTTACATTGAGCCACGGAGGCGGTTATATGACTTGATACGAGTTTCACCACAATCTTACCTAATGGAATGTGACGAGTAATTTGTTTCCTTACCCATTGTTTTCGTCGTGAGTTTAAAATATTTAATTTTACTTGTTCGCAGCAAACGGGCGAAACGAACATACACCTACGTCGAACGGACAAAAGAAATGCAACGATCGTCTGAGTATCAAACGGTTTATGTTGCCCGAATCAATGAAAAGGTCCAACCTACGAGGATCATCGGATAAGTTTCTGGCCTGACCTGGAAAGAACTATTTATTCGGTCAGATTATGTTCTTCTTTTCAACATAATCTCCTCGTAAACACATACACTTCTCGATGCTCCCATTCATTTAACGCGTCCAAATGATAATTGGCATCTTGCTCTGCAATACATTTACGGAAGCATGACCGTTTCGTTACATGAAAATCTATATCTACCGAGCGAAAGTTTGAGTCTAGGAAATAGCACAAAAGTCACTGGGAGCCAGGGCTGGTGAATTCGGTGGTCTACAGCTTATAGTATCTCTCCGACCTTGATTTGACGATCGTCTTGCATTTGGTATACTTTTTCGATGTTAACGTCGGTCGCGGTTCTTGGCCGTCCTAGACGCTCATCATCAATTAAGCTGGTACGACCGCGTTTAAATTCAGCTGCCCTTTAAAATTAATTTATTTGAGAGACGAACAGTTGCTTACTTATAAATAAAGAAAATGATGGAGCAGAACAATATACTCGATTTTATTCATTTTTTCAAAAAAGTACATCAAAAATTAACCGTCAATATTGCCTGAATTTTTAATATGGAACGCTCAAGAAGTTGTAGTGCGAAGGAGATTTTATTAAAAAAATTCTTATGTCATAGTGAGGCCAGGAACTTTTCTGACGACCGCGAAAGCGAACGAGAAATATCACAGAACATGTAACTAACGTTACGTAGATTACCAAATTCGTGTAATTATTATCCTAAAATTTTCTTTTAGCTTAATTTTTAAAAGAATAGGTATGCCTTTCTTTGAGTCCGGCTGGTGTATAAAATTTCTATCACAAAACATCCAAAAAAAAATGACTGAGTTTCGCAGAGAATAGATAGGTTACCGGTTTATGAGGCGTTACTTTTGAGTACTCGAAGCAATAACTTGTCCGTGTCCATTAATAGAGGTCAAATAACTTGATCTTAACTTTGGAAAGGTAAATATGTGTAATAAATAGTTTTAGAGATTTACTCGAATTTGGTGATAACCCGAGCGTACGTCGATAGTTCTAAAAAATCAACCCTGTTTTCGCAATCTTATTAACACTTAAGTAAACAAAACCAACTATATATCTTAGGATAAAGTACAACGTGTTTATTTATCAATATCGTATTGTAGGTTTACCTATGTACAAAGAAATTTCGATTTTCATTGAAAAGCTCTTGCTATGACGAGTTGATACGATTCAATTTTCCATGTTCATATAGAATACGGCTTGTGATTATAGGTTTTAGTACTTAAGCACATATTTCTGTTCAATTTGTGCCGTAAGCGTATCATTTTAAAATTAATGCAGACGATTTGTTTTTATATTTTCTTGGTACATCTTCCACGATCCGGTAACGCTTTCAACTACGAATATAACAAAGACTTGTGATTGGTTTAAATTAAACGCGGGCAGCGAAATACATTAAGCGACCGGTCCGATAGTAAGCAAGCTATCTAAGTATGCCGCCAAACAATAATGATTAGCCTTGTTGTGTTCCGGTTGTCAGAGATAAGATAGCTAGTCCCCCAAATAAGATGGGGTTTCCGGGTTTGCTTCCACCCTTGGCCTCATCTTCACTTAACATCAGGTGTGATGGAGGGCAAGCGCTAATCCGTTGTGCATAAAAAAAAACATCTCAATATAAGCTTTCACAGCACAATGCATCGGTGTGGTTACGTCATACAAAAGTAAATTATCAATATCTATAATGTATTTAGCTGCCCAGCGACGACTGCAAGGATTTGCTATCATATACGCGTAACAGTTTCTTGACAATGATTACATACAATGCTGTGTTGTAGCACTTCAAGAAACTTTTGACTATGGTCAGGCATTCATTGAAAATTCAATAGTTATTCCTAAACGGAACCGAACTTTGCCCATACGCGTTATCGGCAGCTACTGCACACGACTATGTCTCAATGCAGATCTATTTAATAGTAGGAAAGTGTAGTTCGATTTAACTATTTGTAAATAAGCAATAGAGTAACACGCAATGCTCATCATAAAACGATTTTATCTTTGTATATAACATACCGACCAGAGCTTACTTCGGTATTCCGGCTAAATTCGAGCTGTTTGCCGCAAAGTTTCACATGCGAACTTTTTAAACCAATTTTGTATTTATGATAGATAATTGCCAGAGCTTAGGCCAGTCTAGTGAGGCGCGGTCCAAACTAGTTGGCCACAAAATATCTCATCACAAAATGTTTCAATCTTCTTTTACATACCGGATGAGTTTTTTTACCGCAAGGAATCAAATTGGGCATATTAGGTAAGTCAAATAGAAGCTATTGTCAGAGGTAGTTTTTTTTTTTTTGAAAAAAAAAAAAACGCACCCGTCTTCCTGTTGTTGATATGCGACTGATTCGTTGGGTCCCTATCATGCGAAATGTCTTTGGAACTCATATTTTCTCCAAGTTTTAAACACTTTAAACACTTTATTGCATATATAAGTATACAAATATACATTGAACAAACATAGGACAGAAATTACAATACACAAAAGGCGAGCTTACCTCTGTAAGAACCCTCGGAAGGGAAAACGAATTTAAAGTTTTTTATTGCAGACAAAGAGCGATACTTAAAATATAGAACAATACATTAACAAAACATCACTGTTATAGGAACATAATTAACAAAAAATAAAACATTAAGATTTATAGCAACAATGTTTTCGTTATTTATTTAATTTAATGATGTAATATGTGGAAGAGGCTACAAAACGCGACCGTCAAATGACACAATTAAATTTTTTTTTATTTCGAAAAAGATAAATTAAACTACCCAATACATTGTATTTCACTTACCTAATATGTCCTATTTTTTTTCTTATGGTAAAAAACTCATCCCAGTATATCGGCCAGGTAAATACCCTTACCGACTCATAGTCACACCAAGTTATCACACCAGTGTTACAAACAGGATTCTTTTTCTTGTTAGTCACACTACTAATTTTTCCACACCATTTATACTATAATTGCTAGTGCTGTACCTGTTGAAAATTTAGGTTTAACAGGAACAAACTAATATATAATAATGTCAACCTAACACGAAGGGTATGGCGGGCTCGCTTCCGCCATACCCTTCTAACCTATCCATGTCGGGGTGCCAAAAACTCCCATGCTCGCTTCGCTCGCACTCGTCCGGCTCGCTTGCGCCAGTTAAATATAGATGACATCCCAGATGATTTCCATTTTACAGAACAGGACAGGCTAGGACAGCACTAGTTAGGGAATAAATACAATAAATGGTGTGGAAACATTAGTAGTGTGACTAACAAGAAAAAGAATCCTGTTTGTAACACTGGTGTGATAACTTGGTGTGACTATGAGTCGGTAAGTGTAAATACTTATAATAAAATTCATTCTGTACCAGAATGTTTTGATCTAAAGTCTATTGACTTGCTTTTAACACAATCTTATTAAGTCTGTAATTTTGAATAATAACGATTCATTATAAAACAATACTTTTGCAAAAAAATCTTGGGGCGAACGCGCAGTGTTCTATCACTTTATGGGCGAATTAATCTGGAATAGAATGTAATTAGGAGTGTGGTAAGGGACACTTATCTTTATATACAAACCCTGTGACGCTCTTCGAAATAACACATAAGTTTCGCGTAAATGTACCTAGCAATATATTATACGGTCGCAACAGCTGTTGTATTTTCACAGTGGGCAGGATATTCGACAGGAAGTCAGTGACTGCTGTCTTCTGTGCTCCGTGGACGAGTCGCGAATCAGTATTCTGTTATTTACTACAAATACAAGTTTAATGTCAATTTCGGAGTGACACGGTGCGTGCAATGTTATAGTAATGTGGATTGTTTTGTACATAATTGTATAGATTTTGTTATATTGTATGTAGTAGCGATACAAGCAGCGTGGTTTTACGCGTCATTACGTGCAAATAAATTTTTGTTGTGATGGCGGCGGGTAGAATAGAATAGAAAACGTTTATTTGACATACTGGACGACACATTAGTTATACAAAAACTGAGAGAAAAAAATAACAATAACATACTTAATACACAGCTAAAAATCATATTACAAGATAAACTCGATCTCAATCCTAAGATCGATTAGAAATCGGTGTCGTAAAGTGGTGCCAAAAAGGTCTCCACTCAGCATGAGTTGCAGTTGTATTAATAACTACAACGCTGATTTTCTGTGGAGCCTCGCGTGACGTACGGACGTTTCACCAACACTGAATATAAATAAAAAGTAATGTGTGGAATAAACATTAATAAAATCGAGTGAGAATGTTATAAATAAGTGTTAACAATATACTTATTAAAAATTAAAAACAAACACAGATTGCAGCATGTAATGAATAAGTTTCATTACCTACAAATGATGACAAAAATACGTGATCTAGGCCGCTAAGTATTAAAAACAACGCGAATGAGGTAAGTCTCACGATTACTTTTTTTGTACATTCAACAAATACGTTTTAAGTTTAAATTCAAACTTTCTAATCGTTTTATAATCCAGATAACAACGATGTGAATATGTTTATTGGTCCGTATTTATCAAAAACATTAACTGCTGGTACCCAATGGAATGGCAGTCGACGGTGTTGCCTCAAGTAAATTATATATCTCATAAACATTTTTTTTTGGTTTCATTCTCTCCTCTAGGAGAAGGCAAAGGGATCTAGCCCATAACAGCCATGTCTTATTTCTCTTATTTCTTCAGTTTTTATGTCAGTCTCAGTCAAAACAAGTAATTCGTCGTATACTTGGCGTATACAGAGTCTAGTCACGGTCAAGTCATTCTTCAGTAAAGTGGCAGAATGCTTTACAAAAGATTTTGGGGGCTTCTTGAGGGAACCCGAAAGCTCCGTTACGCACTTTAATTTACACTTCCTTTCACTTGTACACCATCACTAACGTTTGCTGCACAATATTCTGCCATTATTAAGCTTCAAAAGTTAGAATGCACAGATTATAAGAATTATAAAGAAAAATGCTACTTCACTCGCCGAGTTCCCGCCAAAAAGCCATCTCATAAACAAAGCCATAACAGGGAAAAACAAGTATCAAGCTGTTACAAGTATCAATCCTGCTATAGTTTTGCATTGCTCAGATTATCCTACACTCCAATAATTAAAACGGATCACGGTGATTACCGAACATCGTTTTAACGATTGTAGGTTATCTGAGTAGCACAAAAGTGTGTGTTAGACGATAAATGAATAAAACAATATTATTATAAACAATATTTTTCTACGGCTCACCCACCGGTTTGATTAGGTTTCACACGCTTGAGATGCTACCGTCATGTACGAGGAGTTCAGGCAAGAAGAGACGGACAGACACCGACGACACTAATGCGGTGACAGATTATCGAACGAATAACAGAAATAGCCTAACTTCACTGTGGACACACGTTTGGGGGGTTTTTTAAATTACTTTTCAACATAAACATAATTTTCCATTTCCGAAGCGGTAGTAGCTTGGACATACCGACTGACAGAGAAATGCAATAAACTTTTTTATTTCCAGTAGATTTAAATTGACATTCAATAAATTATATCATGTATCTTACGTTGAAATAAATTCTTGAAGTTTGAAGTCGTACTTGCTCGTAAAGTGGATCTAATTTCACCGGTTTACTGCCTAACTAGCTATAGCGATAAGTTTGTTTTGAGAAACATGTTATTACAGGACTTGAGCGCTTTCTTTTGCACTACATGTATATATTGTTTATTAAACGATTTGCCTAAAAATTCACGTCCAGTCCCGTCCGCTGAAACACGTCACGTATACAGCGACCTTAACATTTTTTTTTTTGACGCGGGGAAACTCATTACGCGTACCGCTCGCCTGGGTGACGGCGAGTCGGTTATGTGGGACTCTAAAACCCCGCGGCGACCTTCCTCGGCGGTAGAGAGGACCTGGGAACGCGTCAGCGGCTCCAGGTCCTTCCCCCCATAACTACGGGAGGTCCGTTCCCTGAGGGCGGCGGCACCTTAACATGGCACGTCCGAGATGATGCGTAAAACCCAAACCTGTTTTGTCTATATTTTTCGGCGTAATGGTTTATGTATGTTTACGTTGATACCACGATGATACTCATTAGTGATGCATTAAGTAGATATAAGTTATTTGGAAGAAAGAGTTTTTATTTTGCCACCATTATACGTATTCATCACACAAACATATGCCCCTAGCGGGATTCGACCCCGCGACCTGTCGGTATAGTGGTCAGAGTTTTTAACCACTACACCAAACAGGTCGTCGAGTTTAAATTTTCGATGTTTCAAGTAATGGTGACTGTTTTTATAGTACTTGCATGTGTATGTTGTTCATAAGACGCACGGATATGTAGCTAATGGAACAGCTCACGTATTTAATTGGTAATTGTCCATTCTATTGAATACTCATGAAACCAAAACGAAGCCAAATGTTTAGAGTCGATTAAATCGAAAATTAATACAACCGAGAGACGATTTTTTTTTTAAATATACTACTCATTTGTAATGTTAAATTACTGCTAAAGTTTGTGGGTAGGTATTTACTGAATCTAAATGGTTTTTATTTCTCTCGTTTCCGGCATACAGGTTGTAACTGCAACTTTGGGAATAACTTCTGTAATTGTAAAGTTTAATACTGGACAACAATTTTCTTCGAGTAGAGAAGTTGGTGTCATAGATCTTTGCAGTTACAGTCTGTATTAGCGCTCCGTTTTGTTTTAGTCTGAGAGTGACTGAGGCTGAAAATTCAATTCAGAGTACTCGCACTTTGATGTTAATAAATTTATCTTTACACATTCACTGTCATACATATCTTGATAGGTTTAGGACACGATTTCGAAAGACATATATAAGCGAAAGCCATTTGTGCGACGCCAGTTAATCGAAGTGCCATATGAATCAAACGCCATTTAGCCGATGGGCCATATAATCGAAACGACAAATATGCGAAAGCCATAAGATCTAATGTATCTGTAGCGAGCAATATGGGTCGGGGCACCCCGACACTGTTGGTTAGGTTCGATGTTATAGACCCCTATCTGTAGCGAGCAATATGGGTCGGGGCACCCCGACACTGTTGGTTAGGTTCGATGTTATAGACCCCTATCTGTAGCGAGCAATATGGGTCGGGGCACCCCGACACTGTTGGTTAGGTTCGATGTTATAGACCCCTATCTGTAGCGAGCAATATGGGTCGGGGCACCCCGACACTGTTGGTTAGGTTCGATGTTATAGACCCCTATCTGTAGCGAGCAATATGGGTCGGGGCACCCCGACACTGTTGGTTAGGTTCGATGTTATAGACCCCTATCTGTAGCGAGCAATATGGGTCGGGGCACCCCGACACTGTTGATTAGGTTCGATGTTATAGACCCCTATCTGTAGCGAGCAATATGGGTCGGGGCACCCCGACACTGTTGGTTAGGTTCGATGTTATAGACCCCTATCTGTAGCGAGCAATATGGGTCGGGGCACCCCGACACTGTTGGTTAGGTTCGATGTTATAGACCCCTATCTGTAGCGAGCAATATGGGTCGGGGCACCCCGACACTGTTGATTAGGTTCGATGTTATAGACCCCTATCTGTAGCGAGCAATATGGGTCGGGGCACCCCGACACTGTTGGTTAGGTTCGATGTTGGGTTGACATATTTGTAATATTATCGAACTGTACATTCGATCTGTACATACAATAGCTTTCGCGTATTTGTCTTTTCGATTAAATGGCCCTTTGGCTATATGGCGTTTCGTGCATATGGCACTTCGATTATCTGGCGTCGCACAAATGGCTTTCGCTTATCTGTCTTTCGAAATCGGATCCTAAACCCTATCTAGATACACTGTGGTCGATCACTGTGGACTTACTACCGTCTTATTAAAAAAAAACCAATAACATTTGAAGATCGTTTTTGATTTGGCGAAAATATTGCATCCTGTCAAACAAAAGACACTTCATGGATTGAAGCCTCATGGTTCCTGTACTCCATTTTATGTGAGGTTACAATAATACTGCTACAGATGGCAGTAGGTTCCTTGATCGTCACAGTGTAACCCGTAACCATGTTACAATGTCTGGGTTCATCAAATTATATTATAGCCCAGGGAAAATACGGTTTGACCTCGGAAAAACGAATAACCGCGATTTTCTTGAAACATTTAATAAAGTGTTGTAAATGTAGTAACAATTGATAAAAATTAAGCATTTGTAAGAAACGCAAGTACTAAGTAACTAAATAAGCTGAAGTTGAAAAATGGGTGTCTTAAAAAAATGCTCAATTGATGGGTATATCTTAAAATTTTTTCTTTTCTTCATTTAGAGACATTATCGTTACAAAATATTAGTTTGCGTTTTTATTTCTTAAGCAATGCAGCTCGACGACATTTTCAGCTAAAACACATGCATGCCTAATTATAACATGCTTCATCCATCAATAAGGTAACTGTGTTTAACAAAAGTCTACCTAGTTAAATGTCCGTTAGTATTTATTGTTATTAAGATTCATATTAAAAATAGGGTTTTCTAGAGAAATCTAGACTAAGCGCTCCTGTTGCTTTGGGGCCGTCCATATATTACGTCATTCTAAATTAGGGGGGGGGGGGGGTTGGTCTGCGGATGACGGTAAAAAATGATAGATGGGGGGGGGGGTTTGACGTCATTCTTATTTATTTATTTATAGTTTATTTTTCACATACAAAAAGATTATTTCTAGAATCAGTCTATCTATTTAAAAAAACCGCATCAAAAGTAAAAAATAAGTAGTTATATTATATCAATGATTATTGCCAAAGTAAAAATAATAAAAGGTGATTCTATAACCAAGTGCTTTAATTATATAATACCCTATTTTTCTCAAATCTGCAATGTTTTATTTTGTCAAACTAGTAATGACGTCAATTTTGGGAGAAGGGGGGGGGTCATTAAGAAATGACGATAGGATGATTATAGGGGGGGTCTAAAATCTGAAAAAATCGATGACGTAATTTATGGACGGCCCCTTTCGGCTTAATTATTCAAAATTACATCTCTAATAGACCTCTATAAGATAGCAATTACATAAGTCGGTTCTGAATTATGTCTAGCTATGCTAATTTTTTACCGTATTTTCCCTGGGCTATTAGATTATACTTGTAAGTTATGGGCACATGCGATTGTCTGTACATGACAGTATTTGTGTTAAATAAAAAATTTCCATAGTAAATTTAATACAGAATATGTTTATTTACATGGATATGTAAACCTAACCAAACTCGTGGCCCTTGTAGAACATTGGATGATGTATTACTACTACTGACAAATGTAGTTCAAATTGGTGTCAATAGGTGGCGTTGTTTTAAAAAAAGCATTATTAAGAGGAGTCCTTCAAAACCTACCCACAAGTGAGACAGATACGAAAGCGAACCTCCAAAAGAATTTAGTCCATCGGGCCACGACAACTAGGTTGTGATCAAAATATCATCAAGAGTAATATTAGTTTAATGAATAGCGGGGTATATCTGCCGCTAAATTGCAATACGCGCGATGCTGAGTCCCAGTAGGACCAACCAGTACAGTTGCTTGCAGGCCCTTGTATGATCCCTGCTTCCTTTGTTAAATTACTATTTGAATGATTTATCTGTTAGCCCTGTGGTTCGATTCACGCCAATAAGCATGCATGAGCATTGTGGGCGCATACAATTGGTTTCTAATATTATCAGGTTTTACTGACCCCAACTATTATGTAAGTAAACGATGATGTCATGTATGTATAACGCCCACAGCGCTCACGGTTTAAAACATGGCTGGTGTTAGTGAACGCTGACATCGAAGCGCCAAATATCTCGGAACTAGTTGAAGCGGCAAGAAAGAACACTTTAGTCTCGTGTGTGTTTACGATTGATTTAACATACTTGCAACGCTCAAGGTCGTTGATACGCTCAAGCCCTTTGAAAAACGTGAGGCGTCAGTTGAACCGCAGGGTAAGGGTTAATACCCTATTCATAGCTGCTGCTAGTTTGCGGCGTATAACCAGTAAGTTCCTTTCCTTTTCGTAGTTAGTTTCATAATATGGCGAATACAATGTGATATATACTTACAAATTGTATTTTAGGCGTTAATTTACGTGTGTGTAATGAGGTGTCGGGGATTGGAAAGGTTAGAGACCAATGTAACGTAGGATTACTTGCGTTCGTAGTATTTTGAGGGTAGGTCATTTTTTTATTCCTTTTTCTGATTTCTTTTGTCTGCGCCTTTTGTGCTATCTACTGCTGTCTGTCGTGAACAAAGAAAGAGGACAAAGAGGAGGTGGTGTATGTGGCCGTGTCTCTAAATGAGCTCGTTACGTCATCGCAGTAGCCGTGGCTTAGCTATTATATACGCTGAAAACGTCTGCAAAAGTGTAATTTTCTCTATAAAAGTGATTGTGGCAGATCCTCAAATGGATAGGATTGCATTTCGCTTCTGAGGAGTTTTATTAATTAAATACACATTGTACAATGTTCTATTCCTATTCAATAATAGATGGCGCCACCAATGTATGGGTTGCCTTGCCCCTGCGACGCGTACCCCTCCCCCCGACACCCCGCTCCATAGTATGTTTAGACTGCCTCTTCTTATTTTTGAGGATGGCAACCAGTCAAACTCATTGTCGAGGGACATTACTGCCAGTTTCGAGTGAAAATTTTTATTTATCTTATTTCTTCAGTTTATAGGTCAGTCTCAATCAAAACAAGTAATTCGTCGTATACAGAGTCTAGTCACGGTCAAGTCATTCTTCAGTAAAGTGGCAGAATGCTTTACAAAAGATTTTGGCGGCTTCTTGTGGGAACCCGAAAGCTCCGTTACGCACTTTAATTTACACTTCCCTTCACCTGTACACCAACACTAACGTTTGCTGCACAATATTCTGCCATTATTAAGCTTCAAAAGTTAGAATGCACAAATTTTAAGACCTATAAAGAAAAATGCTACTTCACTCGCCGAGTTCCCGCCAAAAAGCCATAGTATGTTTAGACTGCCTCTTCTTTGTTATTGCTTCGCGATCAATTTCGGTCCTAGATAGTAAGTTCAAAACATTAATTTTTTTATAATAATTACCCTCAAAGTACACTTACAAACTGGAACGCATATTTTTATCGATACGATTGTATTTAAGGATCTCATTATTACTTAATACTTTGGGCATACCGCCAGCAGCACCCTAATCAACGCCCTTACTTTCCTTTCGATTTTTTTTTAAGTAAATTGGCTTGGAATATATTCCTTTGGCTGATCCTTGTCTATGCTCGTTCGGTATAGCCGCAGTTTGGGTTCACTGGTTACAGCTACTAAAAACATGAGCAATCTAGTCGTTAACCAAATAAGCTATTGGAAGTGGGCCAATTTACGCATGCGCCTCGCAATTTTAGATTTAAAAACTATTATAATTTCGGCAACAATTTCGTCCTCGAAATTTTTGTGTGAAAATTGTACAAACCATAATAAATATACGTTTCACATACATAATTGTATTTAGAACAATTGAGTAGCATCTGCCTACTTTGTCAAACCCCTAGTTAGAGACTGAATCTGACATGGGATTTGCCCATATATTTGCTCAGCTGTGTTTTATTATGTATGACGCAATTTTTTTAAACTTTGTAAAAGCCTTGATATCGACCACCCTGATCTATCAGTGTGAATTTCCTTATTATCATCATCAATATTGAGCCCTGATGCAGCTCACAGAAAGCTTAAAAACGCCCGCTACCACTAACAAATCCGAGGCCTGGTTCACTAATGGGACTTTGTAACTTACTATGTAACAATATCGGGATACATGACTGGGAATATTAGTATCCATCACCAAGTCGAATATTCTCAGCGATGTATCCCGAATTGTGATAGTAAACTTTCACATGTTTAAATCTACAAGATCGATTTTGAAGTTTTTATACTACTTAGATATATTTTGCTAGCAACTCGGTCAGTCGAAAATTCGGGAAAGTAGTAAGTTGGTTTTTCGACCTAATTTTCTATCCTTTTTTTTTAGTTTAGGAACCCATATTGTCCCACTGCTGGGCAAAGGCCTCTCTCTCCACGGCTCTCTATCCCAGGCTTCCTCCGACCAGTTGGTTAGGAACTTATCCAACTCATCCCGCCATCTCCTTTTCGGTCTGCCGCGACGCCTTCTTTCTAATGGTGGGCTCTAGGTAGTGGCGATTTTGGCCCACATGTCGTCTGGCATACGACAAACATGGCCCGCCCAGTCCCACTTCAGCTTGGCGGCCGTTGTGGCTATGTCAGCAACAAGGGTCTTAGAGCGAAGTGTGGTGTTTCGGACGCGATCGGTCAGTTTTACATTTAGTACACTGCGCTCCATGGCTCGTTGGCATACCTTGAGGCTGGATCTTTGGGGTACTGTCAAAGACCAAGTCTGAGCGCTATAGGTGAGGATCGGGAGAATGCACGTCGAGAATGGACGTGTGCATTCTATCCTTTTTATTATATAAAAAATTGGTATATCTTTGCCCAGCAGTCGGACAGTATGGGTTACTTTAGTAACTTATTAGTAATCTGTGGTATGGGCTCCTAATAATAATGTCAGTGTAGCTTTGACTTCGCAATATGCAACCGTAAAATTAATACTGGTGAAGTCAAATGACGAGACACGAGACGATGTCATTTCAATTCAATATTAGATTTCCAAACATACAGGTGAAATCTATAATTCGTGTGCCAAATTCCCTGGAACCACATTATATCTACTGCTAAAACTCACTTTGCATGAGATTTCTTTTTAATAAAAAAATAGTAATCAGTAACGAAGGTCCAATGATATCTCTGGTGTTTTTGACATCAGCTGACTGAGTTTTCTAACCTATACAATATTGAAAATACTATTATATAAATTTATATTTTATATCTACAATAATTCCATGCAGGGTCAATCTATATCGTGTGGTTTTAGGGAATTATACGAAATTTCAACCTGTATAAAATGTAATGTTGAAATCCCCCTGTGATTCCAGTTGACGCCTTCGCGGAAAGCTACTTTTTTTTAATACACTGAGGTCATGGTATCAAGGCTTAACCATAGTTAATAAAGGAAAACGATTGGTGTGTGATGTCCAACGCAATACGACGGGTGGCTACTAAATAATTAGATACGACTTAGAAATAAATCTATCATAGGGTACGAGATAGCGAGCTCCATTCTTATGTAGCGTTCATATTTCAAATGCTTTTTATATACGCATAATCCTTATCGACAAGTGAGAATATTTATTAAATGATGATTGTGATGACATGATGTGGTGTTTTTTTTAATTTTATTTTTCCTAATGTCCTTTCAGCTCAACTTAGCCTAAGGCCCGTATTTTTTTTTTTAATGCACGACGGGTTCGTACTTGACTTCAATCACACCTGATGTTAAGTGAAGATGAGGTGGAAGGTGGAAGCGTACTGACCCGGAAACCCCAACACAATTGGGGTACTGGCTATCTTATCTCTGACAACCGGAACACAACAATGCTATTAACATTGCTGCTTGGCGACAGATTTAGATAAGTAGCTAGCCAGATAATGCCCTACCACCAACCAAATCGAGTACTTAAACATGTACCCCGCTGGGGATCGAACCCGCGACCTCCGAATTGTAAACCCAATGTTGTTTACATTGAGCCACGGAGGCGGTTAAAAATTAATGCATGCGGAGGCAGCGAGTTGCGACATTTTAAAAATAAACGCCCTCGCGACTGGTTGGTAATAAGCGCATATGATTGGTTCTATAATATGGATCCATTTTCAAGGCCACCTTCCATCAAAATAAAATAGATGGCGCTATCCAAGGCTTTAGTCTAAAAAAGTGCTATTCGTTAGCGACGCCGCCGGCGACGTTGCAATATATGGCGCGGTCCTTGAACGTGCGATCACTAGTGACATTTTTACTTCTTTTTTCATTTAAAGTCCGTTAAGGTATCCATCAATACGCACTTGCAACGAACGCAAAGCTGCTGATGTACAGTCAACCGGCGACGGACGAAAAACAGCTCATGTACGGTCAACTGGACCAATGAGGAAAATATAATTTTTCACTCTGTCAGCTGTCTACCACTGGACACAGACAAAATTTTGAGCGAGTTAGTCGCACAACTAAAGTTGCCTCACAAATACACAGGTGTGGGTAGGTAGTTAAAATCCAAATGACATAAAACAATAAGTACTCGGCGTGAACTAATTCATAGTTTTAATTTAAAATTATAATCACAATAAGTAGTCAATATATAATAATAAAACGCGTAAAATTCATGAACAGTAAATTGATGACTTTCAAAATATCCAGGTTACATTCAATTTGATTTTCTATACAGAATGTTACATTAGGTAAGTGTATTATTTAAAAGAACAACATAAACACTAAAGTGCATATATTAGACTTTTATATTATAACAAAGATGAATCGTTAGATGGGTCAAGTGTTCCAAATTTTCCCATAGACGGAACTTTACACTGCTTGTCAAACCTAAGCTTGAAAAGAATCTGCTACATATCACAAACACAAACTACAACATCATGTACAGGGTCTCCACATGACCGCAAACACTACAAAGATGACATTTTGGTGCATCTGAAGTAAGGATTTACCATAGACCTATCTAACAATTTATATCTCTGCATTACACTATCATTACTTTGCTAACTAATATCCGACCATTAATCTGAAAATTGGTATTTGGTCGCTTATTGATGACTGGTCTACCATTGAGACAATTCCAGAGAAAGCAATCGTTATGGGATTTTGGACCCTATGATGTCCCACAGACTAATCATCAATTGGAACATTAAGCTCTTTGAACTATGGACCAATCAGTTTAATGACGAGTTGGTCCCAGAGTTAAAAAGGCGTGATTCATCCATCATCAATAAGTGAAAGATATTTACTTCTCCACAAATTTATAAATATATAAATATTTCGGACACTTACACCAATCATCTAGTTCCAAACTAAACAAAGCTTGTACTATGGATACTAGATAACGGATAAACATAAATAAATATTTATATAAACATCCATGACTCAGGAATAAATGTTCATATTCATCACACAAACATATACCCGTCGCGGGATTCGAACCCGCAATCGTTGGTTTCGCTAACAGGGTCACTATAGAAATTTATTGAGGTAATGTTTTTAAACAAAAACAAGGGGTGTTTAAAGAGTCCATATTATTTAGCAAAGTAAGTACAGCAAGCTCCAATACTGCATATCCAGTCCCAGCAGCGATGTATATTTTTCGTATATCTTTGAATTTCGAATAGGAAGTAGCGGCGTTCCTTTTTCGCGTAGTAATTATGTCCTACCGCGTCCATGTTTGTATGTATTAGGTGCTTACCTACGAAATTGACGTTTTGTATGAAGAATTTCATTAAGACTGTTTTCTTCATACAAAAATTTTTGAAATTTTTTTGGGAACGGCAAATCTAAATTTAGCTAACTTTGTGTGTATTATCGGATAACATTAAGTTAAATATAGGCAGTGTTAATTTTTAAAAGTAACCGCTTTATAAAAGTTTCTGCGAATCTAAAAAATAATATGGGCAGCTCATGAAAGGAGCTGTGTTCAAGTTATTTTTATTACGTGATTTAGCTCAGACATGAAAAAATATTTCATGTGAAACCTTGAAAATATATTCCATTTTCCAAATAAAAAACAAATTTGGATATAGCTCTGAAAATCGCAGGAATTGGTACATATGATTAGATTAACGAAGAAAAAAAACTCCAATTTCATTGGTAAAGACCCAATACTTTGTTTTTGCGGTAAGTGGATGTTCTAAGATTTGGTATGAGTGGAAGTCTACCACTGTACGTTTCTCAAGAAACTTCTTACCACGTACGACCACGCTGTGGAACGGACTTCCGGCAGCGGTATTCCCGAACGAGTACGACATTGGAACCTTCCTCAAAGGCCGGCAACGCATCTGTGACCCTTTTGGTGTTGCGGGTGTCCATGGGCGGCGGTGATTGCTTTCCATCAGGTGACCCGCATGCTCGTTTGCCGCCCTGAGAGAGCTATTTCCAAATTTGTTTTTTATTTTCCAAATAAAAAACAAATTTGGAAATAGCTATAGAATCGTAGGAGTTGGTACACAATATGATAAACGAAGAAAAAATCTCCAATTTCATAGGTAAAGACCTAATATTATGTACAATTCTATACCTATGCATGTACAACATGAGGGAAACTACCTTAAAGACAAAGGTTATGTAAATGAATGAAGCTGGGACTAGTTATGTAATAAAGCTGATTGAAAGTTGTAAACATCTAGTACATTTTGTAAATGGATGGATTAGGGTCCTAATTGATTATGCTTTAGTCTAGACCTAGGGCTTCCACAAAAAGCAGATAGGAACATTGAAATAGTAGAACCTAATGTTAATTTACCGGAAATAAACTTACCCTCATATTCATAAAAATTTACAAACGCTTTATAAGTATGTTTTGTCACTTTCTGTCATTACAACATTTCCTTATGAACGACAGAGATAAAACACACTTTAACTAAAACAGGCTTATAAAGGGTTTGTAAATTTTGATGTATAAGACGGTTAATTTGCCAGGTGGTCGCATAATAAATATTGATCAATCTGTGAAAACAAGTAGAAGTGGGCTTGTACCCATAAGTATGCGAAGTTACGTATCCTTTAAGTTAGTCGTGATAGGTTCTTTTTTTTTTGGTTGGTAACGGGTTGGTACTTGACCTCAATCACACCTGATGTTAAGTGAAGATGAGGTCGAAGGTGGAAGCGTGCTGACCCGGAAACCCCTACACATTTAGGGGACTGGCTATCTTATCTCTGGCAACCGGAACACTAGCTACCACCATCTTATCTAAATCTGTTTGGCGGCAGATTTAGATAAGATGGTGGTAGCTAGCCAGGCGGACATTTAAAATGCCCTACCACCAACCCAACCGAGTACTTAAAACATGTACCCCGCTGGTGATCGAACCCCCGACCTCCGAATCGTAAACCCAATGTTGTTGACATTGAGCCACGGAGGCGGTTAATTCTCTATTCAGAAGTTTGTACTGAAAAAGAGCATAAGTGCAGTAGATGTAAACCAACTCTATTGTAGTATATGAGTACACCCCCTCATATTGTAAGACTATATATTTAAGTATTTAATACAATAAGCGAGGAGTGATCATCGAACCGTCGTTTGATTAACACCTCCAACGCAATCCCGACATGGCGCCCGTGACTTGTCAGCGATTTTGGAATTAACCAATATAACAATAACGGAGTATAACAATGACAGTTGGCACTGAGAACTGGCGCGGTGGTACAATGCCCACATCGGCGCTGGGCCCTTATAAATAAGTATTTATACAAATATGCCTCATTCGAATTTCCTTTATGTGCGAGTTTGGCGACAGGGCTTCCAATATTATATGCGTATTCATACCACTTCTATTTGTTTTCAGTAGACTGAACCATTTGGCAACGTTTGGTGTTTTCTTTCGGTAATGGTGCGAAATTCAAATATTTCTAGATATACCGGGAGGTTTTTCGTTCTTCCAGTTACGTGGTTTATTTGTTTCCATTTCAGGGGAGGGGGAGGGGGAGGGGAGCAGGGGAGGTGATTGCTTTCCATCAGGTGACCCGCATGCTCGTTTGCCGCCCTCTCATATAAAACAAAAAGCTATCGTCTTATTTCATCACTGTCATTTCGGCTTTTTGGCGGGAACTCGGATAATAGCAGAATATTGTGCAGCAAACGTTAGTGTTGGTGTACAAGTGAAGGGAAGTGTAAATTAAAGTGCGTAACGGAGCTTTCGGGTTCCCTCAAGAAGCCGCCAAAACCTTTTGTAAAGCATTCTGCCACTTTACTGAAGAATGACTTGACCGTGACTAGACTCTGTATACGCCAAGTATACGACGAATTACTTGTTTTGACCGAGACTGACTTACAAACTGAAGAAATAAGAGAAATAAGACATGGCTGTTATGGGCTAGATCCCTTTGCCTTCTCCTAGAGGAGAGAATAAAACGAAAAAAAAAATCACTGTCATTTCACCATTTGATAACTAGCGAAGGAGTTCATTGTCATTGAAGGCCTAGAGCATAAAAAATAATTTGAGACTTGCGCAAAATATTTCATCGTCTAGCTCTTCACCACATTTGGCGCCCAACGTGGGGCACTAAAGTATCATGGGGTAAACTGAATTGAGTTATCTCTTATTATAGGTTAAGTAGCTAACCGATTCACTGTTCAAGGACATATAACAATAAAATATTCGCATTTCGTGCCATCACAGAAATTCCCTTTCAAATAGGTAACCAATTTTTATAGTTTTCCGAAGCGGTGGTAGTATGGACATACTGACTGACCGAAAAATGCTTAGCCCTATTTTTATTTCCAATAGATTTAAATTGACATTCAACAAATGATATCATGTATTTTACGATATAAATGCTTGAAGTTTGAAGTATATAAATTTCGTCCTGAACATCTAACACAGGTAAGTACCAATTAACGCCGAAGGTACTTTTAAAGGGACCCAAATTTCAAAGATAATTCGTGTTTAAAAGAAAATATACATTACGACATTGCCAGACCGTAGGGTCGATGCAGTCTTGATACACGGCGTATAAAAGACACTTACCTACAACATGGCTGACCAGACCAACCATCGCATCGATTAGTTCCACTAACAATAACAACTCAAATCAACACAATGTTATAAAAAATATGTACAAATGCACATTTCACAATGCATTGACTAGATGTTGTTCTGCCATAATAAATGCTCAAAATACAATTGCATTCGTTTAAAAAGTCCTGTCAAAGTAGGCACTCTAAAAAGTCCTGTCAAAGTAGGCACTCTAAAAAGTCCTGTCAAAGTAGGCACTCTAAAAAGTCCTGTCAAAGTAGGCACTCTAAAAAGTCCTGTCAAAGTAGGCACTCTAAAAAGCTTATACCTGCTTCGTGTACTTTCATTGGAAAGGAAAATCATGGACTTTGAATTAGTCTGAATGTCATGTCCAACTACCGTTTCTATGGGCACAATCTTCGATTAAAATTTATAGAACAGCTGATTTTTTTCTGAATAGACACAGAGCATATATTTTCTTGTATAACTGAACATATATACCTACACTTTCACAGGACTTCACATTACTATGCGCGTACACACATTAACAATAAAATTCATAAAAACAATAGTGTTTTCGATAAACTACAATCAATAAAGAATCAAAATTTAAACAACATAATTAACAATCATTATAAAACTTCCGTCAATAAATAAAATATGATTAGTAGTCTTATCATTATTATTAAATCAAATTAACTTAACATTTGGTGTTATAATTCCAATACAACAGAAGAGTATATTTCTAGGACAATAAGAAATTATATATAAGGCATAGCTACTATTCTTCTAGACAAAATTACATTTGGACGACGTCGTCGACGAAGAATGGCGAATATACACGACGCATATTTAGTAACGCTACTGTCTGAAAACGTTGTACATTGTTTTATTACATTCGAACATTTAAAAGGAATAAATATTGTACCACAAATAGCAAATATGTGTGTATACTTTCTACATCAGTTCCTGAGTATGCCATATTTTACGGAGGAAACCTTTTGTTTACTCACTATCGTTAAGTTTGCCAAAATTATCAATACATAAAATTATAGTCAGACCGCGGTTGCTACACTATAGTGCTTACCGTGGTCAGACTAGTGCCCGAGTGCCGTTTGTATAAAAAACGAAGAAATGATAAACACTTGATATAAAAGAAGGTTTTAGTGCCATGAAATACACTTAAAAATAAAACTTTAGTTATACATTTGTTAGTTCGTTTACTGTTAAAGTCAGAGAGCTGCCTAACGGCAAGATTAGTGCAACTAAGGTGACGAATCAAAACGTGCGAAATGCTGAGAAAATTCCTGATTTATCAGTAACGGACCTTAGGCGAAACTGTCTTTTTAAATATGATCATAACTTAATTCTGATGATAAAATTCTACAGATTTAATAATTTTTGAAAACCTTAAAGCGGTACTTAAAACTACTTTATCAATGAAGGAAATTATAAATTCCTGAAAATATCAGAATCTAGGGCAAATGATAATCATTGAAGTTGCTGAAGTCCTTTCATATTTACAAATATCTCATAAAAATGTAGTTACAGCATACAGGATATAGGTATATTTTTTCTAATAAGATTTTTATATATAATTTAATAATCAATTATCATTAGATGGCTCAGGTTACGGTTGGTCCTTTCCTGATATATAGGTCCTTACATATGAAATTGGCGTTTTGTATGAAGAATTTCATTAAAACTGTTTTCTCAATACAAACATTTTTTTTTTTGGGAACAGCTAATCCAAGTTATAAACCTTATTTGTTTTTTTTTTTTTTTTATGCATAACGGGTTGGTACTTGACCTCAATCACACCTGATGTTAAGTGAAGATGAGGTCGAAGATGGAAGCGTACTGACCCGGAAACCCCAACACATTTGGGGGACTGGCTATCTTATCTCTGACAACCGGAACACGACAATGCTATTCACATTGCTGCTTGGCGGCAGATTTAGATAAGATGGTGGTAGCTAGCCAGCCAGGCGGACATTTAAAATGCCCTACCACCAACCAAATCTTTTATCAAATTTTTTATCGGATAACATTAAGTTAAGTATAAGCAGCGTTAATTTTTAAAATTAACCGCTTTATAAAAGTTTCAGAGAATCTAAGAAATGATTATGGGAAGCACATGAAAAGAGCTCTGTTCAAATTTTTTTTTATTATGTAATTTAGCCCAGAAATTAAAAAAAAATTTCATGTGAAACCTTGAAATAATATTCCATTTTCCAAATAAAAAACAAATTTTGGATATAGCTTTGAAAATCGCAGGAATTGGTACATATGATTAACGAAGAAAAAAAACGCCAATTTCATTGGTAAAGACACAATACTTTGGTGTTTTGCGGTAAGTGGATGTTCTAAGATTTGGTATTTAAGGAAAAAGTCCAAAAAGCCAATATATTGATTAGAGTTGTTGTAGACTACTGATTTGTAACCCTGGGCCTTAGGTTATAATCAGTCAAAGATAAGTAAAGTCTAATAATTATTTACGCTTACTACAGTAATGCACAGCGGGCCACACGTCGTATACACAGTGTTACAAAATCCGACCCATGGAACTAAAAAACGCTATGAAAATGACATTTAATGTCATCCGTTGTTTGCAAAAAGCACCTCACTTACCGAGCTTGATTGCAACGCTTCACCCTTTTAAAACTGAGTGTGTTCTAATTTTTCGATACAACATGACGTATGCCCGACTGTGTCAATATTAAATAGACGCATTTTATGCACAGACAGAAATATACAGTATAATAAATAATTATATAATTTCAAAATATATTAGTACGCACAGCAAAATCCCTAGAGTTGCATAAGATTGTAAAATTCCTATGATATTATCTAATAAGTCCTTAATTTGTATATACGTGTATAATAAAACATTTCGATAGATACTTATCTAAAAAAGTTTAAATTGTGCCGCTAGGATGGTTAATATTTAAAAAGTGGAAGTCATCGAGTTCTCACTTCGATTCTACATCGCATTTTATTTACATATTGCATTTTGTACTGCGCATGATAAAGCTCATCCGAGCGCTTATTGTACTTTAAACAGAACAGAATAAGTTCTAATTAAATATGCATGATTAAAGATTAAATTCTATGTACATTTATGTAATATGTAGACTTATCTATTTTCTACAGCCTTTGGGGTTTCATATGAAGCAGCAATAGCGCGAGATTCGTATGAACTAAGTACTATATAGTATATTTAATGATAATATACAGCATGTTGGTGTGACCAGGGGCCATACAAAAGGACGCTTAACGGAATTAAAAACATCAGCACTAATAAAATTTAATTATCATAAAATATGAGCCATAGATAATCAGCTGGGCGAGGGGGTGATTTTTTTATATGCAAACGAGATGGTGCTTGACCTCACTCACACTTAAGATAGCAATTCACCCAAGTAAGTAGGGGTTTCCGTGTCAGTACGCTTCCACCTTCGGCCTCATTTTCACTTAACATCAGGTGTGATTGAGGTCAAGTACCACACCGTTATGCATAAAAAACAAAAAAAAATCTCCGACCACACCATTTGGGATAAAGGTCGTGACGTTATTCGTCGATATTCCAGATTTAAAAAAAATTGCAAACTTTCGAGGCCATGTTACTTAGGCCCGTGTTAATAAACCAATCTCAATACAAGTCTTGAGGCTGTATCACCCGAGATGCGTCTTAAGAAGTTGACGCTATAGCATAAGTTCCATGCTAATTTATAAACCAACCAAAGAGCAAGGTCTACTCAGTTGAGATCACTTCTCAAGTATTTGCCTCACCGGCGAATGAATGATAGTCTTGAGTTTCGTTTATTAATACGCGCACCTCTCAAGTGAGTACTGCTTGAGTATGCGCATGCTTTTCAGGTCTCAAGTTAGGTTTATTAATCAACACATTTACTTGAGACCGGTCACAACACTGTTCGCAATCTTGAGAATGGTTTATTAATACGTGGCCTTAGTGTTTCACATTTAGAGGTCAAATAGCGGACCTTCGCGGGGTTACGAACTAAAGCGTTCTTTAACCTACGTTAAAGAGAAACGATAACGTCATGTTGTAACATTGATACGGACTGCACGAGGTAACAGTTATTTTTTTTATATTGAAGTCTCACCCAAACTAATTTTTCTTTTTTTGACTTGGGTGTACGGTTAAAAGTGCATACCCAGTCGCAGTTTTAACGATCGAGATCTTAATGCCTTTGATATCTTAACTTGAAAATATTTTTATTTCTTGCGTAATCGTTACTTGCTTTAAATATAAAGTTGCTTGACAAAATCTAAATTGTATCAACTCAACAGTCTGATAAACCTTTACTCGACATAATGCCAATTAAGCTCTCTCAGAAAACCTCGAACGGTACTCGAAAGTACTTCGTTAGAACTTAGTATTAGGTCCTTACATATGAAATTGGCGTTTTGTATGAAGAATTTACGGAAATAAGAATTATGAAGAACGGCAAATCCTTTAGCTAAACTTTGTGTGTTTTATCGGATAACATTAAGTTAAGAATAGGCAGCGTTAATTTTTAAAAGTAACCGCTTTATGGATATTTATATAAACATTTATGTATGTTTATCCGTATTCTAGTATCCATAGCACAAGCTTTGCTTAGTTTGGGACTAGATGATTAGAAGTGTTCGAAATATTAATTATTTAATTATTTATTTATTATTTGTAAAAGTTTCAGCGAACCTACGAAATGATTTTGGTATGATTAAGAAATGATCAAATTTGTATAAGATATTTAAATGTACCTTCCTTATTTAAACAATAAAGCGTATTTGATTTGATTATGGGAAGCACATGAAAAGAGCTCTGTTCAAATTTTTTGTTATTATGTGATTTAGCCGAGAAATTAAAAAATATTTCATGTGAAACCTTGAAATAATATTCCATTTTCCAAATAAAAAACAAATTTGGATATAGCTTTGAAAATCGCAGGAATTGGTACATATGATTAACGAAGAAAAAAAACTCCAATTTCATAGGGTAAAGACCCAATAATTACTGTAACTAGATAAAAAAATATCCTTATTTCCCCACGGATAATAATTGTACAGAAAAGTAACCTGCCTTTTGATTTTGGTGTCATTTACGCAAACAAACTAATAGCAATTATAACGAAGCACTCACACGCACTCATAGACAACGCTTGCCTGTGATTGGTCGCGTCAAGGTCGCGCCCCGCCCGGCGACTCGAGTGTCACAGCGGATTGGCGCGCGCGCTGTCCCTATTGTACGCCCCGCCCACACCGGGTTCTATTCCGTGACACCATTTCTTGGCCTTAGTTACGCTTCTATACAATTGTCATTTAAAACACTATTTGTAAAGATTGGGGATATAACTACAGCAGATTTCTCTGTAGTGTTGATACAAAACATACGTGGCAAATTGCACTTCGCTCAGCTTAAACTCTACCCTTTGGGGAACGTGACGTCAGATCTGTGACGCGTAAATTCGGGCTTACTTAGTAGCCTTCTTCTCCTCGTCTTTGATGAACAGTAGCGGCGTCATGCCGAGGATGCACCCGATTGTGATGCCCAACACACGACCCTGCAGTATGCAAAAGAAGACGTAAGCATAATCAAAATATGTAGTAGGAGTAGCAAGTTTCAAGTGGTGGGCAGGGCACAAAGCCCGTGAGACATAAAAGTTCTCGAGTGGCGACCACGCACCGGCAATGCAGCGTAGGACCTCCACTCACAAGGTGGACAGACGGCTGGAAGCAGTCCGCTTCCAACCGGTCACTCAGGAATTCTATGGGGGAGGCCTATGTTCAGCTGTGGACGTCCCGTGGCTGATGTGATATTAATATAAGGTCAATCAAAATTAACCCGACAAACGTTGCAGAGTGTATGTAAGGGACACAAACGTACTATAGGTCTTTTAAATGAGCCCCTAGCAGTTTTAACAGTAGCGACCCTTACGACTTTATCTTTACCGGGGTGGACTTGAGTGATTCAATTCAATTCAAAAAGTTTTTATTCTCTCTCACAAAAGTATACAGGTATAAACAATAGGTCCTTAATCTACGAGATATGCTACATGTAAGTACAAAATTTTGTGAGAGACTGGTGTCCGTACTAGGAAACCTGTGTGACAGATCACCAGCCTCTCACCCTCTGGAATGGAAAGGCCTTATGTTGCGAGATAGGATGTATGCGTGTGAGCGTGAGTGTGTGTGATTGTATGTATGCGTATGAGCGTTAGTGTGTGTGTGATTACATGTGAGTGTGATTGTGTATGTGCGTGTGTGTGTGTGTGGGCATATGAAGAAAGTGTGTTATTAGCGCAAATTAAGAAGTTGTATGAATAACGTAAGATATGCTCAGATATTCAGCTACAGACAACAAATACTATTAAGTTATTATAATTTTATAATTTATATATTATTATTGGGATGAGTATTGAATTTTGTATATAATTGGTAAATGAATAAAAATAATATAATAGATGCCCTTATGAGGTTACGGTAAGTAGTTTCTCCGTTTCTTCATAGTCCAATTCGTGGAGCCATGCAGTGACTGCTTTCGTGCATTTGAATTTTGGTTGTGAATATATACATAGTATTTTATTAGCTTGTGATGTATAGATAGTGATGATACCCAATTCCCACTGAAGAGGCTACTAGGGGCTCATTTAAAACATCTATAGTACGTTTGTGTCCCTTACCCACACAATAATTGTGCTAAGTATTGGCGCGTCTAAAGTTAACAGATTTTATTCAAAAAATTAAATTTAGAAATGTAAATTTGGCGAGTTGAACCTTAATGGCCGCGCGCTCTAAGTACTTGGCCACAACACACGCTCACGTGCCGCGATATCTTTGAAGACGCCGAAAGGCGACCACTCGCCGCTCGCCGCCGGCGCTTGCCCCGGCGCCGCCGCGACGCGCTGTGATTGGTTGCACCCTGTCCCCCGCCACCCGCCTCCCCTTTGGCGTCTTCCATATCAATGGAACGTTGCCAGTTTTTTCTCATTGATAAAACAAGGTACAATAGAAATGAAGTAAGTCTGTTAATGTGTATTTTCATTTGCACTTACATTTAATTTTTTTACTCGGAAACAAAAATTTTTAAGGATAGCTTTTTTTTTTAATGAATATATTGTTTTATTGTCATGCACGTGCAATTGCCAAAGTTTGTCGGGTTATTTTTGTTAGACTTTATATAAAATTTAATTTATACAACAAATAATTAATCGGTTTATTCATTAAATAAATTAATCGCACTGGCAAAAATGACAAAAAGCAGTTATTATAACAAAGTAATAAAATAAATAAAAATAAAATATCCTTAGACATACACACGTCGCCATCTAGTTCCACAGTAAGCAACTATAGGCCTGTGTTGTGGATACCAGATGGTTGATATACTACATAAATACATTTTTTTTGTGTAAATACGTACTTACAATAAATGAAAACATTCATAACTCGGGTACAAATGTCCGTATTCATCACACAAACATATGCCCCTAGCGGGGTACGAACCCGCAACCTTTTGGTATAGTGGCCAGAGTTGCAAAACATCACACCAAATAATTCATTTGTATAAAGTTTTTTTTGTTACACCCTACTTTATTCAGTTACGACCTCATCTTCACTTAACATCAGGTGTGATTGAGGTCAAGAATCAACCCGTTGTGCATAAAAAAAAAAAGTTACTGACCAGGTTAGCGAAGCGGCGACTAACGATCATGTCCAGCTGCACAGGGGACAACTTGGGGGCTCCCAGCCCGACCAAGGCGGCGACTCGTTCCACGTAGTACGAGGAGCCGATGCCGATGACGTCACTGAAGGTGTTGCCCCACGCAGCTGCCGCCATCGTCGACAGAGTGATGTATGCGCCCATGCTGCTCTCTATACTGTCGCCCTGGATATAAGATATATTCATATTGATAATACGTTCACACCTCGGAAAAACGCATAACCGCGATTTTCTTGAAACATTTAATAAAGTGTTGTAAATGTAGTAACAATTGCTAAAAAATAAGGATTTGTAAGACACTCGAGTACCAAATAAATTTCCAAATAAGTTAAAGTTGTAAAATTAGTTTCTTTAAATAAATGCTCTATTTATGGGTACTTCTTTGAACTCAAAACATTTAGGGAAATTATCTTTAAAAAAATGTTAATTTTTAACGATAATTTTCCTAAATGCAGCTCGACGACATTTTCAGCTAAAACACACGCCTAACATGCTTAGTTTTATATCCATCAATAAGTTAATTGAGTTTAACATGGTGGTTGGTTGGTGGTAGGGCATTTTAAATGTCCGCCTGGCTAGCTACCACCATCTTATCTAAATCTGTCGCCAAATAGCAATGTTAATAGCATTGTTGTGTTCCGGTTGTCAGACATAAGATAGCCAGTCCCACAAATGTGTTGGGGTTTTCGGGTCAGTACGCTTCCACCTTTGACCTCATCTACACTTAACATCAGGTGTGATTGAGGTCAAGTATCAACCCGTTGTGCATAAAACAAAGAAAAAAACAAATCTACCTGATTAAATATCAGTTAGTATTTATTGTTAATAAGATACAAATTAATGATAGGGTTTTATAAAAAAAATCTAGCTCTCCAAATCTAAAAATGAATGATGTCCAGCTAAACTAGACGTTTTTACTGTATTTTCAATGGGCCAAGTGTACAAGTCCCAAAAACCCTCTTCAAAATGAAACTAATGTTTCTGAGGCAGAAATCTTTTCATTCCAAACACATACGGCAGGTCACGGTTTGGGCCGAACATATAGATACCGCGTTTTAAAAACGGTCAACGACATCTAGCGGTGACGACTATGAATTACATATTTTTGCTTAGTACTAAACACTAAGACTATTTATTTCGAATGCGATCCGGTCGGAATTATAAGAGCATAGATTGGAATAGATAGATCGATTCTATCTTTAGCCATAAGAATAATAAATAATACGAATAGAGAAACGAAACTATCGCCCTAGACGCCTTCAAGGTCACGATAATAGCCTACTGTCTGGCGCATGCTTAGCGTAAAGCCGATATTACACGGTTCACTTCTGCTTTTCAATTTGGATGAAACAACCAAATTGAATCATGTAAACATAAAAGTGAATCATTCAATGTCAATGGCATTACCTTTGACTTCTGCGCTTTTCAACCAAAGTGAATCCAATATCGTTGAACCGTGTAATAATGTGTGTGTGTAACCGCGTATACATTGTTGCTGACAGATTGTGGGAAGTTGGTTAAAAATGGTAATCTTCTCTGCAATTCGGCTTAATTATTGGGATTTTTTACTTCAATTATAAATTGAGAATTCAGAAAACTCCCGAGACTCGCTCGAAATGTAACATAGATATACAAACTAACTGTGTCAAGGGCGGAAATATACGTAAGATTTTGTTTATGATTGTCTGATCAGACCTTAGATAATGTAACTTCATCGGTATCGTCATCAATTACGTTGACCAATGAGAAACCGTCAAATTGCCGAGCGAGGGACGAGCCAACCAATCACATGTCAGAACGTAACCGATGACGATAACGATGAAATTGTATAAGAGAACCCCTGACTATCTGATCGTATTCAGTCAATACACGTCCGATTGTAACGACAGACTTTTTCTGAACACAGCCGTTCTCGAGCTGTTATCCAGTATGCTTTCTTGCGGAGCAGAAAGAAAATAATGGACGCTGAATTACAGTTACTTAAAAACTTTTTGCAAAAAAAAATACTCTGCACGTGTTGACACGAAAAAAAAAAAGGGAATAAAACCGTAAACAGCTCGGCGCTGTTTCCGACTTAGACGTCCGATCAGACTATCGGATCGGACGTGTCTTGAATGTTCAAACAAAAAAATGACTTTGTGTGTGTTATGTAGTCAATAATATATTATATATTTAAGTGCAGTTAAATTATCTAGTTTGTAGGCTTAGTTTATGTATTTATAATCTATACTTATACTATACTATAATACTTTATACTATAATAATTATCAACTATAAAATACAGCCGTCTTGCTATTTTCTTTTTTTTTTACGCACGACGGGTTCGTACTTGACCTCAATCACACCCCATGTTAATGAAGATGAGGTCGAAGGTGGAAGCGTACTAACCCGGAAACCCCAACACATTTGGGGGACTGGCCATCTTATCTCTGACAACCGGAACACAACAATGCTATTAACATTGCTGCTTGGCGGCAGATTTAGATAAGATGGTGGTAGCTAGCCAGGCGGACATTTTAATATGCCGTACCACCAACCAAATTTATTATTAAAACAAGCTATTATTAGTGCAAACCTCACCTACTGGTAGCTCGTATCTTTACCCTAAGGTTTGCCTGGAAGAGATCGCTGTTAGCGATAAGGCCGCCTTTTTGTGCGATTAATGATGTACGCTGTATTCTTCATGTAGCTTGTACACTAAAAGGTGCACAGTTTACTTTATCTATGGCAATACCTCAATTCAGTCATGTTGGTAACTCGATTTTTATATTGTGTGTGTGGCACTACCTTTTGTCAACGACTCTCATGCCACACTTCACTCAGTTTGTTTTTTTTTTCTTACTATGGCTCTCAGACGAGGCGGTCGAGCCCTCTTACCACGCGCTCCTACACGCGCACCGGCAAGAAGCCGGAGATATGTTTTTATTAGTCAGATGCATTTTAATTGTAATAAGTTTTCTTTGTCTTAGCCAGATGGCATAAGTTTATATCAGTAAACGAGTGTCAGAGACAATCCATCAGTTCTACATTTTATTTAAAACTACGGATACCTATTCAACCGCGGCCTACAGGAATAATCATCAGTCAGCGCTTCATCATCAGGTCTGCAGGCGGAGTTCCAGAGGGGAGGAACCTCCGTCCGCTTTTATATCATCAGCCCACGAACCCGCACTAGCCTTCCGCTCAGGAAGTTGGAATTACCAACATAGCTCTTGTTAATTGTGCAATAAAGAGTATTTGATTAATTGATTGATTGACTCCAACGCCTTCCGCTAGTCAGATCAGACTATCGGATCCGAGGCCGAGCTTCACTCGTCCTCCTTCCTCATACCCATTCCACACTCCCATTTGCCGAGGGGGGAAGTGGGGAAACTTCTTATTCCTACTTACATACCCTATTTCTTTCTTTAATTAGTCTGGGGCCCAAGGTAGCAATAGAGCCACGTAGGGCACAGTCTACCTTCAGTAGGCGCCGTGTCGAGTACCACTGTTGATACTAGCTTATAGGAGTTACAGTGGGAGGAGGGTGGAGGTGGGATATCGAATCCGACTATCTGATGAAAAATCTGGCGTATATTCCCAGCCTAAAAGCTAAATATCTTCGAAATATATAGTTAATATACCGAACATTCGCACTAAGAAGTTCGATTCTTCATTCATCACCCGAACAGCCAAGGCATGGAACTCCCTTCCGGCGTCAGTCTTTCCTGAATCCTACAACCTTGGGATCTTCAAGGGCAGAGTGAATAGGCATTTACTGGGATCGCGTGCTTCATCTTCGACTACATCGTCACTTTCCATCATTGAAAAAATCCAGTCATACATAAAAAACGGCTAAACCGATTTCCATCAAACATGGTTGAGAATAACCTTATTAATACTAGTTTTCATATCGGTTCACCCATTTTGGCGCTACAAAGCCACAGACAGGCTTCAAACTTATAACATCTCTCTTTTTGCGTCGGGTTTTAAACGGTAGCTACTGAGATCGTATGCATCATCTTGCAATGGTCTAACGACTGTCCAATTCGTCATAAAAATTACAAAAATGTATACTCACCGCAATAATCATGATGGCGTTATCCAAGAATCCAAAGCCAATAAATGGTATTGAATTTGCTAGGGACACTGGAAAAAAAAGAAATTAGACATTTTATAACAGACAAGGTGAGCTTTTTGGCGGTATCTCGGCGAGTGAAGTTGCAATTTTCTTTATAATTCTTATAATTTGTGCATTCTGACTTTTGAAGCTTAATAATGGCAGGATATTGTGCAGCAAAAGTTAGTGATGGTGTACAAGTGAAGGGAAGTGTAAATTAAAGTGCGTAACGGAGCTTTCGGGTTCCCACAAGAAGCCGCCAAAATCTTTTGTAAAGCATTCTGCCACTTTACTGAAGAATGATTTGACCGTGACTAGACTCTGTATACGCCAAGTATACGACGAATTACTTGTTTTGACTGAGACTGACTTATAAACTGAAGAATTAAGAAAAATAAGACATGGCTGTTATGGGCTTAGATCGTTTTGCCTTCTCCGAAAGGAGAGCATAAAACGAAAAAAAAAAACAGACAAGGTGAAGACAACAATACCTTATGCATGGAGATGAAGTCAAATAGAAAAGCAGCGTGCATTGGTAGTTTTCGAACGTAGTTAAGCAGGGATTGACGCGGGCAAACCTTGGGCACAGAATTAATATGGTAGTCCTTGGTGGTGTGGCGTTCTGTCAAGCATCATAATATTACGGTGGTGGGTACCTTAGGTTTATCAATAAACCAGTCTGACGTTAGCCCGCGCCTTTCATTGACGTCCCAGGTGGGTTCGGTCCTTTCGGTTCATAAGTGCATATAACAAATGACGTTCATAAGTGCATATTGTATTGCCTACATGAATAAATGATTTTCATTTCATTTCATTTCTTTTTTACCCGACTGCGCAAAGAAGGCGGGTATGTTTTTCGTGTGTATAAATATCTATCCATCCTTAGACATACACACAGCGCCATCTAATTCCATAGTAAGCAACTATAGGCTTGTGTTGTGGATACCAGATCGTTGATATACTACATAAATACATTTTTTTTTGTAAATAAATACTTATTATGAATGAAAACATTCATAACTCGGGTACACATGTCCGTATTCATCTCACAAACATAATATGCCCTTAGCAGGATTCGAACCCGCAACCTTTTGGTATAGCAGTCAAGTCGTCATAGATTGTGACCAAACAAAATGTAAAAATATCTAATAATTTGTTTTCTCGTGGTTTTTCAAAATTTTCAATTTATAGTGTCATATCGAACGCGCGACCTCCGAATCGTAAACCCGATGTTGTTTACATTGAGCCACGGAGGCGGTGTTTCATCACACTTAGTTTGTATGTTTAATAAATGTACTGATGATGTCATATTTCCTGATCTGATGAAGCACAGTAAAATTATACCTTAATTTAAAACCGGTAGTACAACAGACCCCATGTAATAAATAGACATACGAGTAAGTATAGAAGTTATGCTTCTTGCAAATAAACTATTGAGATAATAAAAAACTAAATTAGCATAGTTATATGACTCACGCGGGAGTTGTATTTATTTAATTCTATGACAACAGCTTCACACTTATTGACTCATTCATGATAGGAACCGGTTTATGACTTGGTTTATGATATCATCTCATTTATTCGAACAAATAAAACAAGGCCGCATGCGCAACTTATACTCCATAGTTTTCGTGCGTAGTGACGATGCACACAGTGGAATTCAGCTTGATTATATAACTACCACCATCTTATCTAAATCTGCCGCCAAACAGCCATGTGAATAACATTATTGTGTTCCGGTTGTCAGACATCAGATAGCCCCCATATAGGATGGGGTTTACGGGTCAGTACGCTTCCACCTCGGTCGGTCGGTGGCTCAGCGGTTAAGACACGGTCTCCCAATTTAGGAGGTCCGCGTTCGATTCTCAGGCAGACCATGTACCAAATGAGTATTTAAATTTAATATAATTACTTATGTGCATTTATCCAACTGCTCTCTTACACGGCGAAGGAAAACATCGTGAGGAAACCTGTATACCTGAGAAATAAAAATTCTAAGGCATGTGAAGTCCCCAACTCGCATTGAGCCTGCGTGGTGGACTATGACCCATACTCCCTCATATACGAGTGAAGGCCTATATCCTTGCTGTGGGATGTTTACGGGCTGATGATAACGCTTCCACCTTCGGCCTCACCTTCACTTAACATCCGGGGTGATTGAGGTCAAGTGCTAACCCGTTGTGCATAAAAAGAAATGTTACTACTCATTTAGAGCCCAAAGGAAAAAAATATTTCCACTGTAGCTTAAGTCGTTCAATAATTTCTACGCAGTGTTCTGGCGTCAGGAGTTGCTGGAACCCTCAGATACCACATATACAATTTGTATATCATAGAAATGTGCCGAAATATATAATATTTGTGAGAAGATGGCGCGCAGACAACCAATTTTCTGTCTGCTTGACAAGAAATCCAAATCGGACTACTTTTAACATTATCCTTTATAATTTCAAACAAGAGTTATTTTATTTGATGACGACGGTTGGTGTAGTGGATAGCGACCCTCTCTGCGAAACCAATGGTTGTGGGTTCGAATGCCGCAAGGGATGAATGTGTGATGAATACAGACTACAGTTTGGGACTAGATGATTGCTGTTTCGAAATATTAATAATTATTATATTATTTCTTGATAACAATTTGTGAAGATTCCAAGTTTTCTTCTCCCCAAATTAGGGGATTCCGACCAAGGTTTTCGGGAAAATGGGGAAATAACATTGAAATTGGCTACGCTGATAACCTATCATAATCACAAAGATTCCAGTTCGTGCACGACAACCCGCAATCTCAATTTCGTAATTTACTATTGCATAAGTTACCCATATCTAATCATGAATGGCATTAAAATGGCAGTGATTTATCAATGATTGGAATGTGGGTCAGTGATATGTACTTACAGTGGAGTAGCTCCCTCGTCGACGGCTTGGGCACGGTGGCAGCTGCAAGAATAATTTGTAAAATCAATATTATGGAAAAATAAACAGAATCGACCATACAGCTCATACACCGTTTTAACCGCCTCCGTGGCTCAATGTAAACAACATTGGGTTTACGATTCGGAGTCGCGGGTTCGATCCCCAGCGGGGTACATGTTTGGTTGGTGGTAGGTCATTTTAAATGTCCGCCTGGCTAGCTACCACCATCTTATCTAAATCTGCCGCCAAGCAGCGATGTTAATAGCATTGTTGTGTTCCGGTTGTCAGATATAAGATAGCCAGTCCCCCAAATGTGTTGGGGTTTCCGGGTCTGTACGCTTCCATCTTCGACCTCATCTTCACTTAACATCAGGTGGGATTGAGGTCAAGTACCTTACCGTCGTGCAGAAAAAAAAGAGTTTCTCTTCTATATTCATATTATTAGAAGTCTATGATAGTATATGTGGAGTGACTTTGAATGATAGATTAAAGAATTGTGTAATTGGACAAAGGTGTGGCGTGCAATATGACGTATTAAGATAGAAAGAGGTATGTTAAGGTGGTTTGGGCATATAGAATGGATGGGTGAAAGGAGATTAACGAAAGCAATATATTAGGTCCTTACCTATGAAATTGGTGTTTTGTATGAAGAATTTCATTAAGACTGTTTTCTTCATACAAACATTTTTGATTTTTTTTTGGGAACGGCAAATCCAAATTTAGCTAAACTTTGTGTGTATTATCGGATAACATTAAGTTAAGTATAGGCAGCGTTAATTTTTAAAAGTAAACCGCTTTATAAAAGTTTCAGCGAATCTAAGAAATGATTATGGGAAGCACATGAAAAGAGCTCTGTTCAAATTTATTATATTATGTGATTTAGCCCAGAAATTAACGCCGGCGTCCATCCATCCAACGTGAGAAAAGTCTAAGTTACTCACGACCCTGTACAGTGTCAATAAGGCTCACAATTGGTCGTCCATTGCGAGCACCTGTGCACGTGTCTTGGTTAATATAGCATTATATTGTCTCAGAGTAAGCACCTCCCTAGTATGAGGGCACATAGATACATATAAGAATAGATACTCTTTCGAGTACCTAAATTACCTTATACATTAAAAGACCAGCCCCCGTAGCACGCTATTGTATGACGACGTAGGAGTGCGAGTGGGATAGTTGTATATTTCGTCCAAGCAAGAGTAGGACAAACATTATCTCGGGCGATATAAACGTTTGTCGCGCCCCTCATGCTAGTGCTGTATTACCCATTCATAAACTAGTGAATACTCTAATACCTGGTATAACTGGTATTCACTCTCTCAAACTTTGTACTTGCTATTACTTAGGTATATAAAAAGTAAGTTTGTATTCTTACCATACATTGAGTCCACAAATTGATCTAGCTTGCATAAATTATTAATAATAATTAGGTACAGATAATAAAAATATATTAGAATGGATTGCTATAAAAAATCTGTCAGCAAAAGGCTTTATTTGAAAAAAAAAAAAAACAAAATATCTTTGTTCACTTAAGGGTTCAACATTGGCATAAGCTCAAGTCTCTGGTTTTTCTTCGTATTTTTGGACATATACAGACAGCGCCATCTAGTTCCACACTAAGCAACTAGGCTTGTGTTGTCGATACATTACACAAATACATTTTTTTTTCTAAATAATTACATATATAAATGAAAAACATCCATAGTTCGGGTACTTACTTACTTACAAGCAGTATTCGAACCCGCGACCTTTTGGTATAGCAGCATAGTTTCTAACCACTACACCAAACAGGTCGGTCTGTACATTATCTGTATATGAACCCAAGTGTTCATATAATTAATTAAATTAGTAGAGTGTTAGTAAATAAGTTAATGCTAGTGTTAAGTGAATAAGTTAGTGATTATTTAGAATTGATAATGGACAATCCCGAGGGAAAGGCATGTCATATATTGGCCTTCGGGGGTACTTGAATAAAAAGCAGTCTGGTTTATGTCAGGTGAGTTAGCACATGTGCTCTCCCGTTTTCAAGGTATTTGGTGATATATAACAGTATCATTTTCATTCGAAATGGTTGATTGTTCTAGGGCAAGAAATATGGGTGGGTGACTATGCCAGCCTCATTGATACATTCGCCTTTTTAAACCTCACTCTCTTTTTGCAATGGACAATCCAACAAATTTATACAGACTGACAGCACTAATACAGAGCATATCAGCCAAAACACAGCTGACCTGCCCATTGCATAGCTTTGATGACTTAATCAAAAGTCGTTCTCTAATATCTGCACTCCGGTCACACTCCAACAAAATGTGTAACACGTCATCTGGTTTATCACAAACTGTACACAATGGTGACAGTTTAATTCCCATCATATGATAAAATTTATTTGTTGGTATGGGTCCTGAGAGCAGTCTAAAGGCTGAGACCAAATTCCCCCTGGGTACGCTGGCAAAGTCAAACCAAGGTGCCCATATAGGACCATTCTGGATGGTTCTGTACCAAATACCCTTTGCTAGCGACTGTACTCCAAAGTGGTACTCCCATTTTTCAAGAGAACTCTTCTTTATTTTATATATGAGTTCACTAGCATAGGGTTTAGCATTGGCACCAGAACCCTCCACAATAGCAACTTAAGCTAGGTTGTCTGCCATCTCTAAACTTTCATATTTTATGGTAATCGGGTCTTTATTACGCCAGGAAAAATTAGATGTTACATCAATCATACACAGAATGAATATGCACTCACCATATTTCTTCTTGAACCAGTCCTCAGGGACAGGGCAGTACGTCCCTGTGGGATCAACATCCCCTAATGTGGGCACTTTGCTAGGTCTCCCTAGCTTACTCCGCCATCTGTGACCAGCCAGTTTATCTGCAATTATATTAACATCGGTACATTACCTAGTATACAATACAACTAGATAAACTCAGGAGTATGATTAAACATAACAATGATTAAAAATCAATACATACAGAGCTTCAAAGAACTCTAAAACAGTCTCAAGGTAGGTTAAAGTACTGGAAGTTCTAAATATAAATTAAGATCGACGAATTGTCTCTAACATTCTCTATCAGCTTTTTGGATCTATTATTATTATTAAATTCTTTATTGCACACAAAAATAAAATACAAAGAACCTTTAAAATAGATGATGTACTGTACAAAGGATCTATGTATGTGCTTTACGCTTGTGGGGTTTCATTTTGGGGGTTTGGGCTTCAAAGTTTGTGTGGGGTGCTGTGCGGGATTAACTGTCTTAAGCCCTATTATTATTTCCAACAGCTTCAAATTTTCATTCAACAAATGATATGTATCTTACATTGAAATAAATGCATGAAGTTTGAAGTTTAACCTCAATATCTATTTCATATTTTATTTTAGATTTCGGTCAGTGAATGGTTAATGACGAGTGCTCTGATCGACTAATGTTTACCTTCAAACTCCTCCTTGATCCTGTTACTCTGGTACTCCTGTAGCGCATTGAATAGCATTATCCTCTCATCATCATTCAAATGTAACACCAATTCCGTTGCATGTGCCTTAGTCAGAGGTCCTGATATTTGTGTAGGCTCGTCAAAGTCTTTAGAAGTGGGGCCTAGTCCTAAACTACGGATTTTTACTAGCGAAGGAGCAAATATTTTGTACTTTCCGCACCCCACCGTGGTACTAAATCGCACTTGCACTTTCGACGGTTTTCTGTGGCAGCATAAATTGAAATTATTTACTTGTGGACTACAGAGCCTTCTCATCAAATGTGCTGTCTTCATTTTGTATTGTTTTGTAACAATAATAAAAGAAATATTCAGGTAACAGTATCGCACTCGTTTCGGATCGGATTCATCAGAAAAGTTCTGATTTACGTAATGAAATGTCAATTTTATGAAGTGAGTAAACAAATGATGGCAATTTCATTAGACTGCGTCTAAAGAAATGTGCAGGGAAGCGAGATTTTCTTGTACGTTTGGACAGTTATTATAATATCCGGTAGGTTTTGTGGGTTATCCTCGCTTCGTGCATTTTCATACCTTTAGGCGGACGCGAACGCCGATCGGTGTCGGCGGTACACCCGACTTTCAACTCTCAATTGTAATGATTATAGAGTTCCAATTCCTTTGGACTGTGTTTGAACTTGTTCTCTATTAAATTCCGCATCCAATAATGTGCGCCATGTCATGTTAGCTATGATATTTAGTCTGTATTTGCGAAAATATTTTTTTTCTCTTTGGCCCACCCAAAGAATTGTGTGTAGTAAAAAGTGTAGGCATAGAATTCCAACTACTGTTTTTTATTAGAACAGGCTTAGGAACCTGGCCATAGAGCTTCCAATTCTCATAACAATTTATTGAATTACCCGTTTTTTTAAGAAAAACATGAAATAAATCTGTACTTTCCGTAAAAATACCAATTATATCGTGGATATAGGTATACCTACATATTATAACTCGTAACATTTTTCTGATTTTTTGTATTATAGCTGTAGTAGTGTTCATTCATTATATCCATAGATAATATATTCCCCTAGCTATTGCTTTTCACAGATTACAAATACATCCAGTAGAAGAGTATCTATAAACGTTTTCACCGCAGGTATTTTCGAAAATTTGACAGGCGCGCCGAGATACTTGACCCGCGGAAAAGAAAAAAGGAAAGAGAGGACAGACAGTCTCATCTTTTAACAAAATCTAGCAGTTGTATGTAAAGTTAGCAGGACAGTCATCGTATTTTTCAATATTTTAATTTTTTTGTATTCTTTACCGCTCTCTAAAATCCAGAACTAAAATAATTTCTTTCCGAAAATAAGCAATAATTCTAAAAAATATATATCAAAAACGCACCATTGTCCACAGATTGTAGAGAAAAAGCTAGCTGTTACTGTCAATGTCTTTTATGACTTTATGGTCGGTCACAGTCAGCCAGCCAGCTGTCAAAAGTTTATGAGATTTTCTTTCTTTCATTGTAAAAAAATTACATCTATCAGAAATAAATAGTAAATAGAACGACACGGAGTGTGTAATTCAATTGCGCAATTATTAAATAATATTACCAAAATAGCCGGATCGTTCTAGGTGTTAATACTAATGCATTAGACGTTAAGTTCTGCATCGGTTATTTGTATTTATGTGATTTCATTTCAATAAAGAGTGCTTCTGTTGAAAGTGCATGTGAGGTATTACTGTGGAGTCGACCATGCACGATGTTGGAGGGACTGGTTGCTTGGGTTCTAAACAATTATTTAGGGAAGTACGTGGAAAATCTAAATACAGATCAGCTGAGTGTTGCTCTGTTGTCAGGTAAATAATGCAAATTTCATTGCAAATTTAATGATCAGCGGTTATGTTTACATAATAGAAAACTAGTTTATTTACATATTGGTAGTTAGGTAATGCGAATAAATTACAATCTTAATCGGCTATAATTTCTTTTTATTGTCAGAAGTTTTGGTCCAATGTGAAAGTATGTACCTATTACTTATGTAGGCTGGAAGGTCCGAAGGCTACACTGTGACCGGTATTTGTACTATTTTATGAATGAAATGACATACAGAGTCGATAATTGGGCATGAATATAAATTGCTAGTAGTTACCAAACTGTATACAGGTTCAAAATCAAAATCAAAATATTTTTATTTCATAGGATAAAATTATCACTTGAAAACGTCACTATTAATATTAATATTACATTATAGTTTAAATTTACTGCTCATTCACAAAGCTGACTCCCCAGAGAAGAACGAGCAAGAAACTCTAGGGTTGCTCTTTTAAACAGATTATAGGTTGCGATTTGATAATTATATGATTAGACAGCTATGTCCATGCTTGCTTATCATTCAAATAGTCAGTGATTTTATAATAGCCTTTTGTTAATAATTTCTGTTTTATGATTCCTTTAAATTTATTTAAAGGCATATTTTGGAAGTCTACTGGAACCTTATTATAAAAGCGTATACATTGCCCTTTGAAGGATTTACTAACTTTGTGAAGTCGGCTAACATAAATAGATAACTGGTTCTTATTCCTTGTATTAACATTGTGCCTATCACTATTTTTAGCGAATAAGGTTATATTTTTTTTTGCATATAACAAATTCTCATAAATGTATTGAGATGCCATTGTTAAGATATTAATTTCCTTAAACTTATCTCTAAGAGACTCTCTAGGTCCTAATTTATAAATGGCACGAATAGCACGCTTCTGCAGAACAAAAATCATATGTATGTCAGCAGCGTTTCCCTACAACAATATGCCATATGACATCAAACTGTGGAAATAGCTAAAGTAAACCAGTCTTGCGGTATGAACGTCTGTTAAATTTCTGATTTTTTTGACTGCATACGCAGCAGAAGCAAGCTTTTTCGCTAGTTTCTCAATATGAGGCCCCCACTGAAGTTCAAATCCGCCTCCGTGGCTCAATGCAAACAACATTGGGTTTACGATTCGGAGGTCGCGGGTTCGATCCCCAGCGGGGTACATGTTTAAGTACTCGGTTTGGTTGGTGGTAGGGCATTTTTAATGTCCGCCTGGCTAGCTACCACCATCTTATCTAAATCTGCCGCCAAGCAGCAATGTTAATGACATTGTTGTGTTCCGGTTGTCAGAGATAAGATAGCCAGTCCCCCAAATGTATTGGGTTTTCCGGGTCAGTACGCTTCCACCTTCGACCTCATCTTCACTTAACATCAGGTGTGATTGAGGTCAAGTACGAACCCGTCGTGCATAAAAAAAAAAAAAATAAAAAAAAAAAATCCATGTGTCAAATCTACTATACGTCAAGGCTCCTATTGGTCAAGGAGCATAATTTTTATCAGTAAGAACCATAATATAATTTATTGAATGTCATCATCTATTTGATTATCCATTCATCATCATCATTATATCAGCCACAATACATTCACTGCTGGACATAGATGGGAGATCTATGCTCAGCAGTGATTGTCTTGCGGCTGATGGCATAGAATTTCTGAGTCACGGGTTGAAAATTGAGAATAAAAAATATTAGAACAATATTATTGTAGTTCAAATTCCACAGGCTTTTTGACGGGAACTCGGCGAGTGAAGTTGCATTTTTCTTTATAATTCTTATAATTTCTTTATGCATTCTAACTTTGAAGCTTAATAATGGCAGAATATTGTGCAACAAACGTTAGTGGTGGTGTACAAGTGAAGGGAAGTGTAAATTAAAGTGCGTAACTGAGCTTTCGGGTTCCCACAAGAAGCCGCCAAAATCTTTTGTAAAGCATTCTGCCACTTTACTGAAGAATGACTTGACCGTGACTAGACTCTGTATACGTCAAGTATACGACAAATTACTTGTTTTGACTGAGACTGACTTACAAACTAAAGAAATAAGACATGGCTGTTATGGGCTAGATCCCTTTGCCTTCTCCTAGAGCAGAGAATAAAACTAAAAAAATAAAAATACAAATTCCACAGTTGGATAGGGGAACATCTGTGAGAAAAAATATATCTGTGTCCTCTTTTCAGAGTTATCTAAACACTGCCAATTGTGACAATGATTGGAATAATATGTAGGTTAGCTCATTCACTGCTACTGCATGTCCACTGAGTGCCAACAGCTAATTGGCATAGCAAGTCATTAATGTAATGGCATAACATCTTTGTTTCAGTATTGAATATATTGATTATAAAGAGCAGAATGTTTGTTTAATTTTAACACTTTCACAGAACGCCTGCAGACGTAATAACAATAAAATTGTGTCCGGTTCACTGTCTGTGAAAGTGTCAAAATAAAATAAACAAAATTGTCTTTTGAATGTATAGTACTATATCAACCTTCAAACCATTGATTTATATGCTACAGACATGGTCACATTAACAATTCTTTTTTCATCCGTTTCTTAGTGGATAAAAACCATATACATATATAACAATACCATAGGGGTGCTAGGAAAACTTACAATTTTGATTAAAAAAATGAATTTTACGAGAAATATAGTATTCATTCTTAGAGAACCTGCAGGTACCATATGAGGTTTAGGATACAATATTGATTAGAAAAATGAATTTTACGAGGAATACATTATGTTTGTTATACTTAAGATACTCGCATATATTTTACTAGTATTATAAGAATAAGAACAATTTATTTGACTCAGTTAACGACACGCACAGGAATGTATACTTGTAAATGAAATAATCAAATTAGAAGTGAACATAAGGTAAACATTCGTACCATTCGTATTCGTTGGCGGGCCGGTTTCCGCAACTCGACGTCTGGATGCGCCTATTTTGCGTACGGGGGAATACCTAATACTGCCACCCAAGTTCTTGGAGGAAACCGAGCAACTTTGGGATGTTGCCACAGGCTTCGGGGAGAGACTCCGGTCTTCCAAGGTGGGTGGCTCGATGTAAGGCCACCTCCTCACACTCTAAAAGCACGTGGGCGGCTGATTCTTCGGCCTCCATGCACACTCTGCACAGGGGGCTGTCTGTAACACCTATATTAAACAGATGTTTGTTGTAATGACCGTACTTCGTACCATAAAGAGTTTAAAAATGTTCTTAGACAAACGGGTATGATTGTAGTGTGTTCACATTGTTTCATACCATGGAGTTGAATGTCAGTTGATAACCAAAAGGTGACAACATAGAAAAACAGTTTGGACTCAATTACTGTTATCTTATAATTTCTGTCTACCCAGGGGGACTTTGGTCTCAGCCTTTAGACTGCGCTCAGGACACATACCAACAAATAAATTCTATCATATGATGGAATTAAACTGTCACCACTGTGTACACTTTGTGATAAGCCAGATGACGTGTTGCACTTTTTGTTGGAGTGTGACCGGAGTGCAGATATTAGAGAACAGCTTTTGATTAAGTCATCGGAGCTATGCAATGGGCAGCTCAGCTGTGTTTTGGCTGATATGCTCTGTAGGAGTGCTGTCAGTCTGTATAAATTTGTTGGATTGTCCATTGCAAAAAGAGAGTGAGGTGTAAAAAGGCGAATGTGTCAATGAGGCTGGCATAGTCACCCAGGGTGTACAAAAGCCTCAAATAAAAACAAGATTAAAAAAAAAAAAAAAAATTTATGTGTTGTGGTTAGCAACACTTTAGAAAAATAAAAGAAAAAAAAAGAATTAATTTCACTTTTAGAGAATATAGTGGTGTGCATCTCAACATAAGTTGCAGCTGACAAAAAACTATAACAGAGAAAAAACTAATTAACTATCATCTGTTTCTTCAGGCAAAGTCGAGCTAGAGAATTTGCCACTGAAAAAGGATGCCTTGCGCCACCTTGGCTTGTCTGTGGA